>CM045769.1:67786419-68389854 GCA_025200525.1 Camellia lanceoleosa
ATCTCAAAACTAGTTACCTTTCAACTAAAGATCAACTAATTGATGCCAAAACCTATGATTTAGCACCTTAGTTACTCCTATCCCATTTGACACCAACCAAAATCATAGCTTTCCCATCCATTTTCAACTAAAGGGTTTTTATGTCCTTTTACACCAAATTGCCTATATATACCACACCCCCTAACTTGCAAACTCACACAACACACTCACTCACACACACATTTTGGTTAGAGAGAGGGAGGAGAGCAAGGAGGAGAAGTCTAGAGGAGAAGAGGGAGGAAGAAGAGAGTTTCTTGTGCAAAGCTTAGAAGGTAAGCCACCAACACAACCTTCTCTTCATTTCCTTTTCTAATGCATATTCTAAAGTTTCTGAATAGTGTTCCAGATCTGTTATTATCAAGTTCTTATGTCAAAAAAATGCTAAGGGTTGTGTATTGATTTCATCCCTCTTGTATTTTCCCCATTTTGGCACAAACCATCTTCTTTTTGTACAAATCTCTCAACTTTTCAAGGGCACTCTTTCAAAAAAAAATTCTGAGTTAAACATGTGATAGTTAGCATATTTTCTTCACAAAAGAAATGAAACTTTCCCATGGTGGAACCCCCTTTTTATAAAGTTTCTTGTTTTGGGCATTCTACCTTAAAACCTATTTTTGCAGTCAACTTTCAAAAATTCCAGAAAAATGTAAAAAAATATTCTGAACCTCTATTTTATGTCAAAACCTTCCTTTAGAAGTTATATTTCAACTAAAATTGGTTTCATCGAAAAACATTGAGCGGTTTGCAAGGAAATCAATTTTTTGTAACAGTTGACGGATCTGGGCAGATTCTGGACAGTGCTGAAATACTTTCTGAAATAATTTAGAATATGGAAGAGCAACCCCAATTCTGAAAAATGTTCTATAAACCAGATCGAATCCTCTATAAACCATAGGAAGGCCAAGCCAGTAAAGGGTCTAAAATAGCTCTTTCATTTTAATCTTTATGCGATACTAAATCTGGAAATTTTTGTTAGGTGTGGATATCTTGTACCTTTGAGTTCATGAGAATGTTTGTAGCTTATAATCATATCTTGAACTGATAATATATGTGTTGTGGTTATGTTATTTACCTTTCTTATAAGAATGTTTGTAGCTTATAATCATATCTTAACCTGATAATATATGTGTTGTGGTTATGTTAATTACCTTTCCCATCTTAAGAATGCATGCTTATATGGATATTATTGTTTTATAAGTTAAGCTAACCTTGTCTTAAAACACTTAATTCAACGGGAAACCTAATTAGGAGGGTACTGGGTTTTCGAACACTTGAGTAATGACAAGATGAGAAAATGTGATATATGGATTATTGGGATACGTTCCCTTTCTGAAGGTTAAAAATCTTGCGCAAGTGGTTTCAGAACCCTTGAACGGAGAAGTTGTATTTGGACCCTAGGTGGTTTGGCGTAAGGAGGGATTTGGGCAAGGCCCTATTTTTTTACCGTCTCTTTTGAGGCCCTGCGGTTGGCGCTACGCGGTATATAACCGTTGGTAGGCATCCGAGGTTAGTTCTGCAACAAAGTAGCAAAAAGGGGCATCTTAAGATAATCAGCGTCCGATTCTTGTGGTTGGGAAGCGGAATCTCTTTGGGGATTTCTAGTTCTTGACATCTAACTTAACCATTTATTTATTTATTTATTGGAGTATCATGCTTTACTACTCGATGTTATATTTTGTGATTGTGTATTGAATTTGGGAAAAAAAAAAGGGTGGGGCGTGTGTGTGTGTGTTTACTGGGCATGCAAAGCTCACGGTGTATCATGCCAGGTGACAAAGAGGAACCCATAGCTGGAGATGTCGAACCTGAAACATTTGAAGACTTTTGGCTATCTTAGAATATTAGAAGTTTCATTTTGGATATTTTGTAAGACTCATATGAAGTATTCTTTTGGGGATGTAATGTAATGGAACAATCTTTTTAATCAAGTATATCGCGGTTATTATGTAATTACATTCTATGTATGAACCTTAGCGTTGCTTATGAGACCTTGTGTCAATGCCTTGTAAGATCATCAAAAGGTAGTTCATTTGCCTAAGAAAGCCGGACTTAGAAAGGAGGCTATTTGAGTCCTCCGGCGATCTGGGATCTTACTTGGTTATTGACCATAGGACTCACTAGTGACTTTCCCTTGACTGCAACCTATAGTGTAGAATCGGGGCGTCACATACCAAACATGATATAACAAAGTTAGTAGTCGGCATAAGAACGATGTATACAATGCGAAGCGACTTACCAATATTGTCGATTGTGCTGCCAATGTAATGAAAATAATGTTTGGCTCGGCATGAAAGGTGGCCCTGTCAGACAGAAGTGAAAGCATTGACGCAACACTTACTGCGATGGCAGGATCTTTGATGGCTGATTTGCTGGCTAGAACTGGCGAACTCTTCATCCTAGGCTGGATAATGAATGGCTTGGTCGTGTCTGGAGAAAATGTCTCCATCCTTTGCCGCTTGTCAACTGGTTCTTTTGATGATTTAGCAAGGGTTTCAGCGGGCCATTTTTTGCCTCTTTGCTCAGTCTGATCAGAGCCTGAAGTTTTCGTTTGTTGCTGACTAGGTACTTCGACAACTTCATCCACAATCAGCTGTGTAGTTTCTGGAACGGCCGTTGGAGGGGGAGTTTCCAGGACACCCCTAGTACTAGCTCTCCTCCTTGTTGCCATTTTTTCAGTATTCCTTCGTCTGGGGAATTGGGCAAGTGACTCTCTACCCATCTTTTCAGACTCGGCCCCAGGAAAATCTCCTAATTCGATGAAAATATTGTCTTTGGGAGAGGCAACTGTAGCTCGGCTGAACGTAGAGGGTTTGATGTTATCCTTTAGGATAAACTGCTCAAAGGCCAACTCAAGCTCCCTGTTTAAATCTTGGTCTTCCAAATGGGCTTCTGGTCTAGAATCTTCGCCTTCTACACCCTCTTCTTCTAGATGGCCCTCGGGTCCAGCCTCATCGGCATCTAAACCTTCGAGGCCAATATCCCTAAAGCTTTTGAAACTAGGGAGAACATGTGTCGTCAGTTGTTGTTCTCCCCTCGGCATGAGAATATGGTCGACGGCCGAAAACGTTGAGTAGGTGGGATCGTACTTTAATAGAACATGAGTGGCGCATCCTTGTCCTTGAAGATTTGAATGCCCTTTGTCTGCCGAAGGAATGGCTCTTTTTAAGTTGTTACTTGCACACAACAAACTGGGTCAGCTCCGTATTTTTTAGCTGAATAGATCTTATTTTAAACCAATTGTTCAGCTACCTGGCTCGCCTTTCCGTCTTGGCACAGGGTCTTGGCGATCCTCTCCCTCGCTGAATTCCCAATTGCCTTGAACGACGACCATAACATCGTCAACTCTTTTTCCAGAGTTGGCAAGCATAGTCACCAAGTGGTGATCTATATCCTTGGCTCTGAGAAAATAACGGCCTTGATGACCGGTTGACTTCGCCATGACATAAGAATGCTGAATAGTCGAAATCCCCAGGTTGAACCCAAGTAGGTGGTTCAGTTCTACCAAACTCATGATTATATGATAAAGGTTCACATTGGGTTAAGAAGGCAAGAGACCCTGTAAGGGGAAACAGACCCTACTTTCAGCAATTGACAGAAGATAAAAAATGATGGTGTTTGCATCCGTCCTCTCCATATCAACCACACTGTCAACAATGAGGGACAGTTGGACGTCGTCTGGAATGGAAAACGACGACGAAAAGCGGCGATTCGCTCCTCAGAGAGGAGAGCTTTCAGATGAGTCGCCATTCTAAACGGAAGGGAAGATACACAAACAAAGAAAATATAAAAAGGGACTGGAATGCGAACAAAAGAGAGAGAGAGAGAGAGAGAGAGGGGACTTACAGGTTAGAGCGAAAGAGTGATAGAAAGCAAGAGTCGCAAATCGTAGGAGGCTTGTGAAGAAGGATGAATAGAATGAGGAATGTCAAAGAGACAAGGTTCAACCCATATGGAGGGATAGTTTTTAAATCGCATTAAATGAATGTCAAAACATGAAGGGGCGGGAAGCAATGATGATATCATATCGCGTCTGTTTGGATGCATCAGCACTAAAAAGTGTGCGAGCGCCGTATTCCCAACTTTTGATGTCCGCCAAGTCTATAAGCCGAGAAAGTAGACACCAACCCCGCCGAATAACGAATGTTAATTGGATGTTCGGGGGGCAATTGTGGTGGCTGAGTAAATGGATTATTATTTTTCATTATTTATGATTAGGTGCTCGCCAGATGGCCGAATACAAGTCAACCATGTCGGGTCAGGCAAGTGGAGAAGTCGAGTATGAACAAGTTATGGCGGCCATAAGAGCCGACTATACTCCTTAATATACAGAAGGCCCAGGGATAGAATCAAAGCCCAGGAAGCAGTGGGCCCATGGATGGCCTCTGGAGGGATCATTATAAAAGGAAGAGCCATGCTCAAGGAAAAGGGGTCGAGAAAGAGTATTTCTAAATCCATTTCACCACAGCTTTTTTTTGTATGTTCCCAAATGGCCCCTAAATTAGTATATTTTCTGACTTTTTACGAAAAGATGTGCAAACAAAGTAGAGAGGTGATATGATCCAAAAAAAAAAAAAATGTGCTTATATAAGGGATGCCATATAGTGTCTTAGATAAAAAAAAGTTATAGAATTTTCAAAATTTTAAATGAGTTTAAAAAGTTATAGAATTTTGTCACCATGTGTTTTGGAGGACATAAATTAATACAGAAATTAGTATTGTCCTTATATTTCTAAAAAAAATATTATTAGGGTTCTTAAACTGAAGGCCAAAAAAGAAAAAATTTGAAAAAATAAGCAAAATTTGAAATGAGTGTTTTAGATTTATTTATATTGTGATTTACACCATGTCAAATTTAAATATACACCACTTCAATTTGGAAAAATATGAATTAAAATCTGAGATTGGACTGTCTCAAGTTCATAATCAGATTGGACAGTCATGTTTGGCCCAATAGGTTCACTTTTGGGCCCTGTTTCGATAATCTAAACAGTTTAAATTTTTGAATTCGTCGAGTATATTATTCTTGCAAAAAATAAATCGATCGAATAACAGAAACCATACATTTGAATCAATTTTGAATGAATGGTTTATTTTCTCACCATCTAATTTTTTTATTTATTTATACAAAACTGTTGGCTTTCGAAGGCTAGAAATGTAATTACAATGTGCTAGCAATGATCAATAACTCTTACAAAAATAGTAAATGCCAACCAATTAATTTGACAATTGCTTTGAAATTATCTTAGCCCCAATGAAGAGGACTTTTATTGGTGGCTTATTTTAGGGGAAAATTCAGAAGTACTAATCAAAAGTAAAAGAAGGAGAACAACGATTAATCGAATTTCATTAAGTAAACAAATGTTTACAATAGTACCTTCACACTTCCAGCTTGGAAGGAATTTATAGCCATAAACAGACTAACTTAGAATTACTCCTAAGAAACAGAAATGCAGTGCGGAAAAATAAAGAACTTGAAAGTAAAGAATTGGAAAAATATAAAGTAAGTAAACTGGTTTTTGAATTTGGTTCTAGGTCCTTCACGGTCAGCTTTTTTCTCTATTTATAGGCCTTCGTAATAACCGTCGAAGTGCCTGATAACTGTCGAAGTGGATGATAATTGTTGAAGTAACCTCCATGATCATGGGACATGGCTCCAAGTATTTTGCCTCCATTACGCCATTTCTTGTAGTTGAGCTTCCCTCTTGAATTTGGATATAAATCTTCAAGAACTGTTTAGCCATGACACCTGGCTTTGATCCATTGCCATTGATATGATTTTCCATGTGTCCTTTGATGACTGGATACCTTTACTAATTGCTCAAATTACCCTTGATGGACCATGTGTCATGCTGGGACTCGCTAATACAAAATATATGGCCAACATTACCCGCCGCACTAATATAACAAATACTTAGTAATACTAGTGGATCGATGTCCTATTACCTACATTCTAGGGTGTACATGGCAATTAATTGTTTCAGAAGTATAATCACCTTCAAGGAACGTTTAAAATGCTAAGAATCCCCTTGTGCTTGAACCTTACATCCATTATCTGTGCAAACAAAAAGAATGATACATCCTTGATGGCTAATCAAACCTGTTCCTTCATTGATCGAGCATGTGAAGAGGTTTTGCACAATGATGGTCGAACTCAAAAGAACTCTCATGCATTTATTAGCCATGCCTATCCTTCTCAATTTATACAAGTTATGGAGGTTTTTGCAGAATATACACCTTCAAAACAAAAACTTGCTCATATGGATCTCGAAAGCTCTTTATTTGTCCCAAAGGTCTTTGCTTATGATGAGGCTACCTCCTCCTCTAACAAAACTATTGGTTGGAATGCCTAGCCAAAACCAACCCAACCTTTAACAAGGGAGCGAATTCACCATAGATATGTTGAATTCGATGACCCTACTTCTCTCTCTCTCTCTCTCTTTTTTTTTTTTTTTCAAGTAGCTTAGTGGTATAACCTTGTGTACCATTTGACCGCCTCTGCTGCCTCGAAGACAATTTACTTTCGGCATGGTATACCTCCACCTTGCCAACCAAAATAGTGTAGAAGACTCCCTACATAATCGAAGCTCTGTGATTGAGCCCCTTATACTTGGCCAAGAAGGCAAAACTTGGCTCTTCTAATTGGCTAAAGTGTGTGAATGAGCCCCGCTTCCTCATTTCTTTGGAGTGGACCCAATCGCACCTCTCATTCCTTATAATCCTAATCGGATTGAGGAATTAAAGCTCACCCTCTTCGAGGATCGGCATTTTGCCCCCTATCAAGCCCCAACTTTTCCCACTGCCTACCAATAGTACAAAGCCCAAACTCTGCTTGCTGCCTTCTCCCATCTATCCTTCGAAGTGTTTTGAGATGACACCCCTCACAAGAACCTTCTATGGGCTTGTGATATAGTCTCTCGAAGCCATACCCTCAATCTAGTGGCCCAAATATAACTTCATACCTTCCTAGACCAACTCCTTCTCCTTCTTAATTGCCATAAAAATGCCTTGGCCATCGGTGGATCATTGGAAGCGATCTCTACCACTCGTATTCAATCCCATTACGAAGCAGAGAATCTCCTTGAAGAATATGAGACTTCAAGAACCATGATTCAAAGATCTGAAAGGTTTTGATATGGATGGGATGGATAGAATAGATGAGGTGGAGAAGGCAACAAGCAAATATAATTTGAGATGAAGGCCCATGACTTTTCACCAAATAAGGGCACACCTAGAGAAGCCCCAATTAGATAGGATAGAGGAAAGGTTAGAGAGAGAACATGTATTCATTGAGTTTTGCTGCACTAAGTTCCATGGCCTCGTAACCTTTTCCATTCCTTATTTTTAAGAAATTGCGAATGTAACCAAATAGGCCCCTCAATGTAATCATTTGTTTATTCAATAAATTATGGGTTTCTTTCTTCCAATTACATGCCTTGTATTTGTCAATTTGTACGACCTCAAGCTTGGGATTGCTCTAGTATTTCTCGAGCAAAGGTAGTAGAGCTTGAGTGAACTTTTGGTTCTTGCAAATATCTCTTTTGAGCTTGACAAATACTGTAGGGCTGAAATCACCTCTTTAGCGAAGTAATGGAGCTTGAGCAAGGTTTTATTTTTCATAGCAACTTTGAATGCATTTTTTAAGTACTACAAAGGTTTATTTCTCACTCAAGCGGAGGTTGTGTCCCTCGACTGAACTTTTGGATCTTGTAATATTTCTATCTGAGCTTTACAAATACTGCAAGGCTAAAATCATCATTCGAGCTAAGTTAGGGGAGCCTAAGTGAGGTTTTGGTTTTCATAGTAACTATGAGTTTATCAAGTACCACAAAGGTTTATTTCTCGCTTAAGCGAACGTTGTGTCGCTTGAGCGAGTTTAGAGTAAATTCAATGTCTCCTTTGACAATTCAAAGATGATTCTTCATATCTCTTGCACTTGATAGATCTATTCAAGGAGGGGTTTTTGTCTATATTTTTTACTTGGAGTTCAATCATTGGATGCCAAGCCCATTGGTGTTTGAGGATTCGACACCACAGAGGCAAATTTAAGATGTGGTTAGGTTGAAGATTCACAAGTATTCTAGAATAATCAAGCAAGGATTCGTTAGGAAATTGATTGGCTAAGTTAGCTTGTGTAATCTTGCTTTTCCTCTTAGAGGATTGTTTGTTTTTTTTTATTAACCTTTAGGCTCATGGTTTTTGTAATCACTATTGGAGGATTCCAATAGTACTTATTTTCACGTTAAAATTGTTTGTGTCCCTTTGTTGATTGTTAAGATTGAATCTAAATTAGTTCTCAATAGATTGATTTAGATCAATTTATGTTTTTAGAGAATTGTTATCACCACCATTTGTTTTTGTTTGGATTTGAAATGTAATTATAAATCACAATCTAGGGGCCTAGATATTTCATATAGGAATAATATATTTTGGTTTAAAACATGGACAACTCCAACTGGTACAAGCTAAATGGCAATGGACCAATTTGTAGAAAGATCTTGAACTTAATGAGAAACATAAATGTTAAACAACTAAGGCACTCAAGGGGATTCTTCAGAGCATTATTATTATTGTTAATATTGTTGTTGTTGTTGTTTTACACATATGTTTGAAACTTTTTCAGTTTCCCAATTTTTTGTAGCCATCTACAATAAGGGACATAATGCAATCCTAATAGTATAGAATTATTTTATAATATAAAGTTGTAGAGCTTTTTTTAATTAATTTTAAAGATATATAAAGTAAATCAAATTAATAAAGTCTCAAATTTTTACATTATGTGTCATTGTCCGATAAAAGGTTGCAACCGCACATAAAGATATCCATCACTGATGCACACAGTGATTTTAGACTACATTTGTGTCATCTAAACATTGAACCAAATATGATTCTGAGATTCATCATCAACATCTGAAGTGCACAACGAACCATTCTACAAGGGAAAAAAAAATAAAATTAAATGATTAGATATTCATTTATATTAAGCCTATTAAGACAATAAAATCTCATCGATATTACAATCATATACATATATGCTTCACTACAAGCTTAGTTCCATACTTACTTAGTGATGTTCATCAAGGCTTCCTTCTGCTATATCTAAAAAATATGTGTGTTGGAAATATAATATACTTGGTCAAATTACAAGCGAACATTTGGATTTAACATGCTAAATATACACATCACTTCTTACAATTGAATAACACTTTCTTTGAATGTAAAGTTGTAGCAATCCCAATTCTAGTAAGATAATGTAAATAACTATCCACTTACTTGGCATGAATTCACATCCTCACACCCACATAATAGCTTTCCATTTAAGAAGTCTACAGCTTCAAACACTGCTCCTCCATCTCTCCTTTACAATGACAAAAATGGTGATGATAATAGTTAAATATCTTTTATAACTCAACAGATAATCTACATATTTGAGCTACAAAATAATATGTTTGTCAGAATTAATCTATACCTTGCTATAATCAACAGCAATGAAATTCGGCCATCGTTTACTAATTGAAGTATAACACATTTTACTTGTGCTGATAAGATCTTTGGTATTTATTTCCTTACGTAATGTGGAGTCGAAAGCAGAATAGTGGTTTTTGTTCTTCTTTTTTTGTTCTAAATCGACATAGTTGAATAACACCAGGGATTTACTAGTGTTGTTTAGTTTCAACGACCGCCCACGATTAGTATGCCTTCCATCACTTCCAACTGCAAATTTTAATTAAGCAAATACTCAAAATGATACATCTACAAGAACCCACTTAAAGTATATACTATTAACACAAAATGAACAAACCTAAAATTGGGTTTTTCACATAAAAAATGAAGGCTTAAAATCAAAGAGTTGGAATGTGTTTCCTTACATTTATATTCAACCATGAAGTTCCATTGATATGAAATGCCTTCACTTTCTTGTTTAGATTTGGATGAACTAAAGACAACAAGCCTTTGATTAGCTGTAACCATGTCTTTGACTATTGGCCAATCTTCACCATATAAAGGCATTTTCGATAATGGAAACAAGTATTTTGTCAACCCAGAAGCATCAAAAACTTTTCATAATGTATTCTTCACAGGAACTCTGTCTTCTAGGATTAGTGTTACAATTTCATATGAATTTGAAGTTAAGAAGGCTTCAACTTCCTTAAAGACGTCAAGAGCAGGACCTTATGGAAACAACCAAACGTACAATTTCTTTGTATAGTTTTTGATAGTTGAAAGATTTAAATATATGATTTTACAATTAAGGGGGATAAGGTAATATTTGAGAGAGATAAAGTATAATTAACTTAAACATTAATAAAAATTCTACTTTGCGTGAAGTTGTAATTTAAACAAGAGGTACTTACTTGGCTTATATGACTAGTCTTATAATCACATCCTTGGCATAACCATACATCCCCTTTCAAATCAAATATATTTAACATTAAGGCTCTAACGCCGCTGTAACGCCCTCAAAATTAAACCCATAATATAATATTAACATGCATCATTATAAGAAAAGGAAGAATATCATTCCATTCATCAGAGTAAACTTATTAAAAGACATTACATGTAATAAAGAAAGTAAATGCCCTATGGGCTTACATCTTTCCAAGCCAACACTTGGACACAAAAATATGAGTACTAACTCATTTACAAGTTAAGCCCTTGGATTGAGTCCTTACATGTAATCTCAAATAAAAACAAATAAACAAAAGTTGAGTCCAAATCCTCCCAAGCTAAGTCCTTGGAGGTAATGAATCACAAATGATATTCCCATATAGGGTGAGCCACAAATACTAAACCAAGTATAAGAATTAACTAAAGCAGATGGTTAACACAAGGTAGTCAATTACATCATTTTACAAGTTCATGACACTAATGTCTATGACACATCTCACTTTCCATTTATACAAATATGGCCCAAATAACTCAACGGGTTTCATCTCTTATTAACAATATTTCCAATTCAACAGGATAACAAATCAAGTTAAACCTTTCCTATATCATAACGGATACACATGTTGGTGTTGTATCAATCTCAATCAAAATTCACTTCCATACTTACATTTTAGTGATGTATCAAATCAAACAACCAATACTGATAAGCATAAGTCCATCTATCTTCCCTTAACATTAACCTTTAGAGGTACATCCCCTATCTTGTACATCCCCTATCTCCTCCCAAACACAAGTAATGCATATAAATACAAAGTCATATACACAATCAATCAATACATAAATTTAATGTATTATTCCAACCTTTATACAATAGCCAATTGATTAGTTTTTTCCTAATCCACATGCAATGATTCATGACTATCCTCCACCGATAGCCCTATTTCTGAAATACATGTACAACACATATAATCTCAATTTCAAAGATGAGTGGTTAAATTATCCAACTACATCATTTAATCTCATAACTTCTCAATATTATGAATTAAACTCATTATCCACACATTTTCCAAAATTAATTATACGAATTAATTTTATTACAACAATTAGGGCATTTTAATTATAAAACAAACCCTAGCTTTTCTCAATATTACCCAACAACCCAACATATCAACTTAGGATTAAAACCTATAAGATGGAGTAGGAGATCCCTACCAAGAAATAACCCAAAAAGGAGAAGACGGAGATGAAGACCCAAACTCCAAAGTGCTCCAAATCCAAGATTGTTGCCCTCGACCCACTCTATCTTTTTAATAAAGGATCTAGGTAGAAACTCACTCTAAGTAGATCAATCCTAAGAGAGAAGATGTGTAGAGGAGAGAACGGGTTTTGGAATCAAAGAAGATAAAAATTGATCAAAATCCCGTTGTTGCCTATTTAAATAAAGACACAAAAGGCCTCGCCAACCAACACACATCCTATATCTCCAAATGAGAAAATAAAGGATGACAACAACAATTATACAATGATAGAATCTACAACAATCAAATGAGAAAAGACCATAGCCGCCTCGCATAAGTGATTGTTTATCAGTATTAGAATACATTGTAGTTAATAAAGCAAGACTAGATGTGATAGACTTACATTTAGTTGTTGTGTGATACTCTTGTCTTCGTCATCAGCATAAAATCCTCCCTTCGTGAAATATGACATTGTATATGTCGCATAAGAATTGTGACTTGTTAAGAATGCGAATTTGTTGAAAGGTAACGAATTGTTCTGTTGGAGAGAGAGAGAGAGAGAGAGAGAGAGAGAGAGAGACAGAGCTCCACAATTAATTATGATAGTTTTACCATTTATTTATTTATTATTATTTATTTATTTAATTAATTATGACTGTGGAGCCTTCATCTCCGTAGTCCTTCCAATCTAAGTAGTTATATGAACAAAACTAGCAAGCTCAACATAATTCAAAATAAGAAAAATAACAAATCAAATATAAATATTGATTTGTTTAAAAAATAACCATATTCAATACCTAGCTATCCGAATAACTTCATTTTTTTTCCCCAAATTTTTATACACTTTAATATTTTATGATTTTCTCAAAGTGAACAAAATATATTAATGTCAAACTTCATCAAATTAATTCTAGAGTATAATTTTTTAGGCTTTAAGATCAAATTTGCATTTTCGATACAAAATGTGAATTTCAAAGTAATAATACATACAACATTGTTTCCGACACTTTTCATTCCATTAATTCAAGTAAAATATCATTAATCATGAGAGGTGACCAAAGTGAACAATAACCAAGTAGCTAACATGGATCCATCATATTCAATGAAGAAATCATGTGAAATGTAGAATACAAACCCTAACATGCTCATATATAATGAAAGTGGATATAGAGAGGAGGTGAGAGATCAAGCCACGAAGTTTCGAGAACACCAAGCGTCTTCCAAGAACACACTGATTCATCTCTGAAACATACTAATCTTTCACTAAAGTACACTATTGGAGCACCCAAGGCTTAGATCTTATAGTGAAATATCAAGGAGAATGAAAAGTAGGAAAAAAAAAAAATTTCAAGGTAAAGGGTTAGCATTGCTCCTAGTTCAATAGAAAAATAAAATTTGGAGGACTCTATGTTGTACATCCCTTAACATAACCTTACTACAAAATTTCGTGGCATCAACCACAAAACGTGTAATCTCACTACAAATTAGCATAACAAAAAATATCATAACAAAGCCACAAATATTTGCAACAACAATGAAAAAATTTCACAAAAATTTGTAACATCAACGACAAAATTTTGGACATTTTATTATGCTAATTTGTGACGAAGTTATGCATTTTGTGATTGATGTGACGAATTTTTGTGGTAAAGTTGTGCCAATTTGTGGTAAGTTGCATATGGTACGCACCCCTAAGGGAGTCCACACCATAGGCTTTCCCATAATATATATATATATATATAAAGGCTACCATTAATCCTAGTTCAATTTCTTAATTAAATAGGTAATCCAATGTTCCAAATTTAATCTTAAATAAGCCAAAAATTGCACTCATTGACAAAAATAAAGGTGTTTAGCACACATTTTCTGTTGGAACCTTCCACAACCTAGAAAGTTCACATGCTTATTACTTACAAGGTGTAAGAAGAAAAAGACTAGTGAAAGGAAATGCCAAAGCCTATGAAAAAGAGAGAGGAGGAATTCGCCACGAGGGAAAAAATTGAATTCTCTTCAATAAACTATCCTCTATAAGTCTCACTTTCGATTTCCATAAAAAATCCCTCAAGCTATGTGTAGTTTCTACAATTTTAGAGACCCAAACATGCAGCTAATTATTCAATTCAACAAAATAATATCAAAATAATAAAAATCAACATTTTAACATATAAACATTATGTACTAGGTATAGAGAGTGCAATTCTCCAATCTCAAAGCATAATGGATGACCTGCTCAATGACGAAATAACTCTCATATGAATTTTAATAACTTGGGGTTCTAATTGTAACTAAATAAACTTATCTGGGCCTCAAATGTAATATTCCAAATTTTAAATTGATTCGATCCTAATAGCCACAATGTTAAAAGTTAAATAAATATATTTGTACAAGAGTAATTATATATATATATATATAAACATACTATTTTATCAATTTTGCTATCACTACATATAAAGGTACCACGAGTCACATTAATAATGTGTAGGACCTATGGATTTTGTGTTGACTAATAGAAGAATTTGGTATTAATTGGTTTATGTATAATATTTTTCTTTGTTGCAAATAGTGTATAAATATTTGAAAGGATGGGGGAAGAGAGAGACCACAATCTTAAATGGATTTGAGAAGACGGATTTTGCACTTTCTTTGATCAAATGTATTACTTGAGTTGAAGCAATAGAGTCCAATATCACAACCCTTATCAAAGCCCCATTTATCTTTGAGCTAAAAATAACAAAATAAAGAAAAAAGAAATCAGATTGAACTCAAAAAGTAAATTTTGATATAATCGCATTCATAACCAATCAATATTACTTCCTAAAAATTAATTTCATTTTTGTTTTAGAGAGAGAGGACCTGGCATTCACCGTTAGAAAAAGCAATGGAAGATACAATGACATTATAGAAAACTGATGCTACAATGAAACAAACATATCTTGAATAACTCATTTTGTGAAGGAGTGAGTACAACAAATGCTGTCATATATAAACTTTGTAAATATTTGATCCAAGGACGGTTAAGAAAATAATGACATTGATAGTAACATTCATGGAAGCAAAACATCAATGCAATGTTTTATTGTTTTTAAAAGAAACATATGGGAAAACATTAATGCAACATGAATAATTATTGTACGTCAAGTGACACATGATTATTTTAATAAAAATAAATTACGAAAAACTATAAACAATTTGGTGATAAGGGAGATTGTTTATGTTTTAGCATTTAATCAAAACTAGGAATTTACTTGTGCAATGCATGGGATGATTAATTAAGTATTTTTTTTTTCAAAATATATAATCCTAAGAACATTAATTGCTTGATATATATATATATATATAATTTTGATTAAAAATGTAATTATTAAACCTGCCACACTCCAAATTTAAAAAATTTGAATCCCAACAAATAAACTCGAATAATACGTTAAAAAATATTAGTGAATATAATAAAATTATCTCTCTTGTATATATATTTGTATAACATTCAATGCATGAGGTTCATCCATTACATACATCATCTATTTAATATCTAATTGGAGTGAATATATAGTATGTAATTCAAAATAAGAACATTCAATTATAAATGAAATGCCATTAGGTTTACATCAAGTAAAAAAGGGTTTACACAATAAAGACACTCGGTCTATAAAACAAAAAGGCCCTAGGCCAAGCATCCAAGAGAGCTCTCTCTAGCCATTGCACAAATTCTATGCCACTCAAGGTCGTGACACGTTGTAGATACTCCATTTTGACTGATCGTAAGACTTGGGCTCCTTTTCTTTAAGCACCCAATGCTCAAAGACCAGAACGCGCAAATTCTTCGATCTCTTCAACAAAGAGCTTTATCCAGAAGTCAATCCCATTTTTTCACCTGTTTGGTCAAATGTTTTTAGACTTTAAAAAAAGCCTCTTCCAAAATGCTTTTAGCCATGCGTAAATCCAATCATTTTTATAATGTTAGAGCTCATCTTTGAACTTCAAAATGTTGTGACTTTTAGTAACCGAGCAAGGACAGAGTAGGAATAAGTGGAAATTAGGACAACTCTCTCGAAAAACCTTGTTTTCCCTGTAAAATTGCTTCAGCCCGAAGTGTACATGTGATGACTGGTTTCATTGTACGTTGTTTCACTTATTGTCCTCTTTGGGTTTGTTGTGTTCGAAAGCTTTTTCTCAAATTCCAGTCCTTGTTTATTCCAGGTTGAGTGTCACTTGTTTCAGAGCATGCACGGTCAAGTCCGGAGTGTCTGGAATCGAACAAGAAAAATTCTGGGCTGGGGGACCAAGACCGCACGTGCGGGGCCTTGGGCCGCATGTGCAGGAAAGGGCCACACATGAGGGGAAATGGGTCTTTTTCAGCTTGCACACTACATAAAAGGCAGGTGCTGAGTGAGGTGCGGGGTGGGGCCACTGCACGTGCAGGGATAAAGGCCGCACGTGTGGGAAGACGCTCCGCACATGGGAGAGTGGGCGCCGCATGTGCGGGCATCTAGGTAGTCTGAAATCTCTATTTTTTTTCTCTTTTAGGTTGTGTGTATATCACTTTTAGCTTATCTCTCTCTCTAAAAATCATTTCCTCTCCCTTCTCTGTACTTTTCCTACACCAAAGCTCCTAAAACATTTGATCTCTTACAATCGATTAGGATCTTGACCCAACATTCTTCACAAATATTGGAAAGCTAAGCTAGAAATCCACTTTGTGCGGTGGAGATCGAAGTTCTACACTTTTGAATCCTAGGGTTTCATCTCATCTCTTCAACAAGAATGAAGTAGGGACTTCTTTGTGTTATATATATATATATATATATGTTTTGCAAGTTTGATGTGGGTTTTGGGTTTTTCTTGGGGATATTATGAGGGTTAGATTTTGGCTCAAGAATGTAGGGATTTTCAAAAGTGGGTTTTAAAATCTCAAATCTTTCTAAGATAATATCTTGATGGTTCAAATCATCTTGAGCAAGGAAATGGTGTCTTCTTTAGGGTTTCTTGCAAAGTGTTTAGGGTGTGTGTGTTGTTGTAAAGAAGAAACCTAGAAATTTGAGGATTTCCTTAAATGAAAGAAGATGAGGGTTCATGGTTGATATTATATATAGATATGTATATATACATTGTTGTGTGCCATGATAAGTAAAGAAAATGGGGAATTTCTTGTTTTTATACAAATGCATATATATTGATGATGGGTTTCTTAACATATGAGAATTGTTGAGATTGGAAGTTGCTATCCAAATTTTGCTATAGTTTTGAAATTATTAAAATGAGGGAAGTGCACGAATTGTGGACATATTGTTATATATTGATAAATGGTAGCAAACTTTTGGCTATTTGTTAGAATGACATTGAAAAGAAAAAATCAAAATTTTGATCTCTATGGAATATTTGTTGGAGTTATGTTGAAAATGGAGAAACATGATGTAGTATAGATAATTGTTGCATTGGCTTTTCTAAAACCTTGCATGTCATGAACATTGGATTGGGAATTGGAACTTTCATTGAGAATGAAATATTGTGAAATGAAATCACAAAAATGTTATGGGGTAAATACGTTGGTAAATCCAGATAGGAGGTGTAGATGAAATTAATAAGTTGGCCTGAGTGTCCGTGGTGAAAGACTGAAAACACGTGCGGAGGAGGTATCACTTCCCTTCCGGTTAGCAACAAGTAAAGTGGGGGTTGGTAGTGCTAGTCAGGCCTACTTGCAGACACCAACCCTAGGGATTACCTGAGTCGTATTTAGAGCCCCTATTGAATAAAATTGAAAATTTCAGAATTGTTGAGATTTCAAACTGTTGTTGAACATGGTGATTTTTTTAAAAAGGCATGTAAATGAAATCCTCTTTTAATTGGCATTGCATTGCATGGCATTTGCATTTACTATTGAAAATCTTGCACAACTGTATATACTTTGTTAAGGATACTTTAATGGGCTTTATGCTCACCCCTATGGGATATTGGTGCAGGAAAAGATGTGGTGATCCCGCTGAGTTGAGGGCATGGACATATTTTGTGAAGGGTAAATGACTCTATTTTTGTTGTGATTTATTTTGCTAGCCAAGAGGTATACATGTATGGATCCGAGAGACCATTTTTGTGTAACCGGGCTTAAGCCTTGGAAGATGTAAGCCTTCAAGGGCATTTTATTTATTTTTGGGATTTGATGTTCTACATGCTATAGATTCATGTATTCTATATCATTGAATGTATAATTCGCATGCCAGAATTTTGTACAAACCTTATAGATTAATGGATGTTGGTTGATGTACTTAATTGGGGTGTTACAGTACAACTTTTATGCCTGGCCAACCAAATTCTGGCTGGTCGGTCATAAAATAAATGGCCAGACATCACTTGGTTGGCTGGACAAGTTTGTCAAGAAATAGAGCAGTTTCGGGGATATGGTCCCCTTATGCATGTGGAGGTGCCACCTCTGTAATTCTTGCGCGAATTGTGGACCAAACAACCTCATGGTCTATATAAACACCTCTCCTTCAAGGAAGAAATGAGAGAAGAATTTTGATTAAGCCTAGAGACACCTAAAATTCTCTAAGACTCGAAATTCTTCAAATTTTCTCTCTCTACAATAATTTACACCTATACATACACCATTGAAGACCGTGGAATGAAACTTAAGTTGCTGGAGATTAAAGATCAAGCTCAGAAGATTTGAGGGTGCTTGGAGGAAAGGATTGCTAATTAAGAGGATGATCTTCCTCAATTGAAGTTAGTCCACCAACTTTTCTCATCATTTTCTCTCCCATTTTCTTTTCTTTTTTCTCTTGCCAAACATTATAATTATGAGATTATGTATTGATTATCATGTGATTGGGCCTCGTGGATAGGGGAGGGGATTAGCCATCCCTACATAGGATTACTTGGATTACTTGAATTCTCACTTTCTCTCATTTTCTTACCTCCCAAACACTTCATTTTCTGATTTTCCTTGGTAATATAGATTAGTTTTGGACTTGTATAGAGGGTTCTAGTCCTACCCTATAGGTTGTTTTCATAATTATTTTGTTTGCTTTCATTTTCCATCACTTTCTCACTAATTTTATCATCATCTAAACGAGTTTAATTTTCACGATTCAATCCTTACTTACATTCTAATGAGCTTTTAGGAATGTCTTGCGGGATTAATTGGGTGATCCATGGGTTTAAATTGGTGAGTAGAGTGTATTTCAATCTCATTTTCTTTCATTTTCTCATAATTTCTCTTGTTTTCTCTCCATTTTCTTGGAAACCAAGCATGGTTTCCACCTAGAACTGACTTTGCAATCTAATCTCCCATCCACTTCTAACATGAATCAGAGCATCTATTTGATCCTTTTCTGGAAATATGATGCCGATTCTTACTTTTTATTTTTATATATATATTTTTTATTTACTCCTTGTTTAGTTTCCATTACATATTTGTTTCTTCTATGACCATCATTAATCTTCAATATCTTTGATGGTCAAAGAAGTCTATCATCTCATCCCTTCTTCCATGATGAGTATGGTAGTTATTTTTTCTTGTTTTGCTTCCTTGGTCATCATGTGATTTTCCATATCCATTGGTGATTAAGGAAGACCATCATTTCATCTCTTCCGTGATGAGACCAGTGGATTTAGCTTATTTTCATTTCCTTTATCACTTGATTGCTTCCATGATGTTGTATTGTTTGGTAGCTTCTTAAGTGTTTTCATTTGGTAGCATTATTAGTAGTTATCTTCCATTATTTTTGTCATTTCGCTTCTTCTTAGTATAGATTCATGGGTATTCATTTCTTTCTTCTCTATCCCTTTTATTTAAAGCTTTCCCTATCTTGGCATCAGGTTTTCTTTATCATTCTCAATCTTTTGCATCCATTGTTTATGCATAAGACTTAGCTCATTTTATCTCTTATTTTCTTTATTTCCTATGTGATTATGTGCGCTACCCCATTTCTTAAGATGGTTCATATATCATATAATTAGTAGCCAAGTCTTTAGTTGTATTTTTTGTGAGTCTTGCATTAGTTTCTTTGCTTATAGGATCATGCTTGTTTTTCTAATCCTTTTTGCTTGGCTTGGTGTGAAAGAGTACTAGGTGAGCTTCTTTCATCTTTGCATCCTAATGATTTGTGTTTTTCTTACTATGTCTAGCATTCTTATCATGCGGCGATATGCTTACTTGATATATCTCTTTGGATGCCGGTGGATGGAGGTTATTTTGCTTATTTTGGGATGATATTGATTTCCATGCATGTGGACTCATCTTTTCTTTGAGTTGCACTTTTTTAAACTCTTTTTCAAAACATATGAAATTAATGCATTCCAAAGTAAGTGATTTAGTCTATACTTGTTTGCTTCACATAGTAATTTCGACATTAATAATTGAAACATGGGAATATATTGGTAATGAATCTCATATCTAGAATTAGTAGAGGCCGATCTTTGATCGGGTGAGCAGAGGTGCTTAATTCATGACCTTTCCCCCTCATACCTATGTTCCTGAGCTGAGACACTTTAGTTACGATAGACAGTGGCCTTTGCACGAGTCATGTGTTTCCTAGTTTCTCTAAAACATTAGGAGGCGACTCTGAATCTAGTGATGTATCCATTTTTGGCATTTTTTGTGATTAGTGCATTTTCTATGGGTTTACCAGATTTGGACTCTTATTCTGTTCCACATTCCGCTAATGGAACCAGACCAAAGGTTCTAACCGTTAGGCGCGCTCAGATCCTTCGGTCTCGAAGATTCCACAGTTTCTGGTGACTCTGTTGAGAAGACAGAGAACTTTACTCGAGAATTGTAAATATGAGATTCATTTATGTGTATATGTTCATTGCATTGCATTTGCTTTGGCGCACTTTAAATCCCTGTGTTTTCCATCTGATATCTTGGACGGCTTGTTAGTGATGGGCTCTGTCATGGTGGGAACACAACCCTTGGATCTAGATCCCCAACATACCACTTGATCCTCATTTCACTGCTCGGTGGAAGGTGTGAGAGGTATATTGGTGGATCTTGTTAAGGTACCCATTTCGAGTAATCTTATTCGTTGCATATAGTCAGCTATAGTGCCTTCTAATCTAGGACATGATACTTTCCCATTTTCAAGATGTTGTGATACCTTTGTTTGAATAGAAAAACCCTAGATCTATGTATCCAAAGTTAGGATAGGGAAACTCTAAGCTGTAGGGGTGTTTGGAATGCTTTTTTATGTATGAATGTGAAATCTTGGGAAAAAAGGCCCCAAATCCTTGGAGATTCTGAATTTTAAGAGGATTTCTTTCAAAATTTAGGGTCATACCAAAATTAGAATTTAGGTCAAAATCAAGGGGAGTTGTGTTTGATATGGTGGAGAATTAGAATTTGGGGATTGTATCTGAATAGGTTACTCTACAACAGGATTAGAACCAGGGGTTAAAGATTGTGTCTTGCTTTTTTGGGGCAGCATGCCTACACTACAACAAAAAGGGTTTTTACGGCGCGCAATGCACGCCGTAAAAACCCTTATACGACGTGCAGTTGCACATCATATTATGACCAGTCATGGAGAGTCCTTCACTTTCAACGACATGTTTCGTACACCGTTAAAAAATATTTAACGACATATTTTGTGCGTCATTACTTTTTCTACAACATGCTTTAGTATCTATAAAAAACTATTTAATGGCGATTTTGTGCATTGTCGTTACTTTTTCTCGACTACTTTTGCACGCCGTTAATTGGTGAGACAAAAACAATGCCGATTATGCCGTAAAATATATAATACAACAACTTGCTCTGCTTGCCGTAGATAAGTAGAACATACAATGACGTACATGGAATGTTGTGGAATGTTTCATATAATGACCTAATTTGATTGCCGTAGAATGTGCATTTTTTTTTTTAAATTCAGCAAAGTCTATATTTGACCTGTTTTGTACAATCTAATATTACAAACAAGCTTCACAAAATATTAATCAACCACCAAAATATTATTTCAACCATGAAAAATAAACTATATCAATAAATTATAAACATTCAAAAATTGTCAATATATACATTCCAAACATCCAAAAGGACTATCCTTAAGTTCTAAATTATCTAAAAAATTATAAACCATAAAAAACTGTACATATATAAGTTCGTAAATATTACCAAAAACTATTCAAAAATTATAAAAATCTATTCATCAAAGTCCTTAAAAACTATCCATAGATGGTTTATAACTTTGGTATGCTTGTGCATCAACTTTCGATGGCAATGCTCCAAATCCAAGCCCTCTTACCCTACTATGCCGTTATGGACCAAATGCATGAACAATTGCATCATCTTTGATAGACGTTGACCCTTATTCTGTAGAAGGCTTGTGAAGCTCTTGAACCTTATTCTGCAATATATAACATTTATGATAAGGAACCCAACTCAGACAATGTAACAACAAAGGTATACAAACATTGGTTCATGTAGAATAATCAACTCATTCTTCACAAAATGATTAAGAAGTTGACATCTAATTTAACATATTCCATTTCATTTCGATGAACTATTTTTCTTTCAATTTCTATCCAAATTTCTTAATCATTGTTATCAATTGAACTAAATAGATCCAATATATAAAAAAAAAAATTACAGTCAAAATTGATTGAATTGAAATTATAGACCCAATTATCAGAGAGCAAGACCATAGATAAAAAATAAATTAATATCTTTACGAGCCTTTATTAATTATCAGCTAGCCACAAAACAACCTAAGACTACCTAATCTGAACATCTATTCACCAAAGACAAAGATATCATCAAGCATTTGTTCAACATCCATACCAAAACAAAACAACACAAAGAACAGCCAAACAAGGGATGATCAGAGATGATTGTAGGAATTTAGAGTTGAAGATAGAGAGTGTTTTGTAAAGCAGTTTAGGGAGAAGAGGTAGTTGAGACCACCATTTTGATTTTCGAAGTGGTGAAGCAACAGCATATCGGGAATACATGTACAGGAAATCTTAGAGAAAACAAAATGAAATTACGCACTCTTTCTTTTTGCTCACCTAACTCTTTTTTTATGTGATAGATCAAGTTTTACTAACAAATAAAAAAATAAAAAATAAACATAGGCCAAATAAACATAGATGGAAAACAATTGAGAGAATGTCAAAATGTAACAAATATCGGTAGTTATATGTTTGAATCATATTTATATTACAAAAAAATGAATAGCTACTTGAAATTATAATTATCGTCTATTTTTTAAAACAAATATGATTCAAACATATAATTACCGATGTTCGATCATCTTAATTTTTTGCATGAATATTTTACTTAATAAGTTCTAAAAAATGAATAATTCAGATCACTAAAGTCAACTCAAAAATAAATTCATCAAGCCCAAAAGTCAACTTGAAATAATCCAATCCCATAAATTTACTCTATTTTGATACAAATAAGAGTTTTAAATCTTAATCTATATTCATAGCCAAAATAAAATATCACTTGAATTCTATGCATTCAGAATTATCTCTTCCAAAATATAAAGAAAAAAAAAAAACAAATATTTTCAAGTACCATTTTATTTCTAGTTCAAAAAAAAGTACCATTTTATTTGAAATGGATGATCCATTACAAATAATTGATATATATATATATATATAACACTACAAAATACTTAATTGTTTTATAGTTTCCACTCAATCAAAAGATGCCTTCTAGTTCAATGTCAGAGCATGCCAGACCAAAGTACACAAAAGTAAAAGAAGAAGACCACCTCCAACATTACTCAAAACTTGAACAACTCAATCCTATAATGCATATTATCTAACCCGAAAGACAACATCTGTTGCTTCAAATTCAACATTTCCATGCAAGATGACCTTTAATGCCTCAAACCAGTACATCATGCTTCCAAGATGTGTTGTTTTTGAAGTCCAATCAATTCCTTCATTCAAGACTTTGACATTCTGTAACTTACATCTTCCACACCTACAAAATAGAATTCCATTCAAACTTCAAGTTGGTTGCTACTACTCTTGGAAAAAATAAAGAACAACAAAATCAGAATCGTCTATTACCTGTGCCAATATCTTAGTTTGAGCACACCATTTTCATCCATCCTAGTCGAGCCCAGGATATTTTCAGCCACAACTATCAAACTTCCATGGAGCTGGAAATAAAGGAACCAGAGACGACTAAGAGAAACAATTTGCATCCCTTCACTTATTTGGGAGAAGAATATTAAAACCTGAACATTTCTCCACGAGAATTCAGCAACCTCTATTTGTAAATCAGAACCCTTGGAAATGGAACCTCCATGAAACTGGGGCAAAACGACAGAAATGTCAATTACAATTTAATTATGTACAACCGCTTAATGCTTCAATCATTGAATGACAACAAATGCATACACATCACGGTGGGCCCAAAGCAAGATGAAGGAAGATGAGATATGGGCGTCCAGAATCAACATATTTGTCATTACCTTCAATCTGTGTAACACAATAAACAAAAGAGAATAACTGAACAAAGTTTCAAAAAGTATGTATCTACATGTACCAGAAAATATAAGCCTGACAAGCATAAGAAAAAATTATCTTAGATAGAATCTTGTGGTGGAGAAAATTAGCAACAACATTCATCACAAATCCTGGGACGAATGTTCAATATTAAAGTTGCAAATGTAAGAGGATGTACCTTAGGAATTTTTATATCACAGTGAGAAAGAAGATCATAGGCATTGCGTATAATATCCAATAGTGAACCTTCTGGAGTCTGCACATGTTGAACAAACATTGGATCAGCAATCCTCAGGTTCGCTAGGAAGTTCATGCTACCAAATTGCAAGGATTAGACTCTGATTCAAGTGCAAAGGAATTGGATACCATCGTGAAAGTTTAAAACCTAAACAATTGAGCATTGATAACAGTGATTTTTATCATATCAATTGTGGTCTGCGTGAGGTGGCCAAAGAAGTCTGGGTAATTTCTTACAAGCTATTTATTATATACGTTAAAACAATCTCATTACACTGAAGAAGAATATGAAAGTTCTTTAATTGACTAATTTAGCTAATACATCATGTTTTGATCTAACAGTTCAGATGGAAGTTGATTAGAACCCTAGATTTTTGGGGTGAACTTGACATTGAATGATAATGCAAGGCAGTCCAGGAATAAATTTCAAAATTAAAAAAATTATTTAAAATATAAAAAAAAAATCAGTAAAAAAAAAAAAAAAGCATGCAAAATAAATCTTAAAAGTGAAACCAAAACGGTTTAGGCTTGGGAACTCTTTAGGGTCAATGGGTTGGTCTATCAAACTAGCATAACCTGTATATGAGATAAGCCGGTTGGGTCAAGTTAACGGTGGGTTGTAAACTTAAATCAGCCCGCCTAATTTTATCTTATGATCAACCCATTCCGCCACCTCTCCCGAACCTCAGATCAAAGTATCACTCAAATTTGATGGGGCTATGAAAATTAGAACAAAAAGGAGACAATTCCTTGCCAGAAAAAAAAAACCATCCATTTTTTATTTGATTACCCATAGAAAAGTAAATTGATACAAGTAAATTTCATTTCCTCTCTTTTTTCCTCCACAAATTCAAGATTCAAATATTTTTTTAAAAAAAAATCACAAATGAGAAGATCTAACAGTGAAATTCCACTGACTAAATATACGTACATTACCCTAAAAAGAGTAGAAGCCTTCGATCCATACATCTTTCAATTAACTCAGTTAAGCATTGTCCTGCTACATTTAAATCTCTATAAATGAACTAATCCAACTGGGTCATAGAAGAAGATTTCCCTTGTAAACAACAAATCTACTTTTGTGGGATCAAAATTTGTAACAATCTATTCTATAATTATTCAGTTGTCATGGCAGTTAATCCAACCTTGTGTATAGGAGGGTTTTCATCCAGATCGTAGTTTCTAGACACTGTCTTTCATCCGGGTGACTCCATAGAGCACACAGAACCTCTGGAGGAAAGACCAGTGCTGGCTGAGCAATTATCCGGCAATCATCTACCTTCAATCCATTTAATCTGAATATGGAAACACACACACAGCAGAAGTTGAGTTAAATACACTTTTGGTCCCAAAGTTTTGAGTTTTGTGTCTGTTTGGTCATAGGGTGTTTTAATTGTGTCAATTTAATCCGTAACTTGGCGAATTTGTGTTTAAATGCTCACAACATTGTTTCCACCCAAATTTGGACAACATTACCTTGGCTTCCATTATGGTCCAAAATTGTCACAATACCTCATCAAAATTTTGTAACAGAAGCAGAGGTATCGTTCTCCAAATTTCGATGGAAACAGCATTGGGACCATTTCCAACACAAATTGGATAAGTTGGGACCAAAATTGACTCAATTGATACATCGGAAACTGTGGGAGCCGAATAGTTGGAAGAGTCGGAAGATGTGAACCCCAAAAATCAGGTATTATTTGGCTCCGTACTGTCTAAAGGCCGAGTGCGTTACGAAGGGCCGAATACCCAGAGATCAGTAGTTCCGAATAAATAAAAGGGGAATGGGATGAAGGTAGGCTCAGGCCCCGAGGCCCAAAAAGCAACTATAAATACAAGGACCACGGATCTAGAGAGATATGTAAGAATCACTTCACTAAACTTAGTAAACAAGCTATCTTGAGTGTCTGAACTGACTTGTCCGTCGGAGTGCTAATTCCGGCACCCCCGACCGAAGTGTTTGTATCTTTTCAGGTGACTAGCTGAGGATCATTAGCGTCTCCCAGGATCAGAAGAGTATTTCCAAACCACTTCTCCACAATTGGTGCCGTCTGTGGGAATACTCAAATACATCCATGGCAGACGTGACTAAAGATCCTCCGATAGCCACTGACGAGATCACACAGCAAGATGTCCTTACTCCAGCAAGTATGCTCGAAACGGAAACCATCGCTACAAGACGCGCTCTGAACTTCGACTCACCAACGACTTCAGCGCAAGAGATAGTGCAAGCGATCATGTCACGAGCCAGGCAAACCAAACAGAGGCTAGACAACATCATCGCTGAGAACGGACGCCTTCGTCGCAATCTGGCCTCAGAAATAGCAAAATCCAAACAAACAGTGCGCCAGGCTTTTGTATGACCCCCAGGGGCAGATGATTGACGATCTCGAGCCCGACAAATCGACTCGCTCATCTTAAGGAGTTGGAAAAGGACAAACGCCTCCGACAGTGCGTCCGGAGGAGTGCGACCAAAACTCCTGCCCTTTCAAAGGATGCACCTCCGCTTGACACCGCCCACGTGATATACAACCTGCCAACAGCCCCAGCTGTGCATACGATTCAATCGCATCCAGGCCCCCAACAGTAACTCACGCCAGCGAAGCGGCTCCGAGAAACGCCAAGTATCACCTTTGACGACTCTAATTTGATCGATGTAACCCTCCCTCACATCGATCCGTTGGTTATTGAGCTACGTGTAAACCGGTTCACCGTTGAACGCATTCTTATCGACCAGGGCAGCACTTCCGAGGTTATGTATTATAAAACCTTCATCAAACTCGAATTCACCGAGTCAGACCTGACTCCTGCTCCTTATCCACTATTCGGTTTCAACGCCAATCCAGAGTACCCATTGGGTAAGATCAACTTACCCGTTCGAGCAGAATCCAAAACAGTGAATGTGGAATTCTTGGTTGTCAGGCTGCCATCGCCATACAATCTCATCATGGGGCGATCGTGGCTGCATACGTTGCGGGCCGTCCCAAGCACCTATCACCAACTACTACGTTTCCCAACAGAATACGGCATTGAGCAAATCCGCGGCTCCCAGAAATCGGCACAAGCATGCTATCTCCTCGCCGCTAGAACGCCAAAGGGATTGCAAGTAAATTCTATCGAGGTGCCGAATTGGGAGATTCTCGACGACGTTGGGCGGCATCCAAACGAGAAGGCCACAGACAGTTTAGACTAAGTCGACATCGATGGAAGCCCAGAAAAGTTCTTCATGATCGGCGCCTCCCTGAATTCGGCCGATAGGCGGCAGCTGATCTCTTTCCTGCTCAATAACCTCGACGTCTTTGCGTGGACTCCGTACGAAATGCCGAGAATAGACCCATCTGTCACGACCCCAACCTGCCCCTAGTAGGCTGGGTGCCGAGATGGCCAGTAATCCGTAATTACCAAAGGCCGGCTTACAAAATTTCACACACATCAGAGTAATCATAGGGGCTCACATATGCGGAAGCGAATAAACTAAATACAAATGGTCCTTGAGAGTCAGGCATAGATCAAATGTAAATGCATACATAACAGAATCGCACCTCGGCAGATAACAAAACAAATACAAGTTACATCTCGATCAAAAGGCTTCTCAAATGACATATACAAATACAAATTTACGAGCAAAGAAGCATGATTTTCAAGAATCAAGTAACACATATGCCGAGGTAATCACAAAACAACGATGTAAGCAAGTCAAGTCGGCATAACAAAATCCCAAAACAACAGACAAATACTTCTAGGCGCCATGGCCCCGCTCATCACCTACATATATATAGAGAGGGGTGAGCTTGGAAACTCAATGAATGGTACTAGAAATAAAGGTTTGCATGAATAATAGCCGAGTCTTAAAACAAAGCATATCAAAACCATTCAAACAATAGCCGAGGTTCCTGCCAAGCAAAGAATATCAAGTCATGCTGTAACAAGAGATGAACCGTATTCATCTGTCCAAATTCTACCGCACAAAGCAATACAAAGATTAAACAAGTAGTAGCCTAGGTTCCTTCCAAAGAAAAACACATCAAGTTGTATCGAATCAAGTGATGAACCGTATTCATCCAACAAGTCTTACAAGCCAAAACATTTGCCGAGATAGCACAAGTAGTAGCCGAGGTAATCTTCAAGACAAAACATATCAAGCTTATATGACTTAGGCCCAGACCCTTTTTCACCAAGTTTGTGACTTAGGCCGTAGCCCTTTTTCACCAAGTGGTGCTACAAAAGTTTAAAGTCCTCTAGCACAAGGGACTTGTGTTACTTAGGCCGTGAGTCTGCTTTAACATTTATCTTAGCAAGATAGGACCGTATCCTTTTAACAAGATGTATATGCGAAAGTTTAGAGTCCTCCAAAGACAAGGGACTTTCCAAAGAAAGGACCGTATCCTTTTTAACAAGATGTATCGAAAGTTTAGAGTCCTCCAAAGACAAGGGACTTTCAAAGAAAGGACCGTATCCTTTTTAACAAGATGTACTGCGAAAGTTTAGAGTCCTCCAGCACAAGGGACTTTCCAAAGAAACCGAAACAAAGCTCAACTCATTACAAGGACATCATCAAGACGGTTCATACTTACCTTTCCTCTAGTGTTTGCTAAAGTTTAGAGTCCTCCAAAGACAGGGACTTTCAAGAATACCATCAAAACAAGCTCATATACAAAACATCAAAATAGGCTAATCATTCATGCTTAGCAATTACTTTTACCAAAGCGAAACAAGCAAGATTTATCAAAAGCTTTATAACATAGCTTTATTAAAAGCACCACTCACCTCGGTCTTCAGGTGTAGGCTCAAGCAAAGATCAAAGTCCTACAATCACATAGCAAACCATACTCTCAAAACGAGCTTCACATACATGCAAGGAATCAAAACATTATTTCCCATCACAGGGAAGTGCACTGGGTACCATCCAGGTCTAGCCGAGGTCCTACACCTCCCCGCCGAGGTGTGGACTCGAAAGCCAAGACAAGGCAAAGTTAGGAAAACCTGAGTTTCCTTTCAAAGGACACGAAGAACAAGATCATGCATGCTGAAATCCAACTCACATATACGAAATCTGGGGTTTTCAAGCTAAGAGTTCAAAAAACGTGGACTAGGGTACTCATTCGAGAAAATTATGCAAGAACAAACACAAAACATGATTCTTGTTCCAAACTTTCGGATCAAAACAAGGTTCTCCTTTAAGAACACAAGAACAACATTTTTCTCTTTCAAAACCAAGTTCAAATCAATGCATGACATGCAAAACAGATCCAATCATGCGATGCATCTAGATGATCAATAGGAACAATCGATGTAGAACAAGAATCTAACCTCAAAACTGAAATCCAACGGTTCGATCTTCCACGATCAAGCTCGGAGCTCAACTCTCACACTAAAATTCTAACTCTAAGTTCTAGAGCTTCTCTAAACAAGACAAAGATTTGAGACCAAATCATAATCAAAAGTTACACAATGATGTATAATAGGCACATGGCATCATAGCCTTCACTGACACGTGGCATCACCGGATTGGTGCAATTAGAAAGGTGATCGCTAGACAAGACAAGTCTCGACAAAGCGTACACAACACGCTTGGCGGCTAAGCAGGCTAGAAATGACCTCGGCCAAAGACAAGACTTCGCAACAGTCAACAAAGACAAAGGCTAGGAGGACGACACTTGACTAAGCCGTGCCACACCTTGGCCTGGTGTACCACATCTCGGCCTAGGCCATACCTCAAGAACAAAGATTACAAGCACAAAACATCACGGCCTCGGCGATACACACTTCGGCCCAAAAGGTAACATCTCGGCAAACATGCCGGGTGAAGATGGAGGTCGGCTAAGGTTCCAAAACTGCTCAAAACGCAAAGGCTCAAAGGCAAACTATGCTGAGTTGACCTCGGCTACACTCCAGACAAAACACGAATTCCAACAACTTACAATAAGACAAAGCAAAACAAGGCAAGTATCAAGATTTCAAACTTGACAATTCAAGATCATACAAAATACATGCAAGCAAGACTGATTCAAAGTGAGGGTTGTTACATCCTACCCCCCTTAAGGAAGTTTGGACCCCAAACTTACTATACCTTGGTCCAAGAATAACTCTGGATGTCGAATTCTCATTTCCTCTTCCATTTCCCATGTGGCGTCCTTGCCATAGTGCTCTTTCCATTCCACCTTTACCATTGGTATCGACTTGTTTCTCAATTGCTTAACTTGTCTGTCCACAATAGACGCCGCTTCTCTTCATAGCCCAAATTCCCATTAACTTCGATTCGTAATGCTTAATTACATGCAGTGATCCCGAATATACTTCCTTAACATCAAACATGAAACACGTTATGGACTTGGCTCAATTCTCGTGGCAAAGCAAGTCTCAGAGGGCAACGGAGTTAACCTTGTCAAGGACTTCAAATGGACCAATATAACGGGTGCTAACTTACCTCTTCCCAAATCTGAAACCCTTTCATTGGTGAAACCTTTAGAATACGTGATCCCCAACTTCGAATTCTAGCTCATTTCTTCTCTGTCGGCATAACTCTTTTGTCGGCTCGGGCGCTTTTAATTCTCTCTGAATAAGTTTAATCTTCTCTGTTGTTACTTGAATGAGTTCGACCAAGCAGTAGCCTTATCTCCAACTTCGTCCAACATATCGGCGATCTGCATTTTCTTCCATATAGAGCTTCATACGGCGCCATACCAATACTCGCGTGATAACTGTTGTTGTAAGCGAATTCCACTAATGGCAAATGCATTCCCCAATTTCCTTGGAAATCCAATACACGTAGTCTAAGCATATCTTCAAGTGTCTCAATCGTTCTTTTCGCTTGCCCATCTGCTGGGATGAAAAGTCATTAAATCTCGCCGGCTCCAAAGGCCCTCTGAGACTCTCGCCAAAATCTGAAACAAATTTAGGATCTGTGTCCGACAAAATTGAACTCGGCACTTCATGAAGGCTAACAATCTTATTCACATAAAGTAAGGCAAGTTGATCAACGTTGGAAGGAGTCTTAAGCAAAAAGTGTGTCGACTTGGTTAGTCTATCTACCACAACCCAAATCGAATCCATACCTTTCTGTGTTCTCGGCATTCAGTCACAAAATCCATAGAGATGTGTTCCCACTTCCACTCGTGGATCGGCAAAGGTTGTAGAAGTCCCGCTGGTCTCGATGTTCGCTTTTACTCACCGCAATGCAAACACCGACACAAATTCGCTATCTCTCTCTTCATGTTCGCCACCAAAACATCTGTTTTACATCATGGTACATCTTGGTATTTCTCGATGAACAAGAACTTGGAATTATGGGCTTCCAAAATCTTCCTTTTCACTCGGAACATCGCCACACACAATTTCCTTCAAACTTAAGCACTTGGTTTTCAAAGGTGTACCGGATCTCGCTTGGTAACAATCTCATCGGCTACTTTTCTCAAGAATTCATCCTCCATTTGTCTTGCCTTTACTTCTTCAACAATGGTTGGTTCTGCGAAATCAAGGTTAGGCATGCCAAATTTCCAACCGATTTTCGTCAGAGCGCCGCCACGCTGGCTTTCCTCGGTGATATTGAATCAGATATCGTAGTCCTTCAACAACTCGAGCCATCTTCTTTGTCTCAAGTTCAATTCCTTCGAGTGAATAGATACTTCAAGCTCGATGATCTCAGAAAACCGACAAGAAGTTCCATACAAGTAATGACGCCAAATCTTCAAAGCAAATACCACTACCGCTAGCTCCAAGTCATGGGTAGGATAGTTCTTCTCATGTGGCTTCAATTGACGAGATGCATATGCTATAACCTTACCTCCTTGCATTAATACACAACCCAAACCCTTATGCGACGATCATCAGAAACATGAAACTCCTCATTACCGATGGAAGTACCAAGATCGTGTCAGAACTAACCTCGCCTTTAGTTCCCGAAAAGTCGACTCGATCTTCACCCATTTATACGGTGCTCCTTCCTAGTCAATTGTGTCAATGGAGTTGCAACTCGAGAAATCTTTCACGAACTTCCTCAGAGTAACCCGCCAAACCCGAAAACTTCAACCTCTGACACATTGGTCGGCCTCGCCAATTTACCACGGCTTCTATTTTGCTCTGATCAACTCAAATACCTTCTTCATTTATTACATGAACAAGAAATGAAATAGTAGAAAGCAAAAACTCACACTTGTTAAATTTAGCATACAGCTTCCGGCCTCTCAATATCTCAGAAGAAATTCTCGATGGTTTTCATGTTCAACTTCACTCTTGGAATAAATCAATATATCATCGATGAAGACGACCACAAACTCATCTAAGTGGGGCTTGAAGACTCGCTCATTAAATCCATAAATGCAAATAGGGCATTGGTCAATCCGAAAGGCATCACTAAAAATTCGTAGTGGCCATATCTAGTCCGAAAGGCGCCTTCTCAACATCCTCCGCCTTAACCTTAAGCCGATGGTAGCCCGACCTAAGGTCAATCTTGGAAAAGACTCGTGCTCTTGTAACCCATCAAGTAAATCATCAATCCTAGGTAGTGGGTACTTATTCTTAATGGTGACCTTATTGAGTTCTCTATAATCAATACAAAGGCGAAGTGTGCCATCCTTCTTCTTAACAAATAACACAGTGCTCCCCATGGTGATGTGCTCGCCTAATAAATCCCTTTGTCCAACAACTCTTGCAATTGTAGTTTCAATTTCTAAGTTCGTCAGCCATTCTATATGGTGTTTTGGAGATCTACTGTTCCCGATATAACATCAACAAGAAACTCTATTTCTCTATCGACCAAATGGCCAGTAAATCATTAGGAAAGACGTCGGCCGAACTCATGAACAATCGATGTCGGCTAAACTAACATTTCCATCCCGATCTTTCATTATACTACACAAATAACCCTTACAGCTTTTTTAGATCAACTTACAGGCCTTCATGGATGAGATTAAGTAAGGTGGGGGAATTACTCCTTTACCTTGAAAAATAACTTCGGCTAGGTTTGGGGGTTTCAATGTGACACTCTTCGAAACACAATCAATGAGTGCGTGGTTTGCTACTAACCAATCCATTCCCAATATAACATCGAATTGATCTATATTCAAGGGCATTAAATCAACTAGCAGTTCAACATGCTCAATAACAACAACACATGCTCTATAAATGGATGCAACAATCATGGATCTCCCAGACGGAGTAGACACAGATAGCACATAATCAAGAGATTCTAATTTCCTATTAATCTTCTCGGCAAACTTAGTAGAAACAAACGAGTGCGTAGAGCCCGAATCAACTAACACATAAGCATTTCGGGAGCAAATTAGAAGTATACCTGACACCACCGCTTCAAAGATTCGAGTATCCCCGCACTAGTGCAAATACTCGCCTGCCTCATCCGTCCTTTCCCAAAGATTATTCTTTGAACCGCACTGAGGTATTCTCACCTTTCTTGCTGGTTTCAGCCTTTGTCTTAGGACAATCTCTCACAAAATGACCCGCTTGACCACATCCATAGCAAGCTCCAGATGTCCGACGACAAACCCCAAAATGTTGCTTCCCACAATCTGAACATGTCGGCTTAGTATTACCTTCCTGCTTCGGATAACCAAAGACCGCCTCTTGTTCATCTTCTTATTGGTGTTCAACTGTGTTCGGTGATTGTCATAGTTCGCTCTTCCGCCGATTCTCTCCGAGTTCTGTACTGCTCGTTGGTTTCGCCAAAACGGCTTTGTTCAAGACTTCGCATAGGTCGGCATATCGAGCAAAGCTAACCCGGTCTTGAATCGTCCGCCGGCCCACTTTCAAACTTCCTAGCCTTCATGTATTCATCGTTGATCATGTGAGGTACAAACCTTACCAATTCAAGAAAAGCGCGATCATATTCGCCATCGCTCGATCGCTTTGCGTCAAAGTCTGAAATTCGTAGCCTTGCGATTCCGAACGCCGAGGAAAATGCTTCTTGTAAAATAGTTCCAAAAACCTTGCCTGTGTTAAACCAGGTTAGTTTCTCCGTCATCATCCACCATCTCCGAGCATCGTCGTCGTGGTGAATGCAGCTAAAGTCACCTTCAACATCGGTCGGGAAAATCTCAAACAGCTTTCTCCATTTCCAAAACCCATGCCTCGGCCTTCATTGGCTCAATACCTCCGTAAAACCTTGGTGGTCTCATCTTCTTGAACTCCCCGATCAAAGCTATAGTGCCATCTCCATATAAGACTGGTGGGAGCGACTTGTGGCATCGGGGAGGTGGAGGAGGGACTACATTTCGCCATTCGTCTGCCGGGGTCGATGTAGTACTAGCGCATCGCTGTCTTATTTGCCTTAACTCACGGGTCAATCCTTCCATTAATCTTTCCATTCTCCAATCTGCCTTCAGACCGATCTCGGGCAAGTGGAGGTCTACCTCTCCTCATGATACTATGAGTATACAAAGTGTGACTTTAAAGCAAGTAAACAAATAACTCCGCAGTAAGTAATTAAGCAAGTCAAGACAATGCACACCTTGTTCAAATAGCAAGCAATATGATGCAACCCTAGCATCTTTCTAAATGGAATCCTATGCTCTTTAGGACTCGAGTGTGTGAATCAACGCATTATGAGGAACTTGTGCTCGATACCACTGTCACGACCCCAACCTCGCCTAGTAGGTCGGTGCCGAGATGGCCAAGAATCCGTAATTACCAAAGGCCTTACAAAATTTCACACACATCGAGTAATCATAGGGGCTCACATATGGGCGAATAAACTAAATACAAATGGTCCTTGAGAGTGTGCATAGATCAAATGTAAATGCATACATAATGTAACCGCACCTCGGCAGATAACAAAACAAATACAAGTTACATCCTCGATCAAAAGGCTTCTCAAATGACATATACAAATACAAATGTTACGAGCAAAGAAGCATGATTTTCAAGAATCAAGTAACACATATGCCGAGGTAATCACAAAATGCCGATGTAAGCAAGTCAAGTCGGCATAACAAAAATCCCAAAACAAGCTGTACAAATACTTCTAGGCGTCGCCGCCGTCCCGCTCATCACCTACATATATATAGAGAGGGGTGAGCTTGGAAACTCAGTGAATGGTACTAGAAATAAAGGTTTGCATGAATAATAGCCGGAGTCTGCCAAAACAAAGCATATCAAAACCATTCAAACAATAGCCGAGGTTCTCGCCAGGCAAAGAATATCAAGCTGTACCAGAACAAGAGATGAACCGTATTCATCTGTCAAATCCTACCAGACAAAGCAATACAAAGATTAAACAAGTAGTAGCCGAGGTTCCTTCCAAAACAAAACAAATCAAGTTGTATCGAATCAAGTGATGAACCGTATTCATCCAACAAGTCTTACAAGTCAAAACATTTGCCGAGATAGCACAAGTAGTAGCCGAGGTAATCTTCAAGACAAAACATATCAAGCTTATATGACTTAGGCCCGCAGCCCTTTTTCACCGAAGTTTGTGACTTAGGCCCGTAGCCCTTTTTCACCAAGTGGTGCTACAAAAGTTTAAAGTCCTCTAGCACAAGGGACTTGTGTTACTTAGGCCCGTGGCCCGCTTTAACATTTATCTTAGCAAGATAGGACCGTATCCTTTTTAACAAGATGTACTGCGAAAGTTTAGAGTCCTCCAGCACAAGGGACTTTCCAAAGAAAGGACCGTATCCTTTTTAACAAGATGTATCATAAAGTTTAGAGTCCTCCAAAGACAAGGGACTTTCCAAAGAAAGGACTGTGATCCTTTTTTAACAAGATGTACTGCGAAAGTTTAGAGTCCTCCAGCACAAGGGACTTTCCAAAGAAACCGAAACAAAGCTCAACTCATTACAAGGACATCATCAAGACGAAGTTCATACTTACCTTTCCTCTAGTGCTGCTAAAGTTTAGAGTCCTCCAGCACAGGGGACTTTCAAGAATACCATCAAAACAAGCTCATATACAAAACATCAAAATAGGCTAATCATTCATGCTTAGCAATTACTTTTACCAAAGCGAAACAAGCAAGATTTATCAAAAGCTTTATAACATAGCTTTATTAAAAGCACCACTCACCTCGGTCTTCAGGTGTAGGCTCAAGCAAAGATCAAAGTCCTACAATCACATAGCAAACCATACTCTCAAAACGAGCTTCACATACATGCAAGGAATCAAAACATTATTTCCCATCACAGGGAAGTGCACTGGGTACCATCTAGGTCTAGCCGAGGTCCTACACCTCCCCGCCGAGGTGTGGACTCGAAAGCCAAAACAAGGCAAAGTTAGGAAAACCTGAGTTTCCTTTCAAAGGACACGAAGAACAAGATCATGCATGCTGAAATCCAACTCACATATACGAAATCTGGGGTTTTCAAGCTAAGAGTTCAAAAACGTGGACTAGGGTACTCATTCGAGAAAATTATGCAAGAACAAACACAAAACATGATTCTTGTTCCAAACTTTCGGATCAAAACAAGGTTCTCCTTTAAGAACACAAGAACAACATTTTTCTTTCAAAACCAAGTTCAAATCAATGCATGACATGCAAAACAGATCCAATCATGCAATGCATCTAGATGATCAATAGGAACAATCGATGTAGAACAAGAATCTAACCTCAAAACTGAAATCCAACGGTTCGATCTTCCACGATCAAGCTCGGAGCTCAACTCTCACACTAAAATTCTAACTCTAAGTTCTAGAGCTTCTCTCTCTAAACAAGACAAAGATTTGAGACCAAATCATAATCAAAAGTTACACAATGATGTATTATAGGCCTGTCGGCTGTCATAGCCTTCAGCTCGGACACGTGGCATCACCGGATTGGAGCAGTTAGAAAGGTGACTGCTAGACAAGACAAGTCTCTGACAAAGCGTACACAACACGCTTATGCTAACGCAGTTAGAATGACCTCGCCAAAGACAAGACTTCGCAACAGTCAACAAAGACAAAGGCTAGGAGGACGACACTTGACTAAGCTGCCACACCTTGGCTCGGTGTACCACATCTCGCCTAGGCCATACCTGCCCAAGAACAAAGATTACAAGCACAAACATCTCGCCCTCGGCGATACACACTTCGCCCAAAGGTAACATCTCGGCAAACATGCCGGTGAAGATGGAGGTCGGCTAAGGTTCCAAAATCGCCAAAACGCAAAGGCTCAAAGGCAAACTATGCCGAGTTGACCTGCCACACTCCAAACAAAACACGAATTCCAACAACTTACAATAAGACAAAGCAAAACAAGGCAAGTATCAAGATTTCAAACTTGACAATTCAAGATCATACAAAATACATGCAAGCAAGACTGATTCAAAGTGAGGGTTGTTACACCATCAGTTTCACAGCACCATCTGAATGTCGACCCCAAATGTAAGCCGATCATTCAGAAAGGCCGGCAGTCAGCCGCAGAGCACACTGCCGCCGTTGTTGAGGAGGTTGACAGACTGCTCGACGCCGGGGCAATTCGAGATGTCACTTATCCTACGTGGCTCTCCAATACAGTGGTGGTGAAGAAGAAAAATGGGACTTGGCGAGTGTGCGTCGACTTCACAGATCTGAACAAAGCTTGCCCCAAAGACTGTTTTCCTCTACCCAGGATCGACCAACTCGTCGACGCGACAGCGCGCCATCAACGCATGAGCTTCCTCGATGCTTACAGAGGCTACCATCAAATCGCCATGCATCCGGATGACCAGGACAAAACTGCATTCCTCACCCCAAGAGGAACCTACTGCTACAAAGTTATGCCTTTTGGGCTGAAGAATGCAGGGGCAACCTACCAAAGACTGGTCACCGCCATGTTCAAAGAACAACTCGGCCACACTATGGAAGTATACATCGACGATATGGTGGTCAAGTCCAAAGAAGAAAAGAATCATATAGCCGATCTAGAATGTACATTCAAAGATTCGCAATACTGACGAACCTAACGCTTCCAAGTGTGCGTTCGGAATCGGCTCTGGAAAATTTTTGGGTTACATCGTCAATCACCGAGGAATCATAGCCAACTCGAGGCAAGTCACAGCAATCTTGGAACCCGGCTCCCCCCGTTCAGTAAAAGAAGTCCAAAAGTTGATAGGGATGGCTGCTGCACTCAACAAGTTCATCAGTCGGTCTACAGATCGCGGCCGACAATTCTTTCAGACACTACGGCAGGGCAGGGCTTTTGAATAGTTCGCCGAATGCGAAACAACTTTCAACGGACTCAAGACTTACCTCTGCTCGGTACCTCTCTTGACAACACCCGCCGCCGGTGATCCGCTCATTCTATATCTGGCAGTTTCCGACAGGGCCATCAGTACCGTATTGTTAAAAGATGAAGAGTGGGAGCAAAGGCCAGTGTATTATGTGAGCAAGGAAATGGTTGACGCCGAAACACGCTACCTTCCGCTGGAAAAACTCATCTTAGCCCTAGCCATGGTGGCGAGAAAACTGATGCATTACTTCCAGGGACATAGCATTGGGGTGCTAACAGATTATCCCCTCCGATCAGTACTACGAAGTGCAAAAGCATCAGGACGTGTTTCAAAATGGGCTCTTGAACTCGGCCAATACGACATTCAATTTTTACCTAAAACCGCAATCAAGGGGCAGGTGCTGGCCGACTTTGTTGCCGAATTCACCGGCGGGCTTGCCAACCTCAAACTTGACGAAGTTCAACCAAAGGCTGAAGTTCAACCAAAACCTAACTAGAGAATTTATGTCGGGGATATTTGGTAATTATACTGTGATGGATCGTCTAACCAAGGGGCAGCGGCGCCGGAGTTGTAATCATGTCTCCTGACGCAAAGAATTGAAGCAGCCATCGCTTGGTTTCAAGCATCAAATAACGGTTTAACACGGCCCTTCTAGCCGGTCTGCGGAATGCGCACCTTCTCGGCGCGCGGCGTCTGCTTGTGTTTTGTGATTCAAAATTGGTAATCAATCAGCTAAAGGGGGAGTACGCGGCAAGAAACGACCGTATGGCGGCCTACATGAAAACGGCCAATTCCTTGTTGGCAAAATTTGATCATCACGAACTGAACCAAATAACACGCGACCAGAACACACACACGGATGCCTTGGCGTGCCTAGCCTCCGCCATCAATTCTGAGATAAAACGGACCATCGAGGTAGGCTTCATCCCGGAGCCAAGTATTGACCCTTCTGAGGAAGTCCATGTCAACGTTATAGAATCTACACCAAGCTGGATGGACCCCATTGCTGCGTTCCTTTCGTCTGAACAACTCCCAGAGGACAAAAAAGAAGCACACAAACTGCGAAATAAAGCCCTGCGATACTATCTGGATCCGCAAGGAGGGCTTTATAAAAAGTCCCTCTCTGGTCCATATTTGGAATGCGTGCACCCCGACAGAGTGGAAGAGCTTCTGATAGAGATACATGAGGGCAGTTGTGGTGCCCATTCTGGTGGACGCTCCTTGGCCCATCGAGCTATAACACAGGGGTGTTATTGGCTGACAATGAGAGCTGACGCGAAGAGTTATGTGAAAAGATGCGAACAGTGCCAAAAGTTCTCCCCATTAACCCATCTGCCTACCGAAGGGTTGAACTCTATCACCAGCCCCTAGCCATTTGCTCAGTGGGGACTTGACATCGTAGGACCATTGCCGAGGGCCCCAGGAAACAAGCGATTCTTAATCGTCACGACAGATTACTTCACAAAATGGGTCAAAGCGGAGGCTTTAATGCATATACGAGATACCGATATTAAACGTTTTGTATGGAGAAAAAAGGCTAATAAGAAGAGACCCCCAGCACCCCCACTGGGGGTCTCATGCATTTTCGAATTTCATTATATTCAACTCAATTTCATAATTCCCAACAAATGTCATTATTTACACAAATGACCCAAATATACCCAAACATGGCATTTTTTCCCTTTTTTTCAATATTGACCCCCATGGCCCAAATATTATCAACAACATCAATATACTCATTTTGAAACCCAAATACACATTTTGGTTCAAAAGAAACAAAACCCCTTTTTCTAAAAATTATACACTCAAAACCCTAACTTCCAAAATCCAAAACCATTTTATACAAAAGCTCAATATTTATGTCAAAGCTCATAAAGATGAGTAGGAATCCCTACCTCAAGAGATGAGACTCAATGGAGGTGATGAAGAAATCGAAAATGCTCCAAATCCCAAGATTCTCGGATCAAAATATAGCCCTCAACGATCCCCACACTTTTTACAAAAGCCCAAGGGTAAAAAATCACTCCTACTAGATCAATCCTAAGAGAGAAGGGAGAAAGTAGTGAGAGAAGCTCTCAAAAATGGCTTTTCGAAAAAGTAAGAGAGAGAGTGGAAGTTGAAAAGTGGTTTAAAATCACCCAGCTGATATCTGATATACGTATGACCCGCTCGTGCGAAAAATAGGATGCTCGAGCGTCAAGCACAAAAACTGGACCCGCTCGAGCGTGAAGGGTACCCGCTCGAGCGCCAAGACACAACTACAAAACACACCCGCTCGAGCGCGAAGGGAAAGCCGCTCGAGCTTAGATTTCCCCCTTCCAGTAATTTTACAAACAATGAACTACCCGCTCAAGAGCGACCCGCTCGAGCGTAAGAAGATCCGCTCGAGCTTGAAAAACACACCTACAGAAGTTTTGCAAAGGCACGAAATGTTGAGAGCGTATAAACCCCGCTTGAGCGCAACAAGACTCGCTCGAGCGGACAACCAAAAATCAAACTCTACTCGAGCGCAAAGGGACCCGCTCGAGCGTACCACCAAAATTCTGGGCAACAAGAAATGGGACTAAAGCTCAACCAACCTGTTCGAAACACGCCCAATACATCCTAAAACTTAAACATACGGAATTAAAGGATAACAACAAGATATACAACCACCAACTCCACGGAACCTAAGTCTGGAATACAACAATCAAAGGAAGAGAAACCGGGATCGCTATAACCTCCCCCCCTTAAAGAATTTCATCCTCGAAATTAAGTACAAGTTTTTCAAAAACAAGTTTTCTCATCTCCCAACAACATTACATTTCAAAATATAACAACTTGACCCATTACAGGTCATCTCATCTCTTTTCAAGAGGCAATTTACAACATTGTCCACAACATGCATTATAAATATGCAATCCTTGAAATTTAAGAATTTCCAAAACTACGTTCCACAGTTCTATATCATATTTAACGTTCATGATATATTTCCATTTCCACAATCCATTCAACATATGCAATGTTACACTAAACTTCCATTTCAAGGCAAGTTTCAAAATACTTCCATAAACCAAAACATATACAATGTTTTACAACTTAAGACATATATAATGCTCTTAAAGTCTATCAGTATTACAAAATCTCAATACATGATTATACATTAACAAACAAGTCCGGATATTTTTCACAGACATCCAACTCACGTTCCCAAGTGGCTTCTTCCACTCTGTGATGTTTCCACAAAACTTTCACCAAGGGAATGGTCTTGCCATGCAATACTTGCTACCGCCTATCCAAGACCCGAACCGGTCTCTCCTCATACGAGATATCCTCGTCAACCTCCAAGTTGGTCCAATCCAACACATGGGACGAATCTGGTTCATACTTCCGAAGCATACTAACATGAAACACATCATGCACTCCGGACAACTGCGGCGGTAAAGCCAAGCGATAGGCAACCTCGATAATCCTTTCAAGGATCTCAAAAGGGCCGATAAATCGAGGGGACACCTTCCCACTCTTCCCAAACCTCATCAAACCCCGCCTAGGTGATATTTTCAGAAAAACATGATCACCCGTCTCAAATGCCAAAGGCCTCCTCCTACGGTCGGCATAACTCTTTTGGCGACTTTGGGCTGTAACAAGCCTCCTACGGATAAGCTCAACTTTCTCCGTCGTTTCCCTTACCAACTCCGGGCCCAACAAAGGTGCATCACCCACCTCGGCCCAACAAACCGGAGACCTACACGGTCGGCCATACAAGGCCTCAAATGGTGTCATACCGATACTAGACTGAAAATTGTTGTTGTAGGCAAACGCCACCAAGGACAAGTGCCTCTCCCACGTCCCATTAAAGTCAATGACACAACCTCGAAGCATATCCTCAAGGATCTGAATAGTACGCTCGGACTGCTCGTCAGTCTGATGATGATAAGCTGTGCTAAAGGTCAATCTAGTACCCAAGGCACTCTGCAAACTCTGCCACAAACTAGCACTAAAATGAGGATCTCTATCAGAGACGATCGACACTGGGACCCCGTGCAACCTCACTATGTCCCGAATATACAAGTCGGCCAGATAATCTACCAAATCTCTTACGCGCATAGGAATAAAATGCGCTGACGTAGTCAACCAGTCTACAACCGCCCAAATAGCATCACTACCCCGCTGAGTCCTCAGAAGACCTACAACGAAGTCCATAGTGACATGCTCCCACTTCCACTCGGCAATAGGTAAGGGTTGCAACAAACCCGCTAGCCTCTGATGCTCGGCCTTCACTTATTGACAAGTAAGGCACTTTGACATGAAAACTGCCACATCTCTCTTCACGCCCCTTGACCAAAACTAGCGCCCCAAATCACGATACATCTTGGTGCCTCCCGGATGCACCGCAAGGCGTGAATGGTGAAACTCTCGGAGTACCTCATCTCGACAGGACTCCGATATAAACAATCGGTCTCGATATCTCACACTCTGGTCGGGATACTCAGACAAACCCTTCTCAACCTTCCCGCTGGAGATCTTCTCTCGGAGGGACTCTACCTCAAGGTCACCTCTCTATACCTCTAACACTCGAGTCACAAGTGTAGGCTGCGCAACGACAGAAAACAAGGCCACAGCCTCAACGGATTCGCCCAGAAGCAAATCAAACTCGGTAAGTGCACCCAACATCTCCCACTCCCGGATGGCTATACAAGCTACTTCACTAATGGATTTCCTGTTAAGGGCATCGGCCACAATATTGGCCTTTCCCGGGTGATAGTGCAACTCAAAGTCGTAGTCTTCAATCAACTCCATCCATCTTCTCTGCCTCAAATTTAAGTCTCTCTGTGTAAAAAAATACTTCAAACTCTTATGGTCCGAGAACACCTCGAACCTTTCACCATAAAGGTAGTGCCTCCAAATCTTCAAGACAAAGATCATGGCTGCTAATTCTAGGTCATGTGTAGGGTAATTCTTCTCGTGTATTTTCAACTGACGTGAACCATAGGCTACCACTTTCCCCTTTTGCATCAACACAAAACCCAAACCCTCTCATAAGGCATCACAATAAATCGGATAACCCAAACCCCTCTCCGGAATAATCAACACGAGAGCGGTGGTAAGTCTAACTTTCAACTCCTGGAACGAATTTTCACAAGTCTCACTCCATACAAATTTGACCCCTTTCCACGTCAATCTAGTCAACGGCGAAGCTAGCCTGAAGAAATCCTTCACAAACCGACGGTAATACCCAGCTAATCCCAGAAAACTGTGGATCTCAAACACACTCTTAGGCTGTGCCCAATCTTGCACTGCCTCAATCTTGGATGTATTAACGGACACCCCTTCCCCGGATACCACATGGCCTAAGAACTTGACTTCTCTTAGCCATAACTCACACTTCCCAAATTTGGCATACAGCCTATGGGCCCTAAACAACTCAAGCACCACTCTTAAGTGTTCCTCGTGCTCCTCCTCAGAAGGTGAATAAATCAGAATGTCGTCTACGAAAATGACTACAAAACGATCTAGGAATTCCCGAAATATCCGGTTCATCAAGGCCATAAAGACTACTGGTGCATTGGTGAGCCCAAATGGCATCACCAGAAACTCATAATGGCCATACCGCGTACGGGATACCGTCTTAGGAATATCCTCCTCCCTGACCCTCAACTAATGGTAACCCGATCTCAAGTCTATCTTAGAGAAACAACGGGAATCCTTCAACTAGTCAAACAAATCATCTATACAGGGCATAGGGTACTTATTCTTGACCGTAGCTCGATTCAACTTCCGATAATCGATACAAAGTCTCAAGGCACCATCTTTCTTTTTAGCAAAGAGGGCCGGTGCTCCCCATGGCGAAACACTAGGGCGAATAAAACCCTTATTTAGCAACTCCTGGAGTTGAATCTTCAACTCACTCAACTCGGTTGGGGTAAAACGGTAAGGTGCCATAGAAATCGGTGCTGTGCCGAACGCTAAATCAATAGAGAACTCTATCTCTCAATGAGGTGGCAAACTGACAAGATCCTCGGGAAAAAATCTGAATACTCGCAAACCACTCTTGGCAACTCAATCTCGGTCTCATCACACTCACTACTCAAAAGCCTAGCGAGAAGATCACTAAGCTCACTCCGCCCTTATAGATCATACACCGGTGGCAACACACTACCAACCCGATCCCCCAGAAAATGGAAACAATCCCCGCTCAAGGTACATACTGTGACCCTCTGGCGGTAACAATCGATAACGGCTCGGTATAACGATAGCCAGTCCATACCCAAAATAACATTGAAACCCGACATAGGCATAACTACAAAAGGAAATGGAAGTCGGCGATCTGCTACCTCTATATCACAGCCTCGACACCCTTGTTTCAAAATCAACTCACCCTCAACAGGTGATACAACACAAATAGGAGATGCTAATTGCGCCAACTCCAACCCCAAAACAGATGCAAATACCGCAGATATAAATGAATGAGATGCACCCGTATCAATCAACACATTGGCAACTGAGTTGCAAAACAAGAATGTACCTCTCACGACAGATGGAGCTAGTACTAGGTCCTGCGCGGTAACAGCATACACGCGTCCTGTAGGCCCCTGATCTACTTGCTCACCTCTCGGAGCAAAAGACTGTTGCACAGATTGGGATGATGAAGCCCCCTGATTGGCCCTCGAGGCCTGAGCTGGCTGAAAACTCTGCCTCTGCCCAGATGCACCGGATGTGCCACTCAACTGCGGGCAAAACCTCTTCAGGTGCCCCGCCTGACCACATTGGTAGCAAGAAAGTGGTTAACCTCTACCCTGACTCTGGCTCTGAGGTCAAGCCAAAGATGAAACTGCTCTCTGCCCTCCACCCTTTTGCGGGCAAGTTGGAGACTTGTGCCCCAGCTGACCACACTTGTAACAAGTCACGTCTCCCTGACTGCCTCTCCCAGAGCCTGCACTCGTCACTGGAAAGGTCGATCTAGCAAAACCTCCCTGAGACTGCTAAGGGTTAGAACCCCTATGTCTCTTGCCATCACCCTGGCCATCCTGACTCCTCTTGGAGCCTTTCTGTCCTTCCTCTTCCTCCTGCATCATGATCTCCATATGGGCTACAGCATCAACCAGACGCCCATAGTCTCAAGTTATAGACCCCCCAACTCTCATCTTGAGCCCGCGCCTCAACTTCCGCTCAAACTCAATGTAACGGCGTTCCTCGGACGCCATGAACTCAAGTGCAAACCTGGACAAACTAGTAAAAATGGCCTCAAACTCAGCCACAGACAAACTCAACTGCTTGAGCTGGCAAAACTGATCCCTCAGCTTCTCCCTGACAGCTGGAGATAAGTACCTCTCCTGGAAAGCATCCACAAAAGCCTCCCATGTGCCACCAATACGGCCTCTCATGAACTTCCACCATTGACCCGCATCCCCCTTGAGCTGGAAAGATACCAAGGTCACTTTCAATGCTCCGTCTTCGATGCCAAGCATCTCAAACATCTTCATCATCTGTTCCAACCACTCATTCACCTTAAGTGGTTCCTTCGGATCCCCGACAAACTCATCCGGATTAGACCGGAAGAACTCCCTCTTCAGAAAGAAAGGCCCTGCATCAACAACCTAGGCCTGAACTTGGGCCTGAGCTGGATTCTCATCTCTGAGAATGCCCATGGATTCCCTCAAAGCATCTGCAATCCCACGGGCTGAGGCGCCCAAAGCCTGCTGACCTGCTGGCTCGGCCACATTGGCCTGACCAACCCCCTCCTGCTGTGCCGGAATCTCCTGCGATATAGGCATCTCCTGCCTACCACGCCTATCGCGCCTACCACCCCGTCCTCGTCCTGATATCCTAATAAAGGTAACGAAGACATTAGCACACTCACAGATGTGCCAAAGCCATAACACTCGCGTCCTAATACATGGACAACTGTAATTCATTCCACATAAGCACATAATCACATAAGCACTTACGAATTTCATTTCTAGATAATGATAGTCCCGAGGTGTTGCTAGAATTCCGATTAGAAACAGCATTGATCAAGTGCTTTTCCAACAAGACTCACAGAAACCCAAGGATCCAATCAATATCCTAGAAACTAAATTACATACCCAAATAATCACGTAAACATATTATCACATAAGTACATGACATTACATCTAAGTCTCTAACAAGCGAGACAAACCCATTGTGATACTAATCACTTCCCACGTACCCAAAGTATTAAAACCCGGTACGCTCTGATACCAAGTTGTAATGCCCTCAAAATAAACCCACAAATCATACAATATTAACATGCTTAGACAAGAGAATAAGCTTAAATACATTTCATCAGAGTATTTCTTACAAAGGTATTACATGTTAACAACAAAAGCAAATGCCCTACGGGCTTACAGCTTTCCAAGTCAACACTTGGTTACAAAAGGAAGAGTACAAACTCTATACAAAATAAGCCATTGGCTTAATATACATGTAATACAAAATGTAATCAAAAAGATGACCCAGCCACTAAGCCTCTCAAGCTACGTCCTTGGAAGTGGCATGCTACCTGTACCTGAAAATGATGTCCCATATAGGGTGAGCCAACGCCCAGTAGAGATATGCTAAACATGATATAAGCAATAACTAAAACATTGGCCAATGATAAATGTTTAACTCATATGAATCATTTCATAACTATGGCTCAGAACCAGGCCAAACAATTTGATTGAGATCACATCTCATATCAGCAGTATTTCTATTTCAGATGAGATAATAACTCATATTAAACATTTCACACTTCATAATAGATACACATTTTAGTGCTGTATCAATCTCAAACAAAATCCGGTTTAGAGGTCCATCTCCCATCTTCCCCTAAACCGTGGAATACGTCCCCCATCTCCTCCCACACAATACAATGTATATAAGCAATTATCAAAAACACTCCCATACTTCACAAATGATACACATTTTGGTGATGTATCAATATCAAACAAAGACATTTCTATACTTCACAAATGATACACATTTTGGTGTTGTATCAATATCAAACAAAATCTAGTTTAGAGGTCCATCCCCATCTTCCCCTAAACCGTGGAGTACATTTCCCATCTCCTCTCACACAATACAATGTATATAAGCAATTATCATATACAAGTTCACTCAATCAATACACAATTTTGCTGTATTATATCAACCACCATAAACGATGGCTTACTCAATTAATTAGTTTTAGTTTTCCTAATCATCATGCATTGTCTACAACAATCAAGACTACCCTCCACCAGTAGTCCAAAGCAATTATTTCTAAACAGATAATAAATGCATCAATAGATATATAATCAATACTTTCAAAAGTGAGGGATTAATAAAATCCAACTCCACCGTTCCATCTCATTATGAGCCAATTTCATTATATTTGACTCAATTTCATAATTCCTAACAAATGTCATTATTTACACAAATGACCCAAATATACCCAAACATGGCATTTTTTCCCTTTTTCTCAATATTGACCCCAATGGCCCAAATATTATCAACAAAATCAATATACTCATTTTGAAACCCAAATACACATTTTGGTTCAAAAGAAACAACACCCCTTTTTCTAAAAATTACACATTCAAAACCCTAACTTCCAAAATCTAAAACCATTTTATACAAAAGCTCAATATTCATGTCAAAGCTCATAAAGATGAGTAGGAATCCCTACCTCAAGAGATGAGACTCAATGGAGGTGATGAAGAAATCGAAAATGCTCCAAATCCCAAGATTCTCAGATCAAAATGTAGCCCTCAACGATCCCCACACTTTTTACAAAGGCCCAAGGGTAGAAAATCACTCCTACTAGATTAATCCTAAGAGAGAAGGGAGAAAGTAGTGAAAGAAGCTCTCAAAAATGGCTTTTCGGAAAAGTAAGAGGGAGAGTGGAAGTTGAAAAGTGGTTTAAAATCACCCAGTTGATATCTGATATACGTATGACCCGCTCCAGTGGAGAATAGGACGCTTGAGCGTCAAGCACAAAAACTAGACCCGCTCGAGCGTAAAGGGTACCCCGCTTGAGCGCCAAGACACAATTGCAAAACACACCCGCTCGAGCGTGAAGGGAAAGCTGCTCGAGCGTAGATTTCCCCCTTCCAGTACTTTTACAGACAATGAACTACCCGCTCGAGCGCGACCCGCTCGAGCGTAAGAAGATCCGCTCGAGCGTGAAAAACACAACTGCAGAAGTTTTGCAGAGGCACGAAATGCTGAGAGTGTGTAAACCCCGCTCGAGCGCAAGAAGGCCCGCTCGAGCGGACAACCAAAAATCAAACTCCGTTCGAGCGCAAAGGGACCTGCTCGAGTGTACCACCAAAATTCTGGGCAACAAGGAATGGGACTAATGCTCAAACAACCTGTTCGAAACACGCCCAATACATCCTAAAACTCAAACATACGGAATTAAAGCATAACAACAAGATATACAACCACTAACTCCATGGAACCTAAGTCCGGAATACAACAATCAAAGGAAGAGAAACCGGGATCGCTATACATAGTATAGAAATTTTAGCCTATCTAAATTTTTATAATTTTGAATTTTAAAAATCTTAATATAAATATTCAAAAAAAATAAAAATAAAATAACTATATCTAACCTATCATACTTAACCCATATATAATTTGACATTTAAAAATCTTTAAAAATAATTTTTCAGATATAAATTTAGTCTTACATAATTTTAAATTTTAAAAAAATTATTTTTATTTTTAAAAACTAGTTGGCGTCTAAAAAACTATGAATTTTTTAGGCATCACGACACATTTATTAGTTTAAAAAAAAAATCCGCATGGCACACATGGAAAGAATTTTTTAAAAAAATACATGTATAATGTATATTTTTATGTCGCGTTCAATAATACATGCGAAAAAGAACCATCAATATAGGTAATCAATTATTATAGTTAACTCATTCAAATTTACATAAACATAGAATCTTACCTTTTGTAAAGAAAATAACGAAAGAGAGGGAGAGATATGGGGAGTGAATTGCAAATGGTTAGGAAGAGAAAATAAAGGGGAAAAAAAAAAGGAAAGAGAGGAAGGTGCTAGGAAAGGGAAAATTATTAGGTACTTCGGGAGTATTAGGTGTCTGTATTCATTTATCAATCATCATTCACCATACCCTCTTATACTCCTTAATCACCCAACAGAAAATCATAATACTCCACCTTCTCCACCAATCATAATTCCATGGAGCACCAAGTGGTTGTACTTTGGAAGTACAAAATAATTACTCGCTAGGAAAGTGTTGAAACTTCTTTGAGCGGGAAAATTATTTTTGGTTAAATGAATCTAACCTTTAATCTCATAGATTGATTGATCTGGATCATTCTAACCAAATGTTAGAGTGAGACATTTTCAAAAACAAAACTATTTTATTATATAGATTTTTTATTTTTGTGAACATAATTGGTGAAAAATCCACATTCATAGAATCATATGTTATTTAATCTAAAGTTTGATCTTTTTTAGTAATAGAGACATGTTTAATGAAATTGTTTGATAAAAAATACAAATTATTTTTTTAAAGAATTTTTTTCCACTAAAAAAATTGCCATCTCCAAATTTTTTTTCTCAATAAAGTCATCATTACTAGAAAAGTTACCGACGATAGTGTGGTAATGATTTGGACAATAGCACTGAATGGTAGCTGGAATTTGAGTTTGCTCAAAATAGCCCAAATTTTGGCTTGCCTGTTGTCTGGTCAGTTGTCCAGCAAGAAGGTGAAAGCTGTAGTCGACAAGGGTGACAACCATGGTAAACAAGTGTTTCATCGGTCATCTGAGAGGTCGTTCGGGAGGTCGTCCAGGGCAATCAACGAGCAAGAAGGTGAAAGCCGCGGTCAACAAGGGTGACAACCGCGGTAGACAAATGTTTTACCAGTTGTCCAGGTGGTTGTCCGGGCAGCCGACTGGCAAACACAAATTCGAGCTTCGGGCAAACTCAAATTTGAGCTATCAATCATTTTTCTTGGACTAGATAGGTAGATTAGTTGGATCAATGGGTAATGATTAGACGAATAGTATGATGACACATGGATAAATAGATAGGTAGGTTGGAGCAAAATGATTTTTCAAATTATAATTATCCTCTTGACCCTAAAAGAATAGAGTTTCAACATATTGACCCAAAAGTTTTAGAATTGAACCTCTGGCTTGAGTACCGATTTTTTTATTGGTGAAAAATAGAAGGGGAACTTACTGATAAATCCCATGTACCAAGTTCAAGACCCAGCTAATCCTCAAACAAAACACTTGCACCAATTAGTCCAATACATTTTTAATTATTACCAAAAAATCCTTTTTTTTTTTTTTAATTTACAGACACTATTCACATCTTACTACCGTCGGACTTCGATCAAACGGTTGCCGGAGACTCGTCGGAATGTTCAACATCGCTGGGAAGTCGCCGGAGTTTCGCCGGAAGTTCACCGGAGTGTTAAGAACGTTAATGGAAGTCGCCGGAATGTTCAGAATGTTCACTGGACGTTAAGAACATCACTGGAGACTCACCGGAATGTCTAGAATATTACCGGGAAAAAAAAGAATAAATGGATAAATTATAGCAAAAAAAACATAGCAAAATGTGCTAAATATTGATAAACTAAAAGTAAAAAAAATGAAACGACAAAAAACAGCAACAATGGGGAAAACATATGTTATTTTTCAATTTTTGTAAGGTTCAAGCAAATAATCTCTAAATAGTGATCAAACTGAAAAGTAAGTTTGAAACTGTAACATGTTACAGTTTCAAAACAAAAATCTATTAAGCATTTATCCTTATTAATCAAACTGAAAAACATGTTATGAAACTGTAAAATTTTACAGTTTTATACCATGATTCATTCCAGCACCAAAAAAATTTGAAACTGCAAAATTTTACAGTTTTAAACCATGATTCATTCCAGCACCAAAAAAAATTTGAAACTACAAAATTTTACAGTTTTCACCGCCTATAACTAAAACTCGAAAACTACTTGTTCATAATTTGAAAATTTTCTCCATTAGAACAGAAAAACAGAAGTGTATAGCAGAGAAAAAAAAAAGAGATCGAAGGAGAAAGGCAGATGTAGAGAGAGGATTGTACTCCAGCAACTATTTTTTGTTTAGATCTAGCCAAATCTGATGTAGATCTACATCAGACCTAAGTAGATCCACTCATCTTCTTCGTCGGAAATATATCATCTTCTTCGTCGGAAATATATCATCTTCGCCGTCGGTGAGAGTGAAGTCAGGAGTTGATTTCGATGGTTGGTGGTTATCGGTGAACCCCGATCAATGGAGAAAGACATGATCACCGGTCGTCGTCCATGACAAAGACCATGAGAGAAAAATGCAAGAAAAAAAGAGAGATAGGAAAACGTAAAGATGGAGCCAAAAGTACAGAGAGAGAGAGAGAGAGAGAGAGAGAGAAGAAGAAGAAGGACTTTTGGGTCTACTCAAAAAGTTACAGGATTAAATGGTGTCCACATGTTCCACATGGGACCTGTGGGTAATTTCCCCAAAATAGAAAGATCTACACTTTTAGGTGTGTTCAAAATATTTTTTGAATGAGAGTGTTTGGCCTAGTGATTATCAGGCCTGCCCTTGAGATTTCTGGGACCCAAAACCAATAATCAATTAATAAATTTTTGGGGCCATTCACATTTTTTTTTTTCATTGAATGAAAAAAAAATGAAGATAATAGACAAAAAATTTTGTATCAAAATCACAAAAAATACTTAATATTACATTACAACAATTAATAAGTGTCGCTTGATCCTCGCTCTTCTTGCATTTTTAGAAAGCAAATAAAGCAATCATACTTGCATAATCTAGTTTTTTTGCAAAATCATTTTCAATGGATAACAATGCTAATTATTTTAAATGGGCCTTTCAATTTTTTAATGGGTCAATTTATTTTAAGTTAGTTTGGGTTTTCCTTAGTTTTTTTTTTTTTTTTTTTTGATTTAAAATATACCTAATATATTACAATAAACTATAATAGGAGGACCCTTTTTTGGGTCTATTTTCAATGGATAACAATGTTAATTTTTTTTGAATGGGGTTTCAATTTTTTAATGGGCCAATTTATTTTAAATTAATTTGGGCCTTTTTTAATTTTTTTTTAACTTAAAACATACCCTAATATATTACACTAAACCATAATAGAAGGGGACCCCTTTTTTGGGTCTATTTTGAGGGGCTCTAGGCCATGGCCTTGTTGGCCCATGCCCAGGGCCGGCACTGGTGATTATGAAGTATGGGTTATACTCCTATAGAGAAGAGTTTGATAATTGTAGTGTATATATAGCGATCCCGGTTCTTTCTCCTTTGGTTATAGTATCCGGACTTAGTTCCGTGGATTCCGGTTGTTGTTTTGAACTTGTTTCTGTCCTTCAATTCTTTAAATTTGAGTGATAGAATGTTTTGGACTTGTTTGTTCCAGGTTGGGTGTGATTGGGAGCAGGTGGTTGCTGCCCAGGTTTTTAGTCCTTCGCTCGAGCGAGCTGTTTGTCGCTCGAGCGAGCTCTTTGTTTTGTGTCTGGTGGGTCGAGCCAGGGTGGATTCGCTCGAGCGAGCGTTGCGTCTGGTACTTGGACCTGAACATTGGAATTCTTGGCTCGAGCGAGCTTCTTCGCTCGAGCGATCTGGTTCGTCCTTCGCTCGAGCGAGGGGTGGTCGCTCGAGCGAGCTTTTGGTTTGTTGGCCGAGCGAGTGTTTCCTGTTTCTGGTCGCTCGAGCGAGCAGGTCTTCGCTCGAGCGAGCCTGTCGTATTTCAGTAGGCAACAGCGGGGAAAAAGATCATTTTTCTCCCTCTTTCATTTTTGAAACCCTAGCAGCCGAGAGTCTCTCTCTCTAAACTTGTCCTCTCTCTAGATTTCATCCCCTTCTTGTATGAATCCATCTTAGGTCCTTTGTTAAAAAGGTAAAGGGTGTCGAGGGCTTCGTTTTAATCGAAGAAATTGTGGATTTGGAGCACTTTGATTTCGGGTCATCTTCTCCATTTGAGTTCTCCTTTGAGGTAGGGATTCTCCTTGTTCTTTTTCAATACTCCGTCTATAGATAGACATGTGGTAAATTTTGTATTGCATGAAAACTATATCATGTTGGATTTTTGTATAAATTAATGAGGTTGAACTTTGGGTTAGTTGATGAATTTGGATCTATTATCATTAGATGTGTGTTGGGGGCTAATTGGGTGTTAATTAGCATGTTGTGGTTGAAAGGAGAGGAAACCCTAATGTTTATTGATTTAATAATTTAATAGAGGGGTTTGATCTTTGGGTAAATACTTAGGTATTTTGGGTTTTGAATGAAGCCATTGTTGTTTGTTGTAGATGATTGAGCCTTTTTATCAATATTGAGAAAAAGGGGTGGAAAATCCTATTTTTGTGATTATGATTCAATTTGTATAATTAAATTGGAATGGCTTTGAAAGGAATGTAGTAGGTTAAAATGAGCTTTGGCTTTATTGTCCTTGGAATTGATTTTGTGAAAAACAAAAGGAATAAAACCGGTTTTGTGGAAACAAAAGAGGTGAAGTTGGTTTTGAAAATAAAAGGGAAGTGGGATTGGTTTTGTGGAATGGGCAAAGTACTTGAAATGAGTATAAATGATAGATTGTTGTATCTTATACTACCATGTTAGTATTAGTGATGAGTTGATAATCTCATGATACTTGAGTCTGTTAATAGATGTACAATATACATGCATCTAGAGGTTTTGTCCTTGGTCATCGGTAGAGGATGACATGGTTGTGTTGAATTGTTGTGTATGCATTACACTTATGTGTTCATCTACTTTAACACGTTGTTAGATTCTTGTTGGTTATGTATATGCATTATACATGTTGGATATGCCTTGTTGCATGGTTGTTGTTGCCGTTATATGCCGCGCTTATAATCAAAGGTACCGTTACCTTCCAGCTAGCGCCTGGAGAACTGTATGCGCTGATAATAGAAGGCACCATACCCTTCCAGCTAGCGCCTGGTAAACTGGCATTTTGGCATTTTGGCATTTTGGCTTGCTACGCACATAGCTAGTAGAGCGAAGTTGGTTGTAGTTATTGCAGTATATCTTTGGCTTACTAAGCGCATAGCTAGTAGAGCAAAGTGGAATTGTTGTTGTTTAGTTGTAACTGAAAATATCATGGATTTGATTGGTTACAGTTCGGAGGACCGAGTTACTCCATTGATTGATTGTATACATGTTGGTGGGTTGTAAATTCATGTTTTTACAAAGTTATACATGTATGGTTATGATAGTATTGGAAATGAACCAAAATGTCATTTTTGTCTTTTGGTAAATGTAAAGGAGAACGAATGTTTTAAAAATAAACATGTTTGAAAAGGCACATCTGTGTATGTATAGGAAATGGAAGAGAGTATCGGGCTTAGTGAGATTATTTTCCTAAGTAGTTGTTAATGTTATGAAAGAATGGGAATGGGGATTAATGAAAGGAATACGGAAAGATGAATCGCTTGCGGCGTTGCATGAAACGGTTGTTTTCAAGAAAAGTTCATACATATTTATATTTTGTATAAACTGTCACTAACTATTCTAGTATGAGAATGAGTGTGCATGTTCATAGCTATCTGTAAGTTGTTATTGTTGAGGATCATGTTGAGATCCCTACTGGACTATATGTTCATCCCACGTTGTTGAATCTTTTTCAGGTGTTTAGCAGGAGGTGCTACAAGATTTGGATCTTCTTATTTGTTGGCCACGGGGCCTCTTTGTTGTTGGCGGAACGCCATATGTGTAAAAGGGTTACACCCTTCATTTGTTGTTTATTTAAAGGTTGTAAGCCCAAGGGCAATTTATTAAGTATGTTCATGTAATATTTACTTTGCATACGAATGAGAGTATTGTTAATCACTTCTATGGATTGAATGTATGAGTTTATTTCCGCATGTTATCTCTGAAATTGAATTAAGGTAATGAAATTGGTAATGACTTCGGGTAATAAAAAGTGGGGTGTGACAACTTGGTATTAGAGCTACCGGGTTTGAATACCTTGAGCTCGTGGGAAGTGGTTTTTACCACGTGGGTTTGCTACGTGTGGTGAGGACGTTGCATATAGATACCATGAGAATTAGGACTTATGTGTTGCATTTATGTGAGCATGGGATTCAGTCTCTTGGATAATATTCATAGTCGGTGAACTTGCTTTGAGGTCCTTTTGGAAACACGCCTGATCAACGTGGTTTCTGATAGGAATTCCTTAAGAGTTCCGGGATGAGTGGCTATCTTTGTGGACTTCATTCGATTATGTGTTTACATGTTTAGATGTTTATATGCAGTAGAGATGTAAATTTTGAGACTAAGTGTGTCTTGTGACTTAACAGTAGTGGAGTGTGCCTCGGAGAAAGCTATCGTGTTTTACGCTAAGTGTATTTTACTTTGTGCTGTATAGGATGTCTACACGAGGGAGTAGAGGGCGGATGAGTAGTAGGAACGCCGGGAGAGGCACAACAGTTCCTTTAGTACCTGTCGTTGCAGCATCGGCTGTCGGCGTGGATGTCACACGTGAGATTGTGAGAGCAGTGCAAGACGCCCTAGCTCGTACTGAGGGCGGTAGTTTGTCTTGTAGGTCGAATGACCGCGTGAGCGAACAAGTGGTCGCTTGAGTAAAGATGAGGGGATTCTCAATATCTCGTTTAGCAGGCAAAGATATTGAGAGGTTTCATTTACCGCTCGAGTGATGAAAAGACCACTCAAGTAATCTGCATGATATCAGCCACTTAAAAAGTGACTTTTAGATCAATTTATGTACTTCTTCTTTTCTCTTTTTTTTCCTCTCCCTCTAGCTCTAAAAACCCTAGCTATTTCTCTCTAGAAATCTCTCATTACACTAAGATTCAAGCTAAAAACTCTTGGAAAAAGTGAAGTTCACTTGAAGATCTAGGATTCTACTGATTGGTTTTGGATTCTTCAAAGAGTTCCTCAAAAACCTAGCTTCTTTGTCTTGATTCTGGAGGTATGACTACTTTTAACCTTGTATCTCTTTGATTTGAAGATGATTATGTGGTCTTGCCATGACATTGATGAGTTGATGAATAATTGAGTTTATAAATTGAAGTTTTCTTACAAAAATAGTATTTTTCCTACAATTTTCTTAAGATTTCTACTTTTAGCCATGGATTATGGAAGTTTTTTATGAAGATTGATATTATATATGTTGGAGGGGCAAAAGCCCCAAATTCTATATATGAGATAAAAAAAAAAAAAAAAAAAAAACACACCCTAATTTTGAAGTTTTAAAAATAATGAAATGGAAACATAATTGATCCTTAATTCTTTAAATTAATGATTGGTTTTTAATATTAAAATGGTATTTGAATGGAAAATTGTGAACTTGGAATGTTGTTGAGATGTTGGATATTGTCACTTCATATTTGCCATAATTGCTTGGATGGTGAAAGACAACTTTTATGTTAATGAATGTATGAATACTTTGAAACTTTGGAAAGATTATCAAGGGGGAGGTAAATGGCATATAAGTCTGGGTAAAGAGCCGGTTTTGGGAAAGTGTTGTGTATGGTTGGTACCCGTACGGGGAAGTCTAGGTGCCCAATTGCCGTGTCTAGAGCTTATCGCCGGGCGAATATGAGGAAATATTTTTGGGTGTCCACTGGTTTTGTCATATTATAGTCAGTAAAAGTGGAAAAATGAATGATTTTGGGTGTCCATTTCCTGCCGTATTAATAGCCGAAAAATGTAGGGATATTTTTGGATGTAAACCTATGTATACGTATGTATTGGGACTCTCTTTAGGGACTTCATGGCGTGTTTACCCCGAGTGTTGAATTTATCAAATTTGTAGAAACTGTGGATTCTTACTTTCTCTTTTAAAGTAATATAATGAGTTGAATTAAACATGATTTAGTTGTGATGATTCTATATGGTTCTTTGAATAACCAGATATTTTATTAAAAGTTTTTCTACCACTACTATAAAAAAACATTTTTTGCATGCATGTCGTCACAAATAATAGCAATACAATCGCAAAAGATCTTTCGCGACGGCCCATGGGACCGCAAATGGGGGTCATGAATGTGGGGGTGACATATACTTTTTGTAACTGCAAAACAGTAGTTGCAAACTATTTGTGACCGTCTAACCTAGTTATGGCGACTGATGTTTTGTCGTCACAAAAAAGTTTAAAAAAAACAAAAACCAACAATGTATTAGCGACCATCTTGTTACCGTCGCAAATAATTTTCAATGATATTTTATAAATAGTACAATAATAGCTTCAAGCGACGAATATTTTGAAATAAATCTACTAAATAAGATCTTGCTGAAAACAAATAGCACCAAATCATTTATTTGAGACAAATTTGGCAAACCTATCTTTAGTTTTAGGCTTTAAAAAATGCTATTCAAGCTGCAATTCATTGTAAAATTATATAATGCAACAAGCTAGCTACAGAAAGGGTCAATAACCAATTGTCCTTACCAAAAAACGATGCAATTAGCGATACAAGGTGTTCTTCCAACTCCTCTTTTTAGCCTTTTTTTTCTCATTCTTCTTGTTCACAAGAATCTGGACAATGAGAAGAAAAATAAAAACAAAACAAAAAGGATAAGAACAGTGAAACACACTAAGATTATCGCCTTTAATTAAGACACAACCAAGTGGATTAAAGAAACAAAAATACACTCATAAAAGTGGAAATCTTAACACACTAGTTGTGGATTAAAGAAACAAAAATACACTCATAAAAGTGGAAATCTTAACACACTAGTTGTGTAACAAAAGGAAAAGAAATAAAATGATCATATTTCAAAGAATTCACCAACCAAAAACACTTTGAGAAAAAATGTAACGTCCTCAAAATAAACCCAAAAATCATACAATATTGGCATGCTTAGACATAAGAAGATAAAGCATAATTACATTCCATCAGAGTATTCATTACAAAATGTATTACATGTTGACAACAAAAGTAAATGCCCTATGGGCTTACAACTTTCCAAGTCAACACTTGGTTACAAAAAGGAGTACTAACTCGAAACACAAAGTAAGCCCTTAGCTTGATATACTTGTAATACAAAAATGTAATCACAAAAGATGTCCCAGCCACTAAGCCTCTCAAGCTACGTCCTTGGAGGTGGCATGCTAACTGTGCCTGAAAATGATGTCCCATATAGGGTGAGCCAGTGCCTAGTAGAGATATGCTAAACATAATATAAGCAATAACTAAAACATTGGCCAATGATAAATGTTTAACCCTTATAAATTAATTCATAAACCATTTCAATTACATGACAAAAGTGTCCATGTTTCATTCCATTTTCCATTTCTTATCCAATTCTCAATTCATAACCATGGCTCAGAACCTGGCCAAACAATTTGATTGAGATCATATCTCATATCAACAGTATTTCTATTTCAGATGAGATAATAACTCATATTAAACATTTCACACTTCATAACGGATACACATTTTGGTGTTGTATCAATAACACATGACAACACTTCCATACTTCACAAATGATACACATTTTAGTGCTGTATCAATGTCAAACAAAAACACTTCCATACTTCACAAATGATACACATTTTAGTGTTGTATCAATGGAGTCCATCCCCTATCTCCTCCCGAACAATATCTGGTTTAGAGGTACATCCCCTATCTTCCCCTAAACCGTGTAGTACATCCTCTATTTCCTTCCATACAACACAATGTATATAAACACATATCATATACATAATCAAATCAATACATAAAATTCATGTATTATATCAACCGCCATATTCGATGGCATACTCATTTGATTAGTTTTAGTTTGCCTAATCATCATGCATTGTTTACAACAATCAAGACTATCCTCCACTGATAGCCCAAAGCAATTATTTCTAAACAGATAATAAATGCATCAACAGATAATTTATCTATATTTTCAAAAGTGAGCTATTAATAAATCCAACTTCACTATTCCATCTCATATTGGGCCAATTTCATTATTTTCGACTCAATTTCACATTTTCATCATAAATGTCATTAATTACACTAATGACCCAAATATACCCAAACATGGCATTTTTTCCTTTTTCCCAATATTGACCCCAATGGTCTAAATATTATCAACAACATATCAATATACTCATTTTGAAACCCAAGTACACATTTATGGTTCAAAAGAAACAAAACCCCATTTTTCTAAAAATTGCATATTTAAAACCCTAACTTCCAAAATCCAAAACCATTTATATAAAAGCTCAATACTCATGTCAAAGCTCATAAAGATGAGTAGGAATCCCTACCTCAAGAGATGAGACTCAATGGAGGTGATGAAGAAATCGAAAATGTTCCAAATCTCAAGATTCTCGGATCAAAATGTAGCCCTCAACGATCCCCACACTTTTTACAAAGGCCCAAGAGTAGAAAATCACACCTACTAGATCAATCCTAAGAGAGAAGGGAGAAAATAGTGAGAGAAGCTCTCAAAAATGGCTTTTCGGAAAAGTAAGAGAGAAAGTGGAAGTTGAAAAGTGGTTTAAAATCACCCAGCTGATATCTGATATACGTATGACCCGCTCGAGCGGAGAATAGGACGCTCGAGTGTCAATCACAAAAACTGGACCCGCTCGAGTGCCAAGACACAACTGCAAAAGACACCTGCTCGAGCGCAAAGGGAAAGCCGCTCGAGCGTAGATTTCCTCCTTCCAGTACTTTTACAGACAATGAACTATCCGCTCGAGCGCCAAGATACCCGCTCGAGCGTAAGAAAATCCGCTTGAGCGTGAAAAACACACCTGCAGAAGTTTTGCAGAGGCACGAAATGCTGAGAGTGTGTAAACCCCGCTCGAGCGGACAACCAAAAATTAAACTCCGCTCGAGCACAAAGGGACCCACTCGAGCGTACCACCAAAATTTTGGGCAACAAGGAATGGGACTAAAGCTCAACCAACCTGTTCAAAACAAGCCCAATACATCCTAAAACTCCAATACACGGAATTAAAGGATAACAACAAGATATACAGCCACCAACTCCACGGAACCTAAGTCCGGAATACAACAATCAAAAGAAGAGAAACCAAGATCGCTATAAAAAAGAATATAATTACAATGGTTTATGAAAAGCATCAAGGTAGATAGTGGTGAGTAGATACAGGTAATCACTTTTCAATGGTGAATCATTCTCTGCCATGTTGTGTTTATAGTCAATTAACTTCAATTGTCCAAGAGCTAGAAAAATAAAATTAAAAACTAAGAGAAGACCAAATATTACATATCAAAAGATTTGTCAATTGCCACAGGCACTAGCTGATCCCATCTACTTGGTTGATTTTGTCTAAGAACATGTATGTAGTCTCTTACCTTAGTTCTTAGTTCTTCATGAATTTTCAGAATGTAAAATATGGGGAAAATTATTATTATGCTTCACATATTAAATTTAATATGAAAATAATTTTTTTAAGCTGTTCAAAAGCCAAAATAAATAAATAAAACACTAAAACCAAGATGAACGAATATTAATTCAAAAATGTCAAAAAGACCTTCCTACATGCTAAAGACATTATGCATCGGTCACTATAATTACAATAAATTTAATGCAATCCAAGTTGCACGCATATCTAATATTGCAGTACAATAAATTTAACGCTGTCCAAGTTCCACTCATATTTAACATTGCAGTCTAACTAAGTGATTGGAACCTGGGGCTTGCAGGTCGATGCAAAAGTTGACCACAGTATAACAAATTGAACACGTAAAAGACCAAATATGACCACCCTATGGGGCTTCTCTAATAAACATTGGTCAGGGAAAGCAGTCTGTATGATTTATTGCAAGCGGTAGTTAAAGTTGGTAGTGAAAAAAATAAATAAATAAAGTTCAAAACATCACATTAATGGATAGGACTCATCTAATAGAACTCCCTTAGAAGTCTTGATTTAGAGCTCTCAAACATTTTTGTAGTGTAGGTTTCCAAGTACAATTATTTTATGGGTCCTGTTGTAGTGTGCACCCCCTAAAGGGTTGCGCACCATGTGCATCTTCTTTGTTGGCCATTGGATTACACAAATACATCCTGACCGTTGAATTCTTTAATTTTGAAAAATTGAACCACCGGAGAGCAACCGGTTGACCATCTCTCTTCTTCTTCCACAGGCTATTCTCTCTCTCTACGTTCACTCTTTCGTTTCTCTCCCTCCCTCTACCTCACATTACTCCTTCGAGTGATCTCTTCCCCGCTCCTCTCTCTTCTCTCTCTTTGTGTTGATTCGTTGTCTTCCTCTAGTTCGACCGACCGCAGATTCTAGAGCATCTCCAGACTTGGCTATTCTTTCCTTTTAGCCATAGAAGCGAGCTTGGAAGGGTAAAACATTGCTCAGCAGACTCGCCAAGGATCGCTACAATGGTGGTGAGCTACGATACCTCGCCAGACAAACGAGGTAATCGCTCATGAGCCTTTCAATTTTTATTTATTTTTGCCTCCTCAATTCGCTTTTTTGGCGGTAAAATTTTTCAACGCCCAATGTCTCTTCCGATCGTCGACAATGGCAGAGAGCTCTTTGTCAAATTAATCGAGAGAGGCGAAAAGGTTTTTTTTTTTCCTTAATTTCATGCTTTTGTTCCATCCGGGTTATCATTTTTCCCATCCGGGTCTTTTTTCATTTTTCTTTTGGGTTTATTCTGAGGTTCTTTTTTTCAGCAGATTGATGAGCATGTCTGAGAGGAGATCATGAATCACAGATCATTGAAACATCCCAATATTGTGAGATTTAAAGAGGTTTGTCATTAACTTTTGTCACATACTATAAGAATTTGTTATGTTTGTTATTAATTTTGTCTGCTTGTATAATTTTGGAGTTAGACTCTTCTGTTTTGGTCCATTTTGGGTATTGGGAGTGTTTGATAGTGATATATTTTTCATATTTGAAAATAATTTGTTTCACTTTTTTTACCTCTCCCTGTTTAATGAGCTTATTTTTATAGAACTAATTCTCAAACTTTTTGCTCAAGGGAGGTAATAAATTTTGTCATTTCTGTTTATTTGTCTATGTATTTGTATTGCACACCATATGTTTGTTGTAATTTCTGTTAGAATATAGATTGTAATTATTTGGGTTCCATGAATGGAGAATTGAAGTTGGAGTGTTGCAAGAATTCTAATATGTAGAAGACCAGATTGAGGGCTGTGAAATGTGAAATGGTTCTCATTCCTCAGAAGACCAAAAAAAAATATAATTTCAGTAGTTATTAAATGTACTCTTCAAGTTCAAAGTTCCTTTGATTTTTTTACTTGTGTCCAACACATTCCATGCACTTAACTTTTTATGTTTCTGTTTTTGTGGGTAAATGGGCAAACCTCTTTTTTGTAGATTCAATATTTAGTAAATTTTCTACATGTTTTGTTTAATATTGCGGCTTCAATTTTTTATTATTTGTCTTTTTCTTCTTCTCTCTCTTTTTTTTTTTAAAAAAAAAGGTGTGCAGAGTACACTTGGCTTCCACGAATGTGAATTTTTCAATTAATTGATAAATTATTAAACTGTTGTTGTAGATAATGTTTTAGAGCAGTGATTTAATTTGTACTATTTAATCATTTTCTTTATTTATGTATGCATTCAGTGTTCTGCTCATATCTTTGGATAATCAAGTACTTCGATTTTTGGATCTGCATAGCTTTTAAATTGTGTCAATGCTGATATGTTTTAACTGTGCTTATGCAGCTCCGTAATCTGGAAAGGGGTGTGGACATATTAGTTGCCACACCGGGCCGCTTAGTAGATATGATAGAGAGGGCAAGAGTTTCTCTTCGGATGATCAAGTATTTGGCTTTGGATGAGGCTGATCGAATGTTGGATATGGGCTTTGAGCCCCAAATTCGAAGGATTGTTGAGCAAATGGAGATGCCTGCACCAGGTGCAAGACAGACGATGCTTTTCAGTGCCACATTTCCAACTGAGATACAAGTTGGTTTACTCAACTCCTTGATAAATAACATAACTCTATGGAAGTCTGTTTCGGTTGCCTTTATGCATGATGTTGGATTATGCAACCAATATGAAGTTAATTTTAGCTCCAAATGAAGCATAATTCAATCTCAGTTTTTCATATTGACTTATATATATGAGGACATTATTTCTAGTACATACCAACTGCAAGTAGAACTAGATCACAAGTTTTAATTAAGAAGTCTTGAGTGAAATCAAATTGCATTTTGTTGCATTTTGGTTTTATTAGTATAAGTTAATTTGTTGAATGGTTGGTATTTATGCTTTTCTTTAGTATAAGTTATCATGTGGATGCATCATAACCACTAATTTATCTCTTGCAGAGGCTAGCTTCGGACTTTATGTCAAACTACATATTTTTTGCTGTTGGAAGGGTTGGTTCCAGCACTGATCTAATTGTTCAAAAAGTTGAATTTGTCCAGGACATGGACAAAAGAAATTATTTGATGGATCTTCTTCATACCCAATGTGATAATCGAGCCCATGGAAAGGTAAATTGTATAGTAGCAGTAGTTTCACCATTGTTAGACAATTGACAATTAACAATTAATCTTGTTAATCTATATGACTAATGCAACTCTGTTATTTGTAATGCAGTGTGTCTTGACACTGGTTTTTGTAGAGACAAAGAGGGGCTGATGCTTTAGAGCGCTGGTTGTCCATGAATGGTTTTCTCATGACAAAGAATACATGGTGACAAAGTGCAAATGGTGAGCTAATTCTATCTTATTTTCATTTGGATCTTTTGTGCTTTTGCTGTTTTGCCATGCCCTGAACACTTGTCCTATGGTTCTGATTTTAGTCTAGTGGGGGTTCATAATTCTATTTATCTGTTTGTTTTGCGTCTAGACTGATAAATTGCTTAATCTAAGCAAGAGGACAACTATATTATCTGATGTTGTATATGACCGTTGTAAAAATTTGAAAAAATATGACTGTTAGAAAAATATGACCGTTGTAAAATTTTGAAAAAATATGACCGTTGGAAAAATATGACCGTTGTAAAAATATGACCGTTACAAAAATATGACCGTTGAAAAAATATGACCATTTGAAAAATACGATAGTAGAAAAACGTAACTTTGACAAAAATATAATTATATTTAGAAGAATGAAAATAATAATAATTTGAAAGAAGCTAGTTTTTTTTTTTTTTAGATTGGAAAGAAGGTAGTTAAAGTATAAGAATATTTTAATAGAAGATAGCTAAAGTAGATAGCCTTGTTGGAGTGTATATTAAAAAAATGACTAGCTAAAATAGTAAAGTGAAATTTTGAATAGCTATTTTAACTAGCCTTGCTGGGGATGCTTTCGGGTCGCTTAGGTTTAAAACTCTAATCTAACCCAGTGAGTCTCTGTTTGGTTTGTAAGAAAACGAAGGAATTTTTTTTTGAAGAGCAATCAACAAGGTATGCCTCCCTCTGATTATTTCTAAATTCCTAAACCCTCTTTTAAAACTCTCTTCTTCCTCATTTTTTACTCTCTGTGTATATTTCTGAAATCTTCCCTCTTCTAAAACTACACTCTCTGATTTTTACCCTATTTTCTGTCTCTAGTGCTATCTGAATTTCTATTCCAGTCTTTCTTGGCTCACACTAATTCGAAATTTGTAGTGAAGCAAGGCTTGGTAATGATTTTGTTCTATTTTGCTGTTTAAATATCTCGGTTGACATTCTTAATGAAATAATCTATTTTTACATTAATTAATATAGTATTTTGTAACCATATTGTTGGTTCCATGACTTGTTCTTGAGTTGTTGCAAAATATTTCATAAGAAATTTTGGCATTAAAATTATAGGTCTAATTTTGTTATTTGAATTTTGATTGCATTTAAGATGTTTGTAAAAATGCCTAGTTTGTTAGCAATTTAAACAAATGTATTTTGGAACTATATTTTCATTGCATTTAGATGTTGAAAAATTGTGATCGACTTTAACATGTTCTCCGAAGATTTATCCCAAAATATATTGAGTGATATTCACATGAAGCAACTATAACTTGTGGTTAGGACCTCCCAATTTGTAACTGTTTTTGGTAATGTTTAGTACTTGTTGTTCTAGTTGAATTAAATAGCCATCTCAAGTAAATCATTTGTTTAATTGGTTTTTAAAAACATACATATATATATATATATATAAGCGAACATAGTTCACATAGAATAGAAATACTTCTAAAAATGCTAATCAAATAGTGCTTGAACTTCACTTGTATCCTTGTTTAAGCATGAGCAGTTGACAAGATAATGGGGAAAAGACTCCAACCAACAAAAAAGTGTGAAAAGCTAAAAAGAATTGAAGTATATTATTTTAATCTTAGCTAAAATGCAGTCAACATGCTTATGTTTAATAAAATGAATTTCCTCTGTTATACGATTTTAATTTTAATTTTTAATCCACATGAAGCTTATGTTTAATAAAATAAATTTCCTCCGCATACTTTTTTCGAAGTGTATTGATGCTAAGATAATCCATGAATTACTATCTTCCCTCTAAGCGTGGAGGCTTTCCTAGCAACCATGAAAGATTAGTGTCGAACTTTAGGTTTGAAGTAGTGGAAAGTGTGAAAAAGGGAAAATTTTGAATTTTTTTTTTCCCTTGTTGTTTAGCATGATAAATGATAGGGTCGTGCTGTAGTGTGCAACCCGTTGCACACCATATGCACCTTTATTATTGGCCATCGGATTACACAAGTTGATCCTGGATGAAGAGTCGGTGGGTCATTTTCTTATCCATTATGAAGTTGCTCGGGTGCTGCTATGGGCTTTGCTTTTCATTATGATTGGTATGGAATGGGTATTCCCTCAGAGGGTAGGGGAGGTTGTCGTGGAGGGGAGCTCGTGTGGGTAAAAGGAGGAGGAAGGTGTGGTGTTTGGGCCCTTTGCTAATTTTGTAGTTAGTGTGGTCCGAGAGGAATATGAGGACTTTTGATGGAAAGGAAGAGCCAATTTCAAAGTTAAAGAATTCATTATTGTCTTGTCTTGTTAGTGTAGTTGGTTTTTGGGAAAGATCAATCCTTCCTTGAATCAATATTTAGAAAATTTTGAATGTTTCTAATGTATAGTTGAGATACGTTTTCTTTTGTAAAAGGGTTGCATCCCTTGGTGCCTAAAAACAAGTGCATACCATATTTGCTGGTAGCAAATGCATTTCCTATAATAGAACGTTTTTGGGTTTCCTTATTTTGACTTAACGATTATTGTTCTATGCTAAATCGCTACTGTGATGTCATGCACTTGTTACTTAACGTTGCATACATGCAGATCTAAAAATTTCCAGCGATCGAAGAAATGGCAGGCATGGATGTACTTTGCAGCGACAAAACAGGAACTCTAACATTGAACCGACTGAGTGTTGACAAAAGTATTATTGAGGTTGTTTGGGGGACTGTTTGCTTCAGATTGAATTTCTAAATTATGTATTGTAGTTCATGTTCCAACCTTTTGTCTGGATGTATTCTCATAGGTCTTTTCTAGAGGAGTAGATGGAGAGGCTGTAGTTTTGATGGCTGCTAGAGCCTCCCGAGTGGAAAACCAAGATGCAATAGACGCTGCTATTGTCGGGACATTGGCTGATCCAAAAGAGGTGTGTTAATTAGTATACAAACTTTCTACTACATACGATGGAGGTGCAAAAGGAATTTATGCTTCTGATTCTGAATAGCTGAAACAAATGCACCATAATATTGAGTGAGATTTTCCTTCTGAATGACTTTTGTTATCAGTTCTCCATTTAATGTGTGTTTCTATTTTTCTTCTTTGACTTCTACTAAAAACTAAGGCAGGGGCTGGCATTCAAGAGGTTCACTTCCTTCCATTTAACCCCACTGATAAGCGAACAGCTCTGACGTATATTGACAGTGAAGGTAAAATGCATTGAGTCAGCAAAGGTGCACCAGAACAGGTATATTAATTAGTAACTGTTTCCATTATGTCTTGCATCTAATATTGCTTCTTCTTTTTTTTTTTTTCTTTTTATCTTTTTTTGTGCCTAATTATGCATTGGATATGGTTGTTAGATACTGAATCTCGCACACAATAAATCGAAAATAGAGCATAGAGTTCATGCTGTGATTGATAAGTTTGCAGAGCGAGGGTTACGATCTCTTGCAGTAGCTTACCAGGTACTATATTATTGTCATTATTTGCTGGCCATTCTCTCTACTACTCTACTCAACACAGATGCCTTTTTTAATTAGCTATTACTCAGTAGGTGATGGGCTATTTTTAACATTTTCAACAAGAAGTTCCTGATGGAAGGAAGAAGAGTTCAGGAAGTGCATGGCAATTCATAGGCCTCATGCCTCTCTTTGACCCACCTTGACATGACAGTGCAGAGACAATTACAAGGGCTTTAAATCTGGGGGTAAATGTTAAAATGATCACTGGTGTGTATATTCTTTTTCTTTTTTATTCTTTTTAATAAATATTTCTTTCTGTTTTGCTATTGAATACTCCCGGTCAGTGCTTTTAATCGAATCTGTTTAATCATTACAAAAAAAAATTATGAGATGAAAAGATAGATATTACTCCTACCAGATATTTGTGGCTGCAGAGTTCAAGTTATTGTCAGTGTGGGCGCTTATTATTTTCGTTCATGGCATTATGCCATTAAAAAAAGTCTTGTTGCATCTTTTTTCTTTTTTTTTTTCCAGAATTCTGTTTCTTAAAAATTTCATCTCTTTCTCACTATCTCCAATTATGGGAAATTGGCCTTTTTCATTTATTTTGTTTTTCCCCATTGGCATTGCCCTTTTCAATCTCCACTAGGTGATCAACTGGCAATAGCAAAGGAAACAGGACGGCGATTGGGAATGGGAACCAATATGTATCCTTCATATTCCTTGTTAGGACAGCGCAAGGATGAGTCAATTTCAGCTTTGCTAGTTGACGAGCTGATTGAAAAAGCTGATGGTTTTGCTGGTGTTTTCCCTGGTAATGTTTATTTAATTTTTTTTATCTTTCATTCCTCCTGTAAGTCGAAGATATTTTTTCTACTTTTTGGTTAACTATATCTAAACCTAGACCATAGGCATAGCTTCCAAGTGAGAAAGGTTTGATACCTTATACTCCTTTAAGGAGGAAGCTAGACCACTTGGCCTAAAGACCAATCTGTTGGTAATTTTTTTTTTTTATGTAATACGTTTCAATTGTTGCATACACAATGAATCTTGAATTACCAAAGACCGGATGTTCACCGAGATCTTCTTCTGTGATTCTTGTTTGATTGGCCATGTTTTATTTGTTGGTATAGAGCACAAATATGAGATTGTAAAACGTCTGCAAGCTAGAAAACATATATGCGGAATGACCGGTGATGGAGTTAATGATGCTCCTGCCCTTAAAAAGGCTGACATTGGCATAGTTATTCTTGATGCAATCGATGTTTCATGATGCTTCCGACATAGTCTGATGAACTCGACTTAGTGTTATCATCAGCGCCGTACTAACTAGTCGAGCTATCTTCCAGAGGATGAAAAATTACACGGTAAGTAGAGCTGGCTCTAGGCCTAGACAAGGAGGTAGCCATTTGAGAGTCCTGTACATTTTCAAATGGTGAAATGGTAGAGCTTTTATTATCTAGGAGATGTGTGTCTTATTTGTTAACTTTATTTTCTTTTGAAAAAAGGAAAAAAAGGGAAATGTTATTCCTAACCCACTTCTTTATAAACGCACTCTAAAATTTGTCTTTTAGTGTGCATTGAGCCATAGGTATCAAACATATCTTTGTTAGCCAACTGTTGCTAGGACTATTCAAGTTACTAATTTTATTTATATCTTGGGTGTTATTGGTACAGATATATGTTGTTTCTATTACAATCCGTATTGTGGTAAGTATTTTAATTTGGGATGACCATTGAAAAACCTCTTTTAAATTTTAATTTTCACTTTTAATATTATTATTATGAAGTATTTGATGGATCCTCTTGTTCATGGCTTGTAGTTTTCCTTTTACTTACTTCCCTTTTATCTCTGCTTTGACAGCTTGGTTTTATGTTACTCGCCCTCATATGGAAGTTCGATTTCCCACCCTTATGGTGCTGATCATTGCCATCCTTAATGATGGTTTGTATTTTGTTACACTAAATACACATTCTCTTTTCCAATTACCACATGCATGCATATTTCTTCTCATTTTCTTCATTATCTTGAGATACTGCTTTTGTGTGTGGTTCTCAATACTTAACTCCCTTTATGGCATGCCAGGTACCATTATGACAATATCAAAAGATAGGGTGAAACCGTCTCCTCAGCCAGACAGCTGGAAGCTATCAGAGATTTTTGCTACTGGAATCATTCTTGGCAGTTACTTGGACATGATGACTGTCATTTTCTTTTGGGCGGCATACGATACAGACATTTTTCCTGTAAGATAAACTTATAACTAGATTATATATCAAATGAATTTCACATTTTTTCTTCCTTCTAATTCATAATAAGTAAGCCCATTTCTAGTTCCTTTGTTTTTTGTCATCATCATACAATTGGTTTTGTGATCTGCCATTGTGGGATCATCTGCATTGGTTTGCCCTGAGGTGTTTTCTCCACAATTCACTATTAAGTTTGTTGTTTCTTTATGTTAGAAGCCCATATCATGTTTACCTAGGCAGATTATGTTGATTGATATAATCCTTTCCTGGTTGGAGAAAAAACTCCGTAGGAACTTATCTAGTTTAGTTGATTTAAGGTGATTTTACCTTTTTGGTTGATTGATAAAGAAGTTGGTTGAACTCTTTAATTTGCCCATGTGGTTAGAATATAGCGACCCCGGTCTTTTTTCCTTTAGATTGTTATATCCGGACTTAAGTTCCGTGGATCCAGGCATTTTGTATTGTTGTTGTTGTCCTTTAATTCTTTATTTTTGAGTTATAGGATGTCTTTGGGCAGGTTTGTCTCAGGTTGGTTGGGTTTAGAAACCAAGTGTTGCTGTCCAAAATTTTGGACCTTCGCTTGAGCAAGGTATTGGTCGCTCGAGCGAGCTGTTGTTTTTGTTCTTCGGTCGAGCCAGAGTTTTGTCGCTCGAGCGAGAGTCTGCGTCTGGGCTTAGGACCTAAGGGTTGTGTTTCTTGGCTCGAGCGAGCTTCCTCCGCTCAAGCAAGCGAGTTATATTCTTCGCTCAAGCGAGCTTTCTTTCGCTCGAGCGAGCTTCTGGGTTGCAGACCTGTAGCATCGCGTTTTTGGCTCGAGCGAGCTTTTCTTCGCTCGAGCGAGGTTTCTTGTGTCTGGTCGCTCGAGCGACCAAGTCTTCGCTCGAGCGAGCCTGCCTAGTTTATATAGGCAGCAGCGGGTTTTGAACAGTTTTTCTTGATCTTTTTGGATTCCAAACCCTAAGGTCCGAGTTCTCTCTCTCCCTACTCATCTTCTCTCTTAGATTTGATCTATCTAGAGTGTGATTCTACCCTAGTTGCTTTGTTAAAAAGAGAGTGTGAGTCGAGGGCTTCGTTTTAATCTAAACTTTTGGTGGTTTGGAGAACTTTGGATTTTGGGTCGTCATCTCCATCTTCTCCATTTTTGTTGATTTCTTCGAGGTAGGGATTTCCTACTCCAATGTATACGTTTTGTTCTAAGTTCTGGCATTTTAATATGTTGGGGGTATTTTGGTAATTTTGGAAAAAACCCTAGTTGTTTAAATAAATTGAATTGTTTATTTAATTTAAGGAATATTGAGGAATTTATTGATTAAATGGGGTAGTTGGTTAATTTAAATCACTCGTCTATTTAATTGTTGAATTGTTTATTTCCAGTCTAGAAATAACTGTTTTGGGCTATCGATGGAGGATAGTCGTGATTGTTGTAGACATTGCATATGGATTAGGGATAACTGAAAATAATCATTGGTTAAGTCATTAATTTTGACTGTCGAATTAATACAGACTTTATGTGTATTGATTGTGTGTTGTATATGTTATGTGTTTACATACATTGTTTTGTGTGGGAGGAGATAGGGGATGTACTCCACGGTTTAGGGGAAGATAAGGGATGGACCTCTAAACCGGATTTTGTTTGGGAGGAGATAGGGGATGGACTCCATTAGCATCACTTTTATTTCTTATTTATATTGAAGTGTTTTTATTGATACAGCACTAAAATGTGTATCAAACTGGAAGTATGAAGTGTTTTGATATGAGAAGTCTCATTTATCATGTTGGGATTGGAAGTAATGTACTGTGATATACAAATTCACTGTTATAGATTGGCCAGGTTCTGAGCCATATTGGTAAAAAGGAAAAAGTTGAATAACGAATGGAAAGAGAAACTGATAATTTGTGTTATCCAACTATTGAACGCTATGGCTTTATTCAATACATATTTTTGGTTTAGTATTTTTCTACTGGGCTGTGGCTCACCCTATATGGGAACATCATTTTCAGGTTCAGGTGGTTCACTACCTCCAAGGGCTTAGCTTGTGAGGATTTGGACTCGAAGACTTGTTTTATTTATTTGTTTTATTTGAATTAAATGTAAATATTCAAGCCTAGGGCTTTATTTGTATTTGAGTTAGAACTCATAGAATTGTGTCCAAGTGTTGGCTTGGCAAGATGTAAGCCCGTAGGGCATTTATTATGATGTTTTTATTTCGTAATACTCTGATGATTGAGATAGGACTATGTTTTCTTTTAATAACGCATGTCAATGTTTTATATTTAATGGGTTTAATTTTGAGGGCGTTACATAGAAGGTAGTACTTGGTCTTTTGCATGCTTTTATATCCCAACTCTGGAGGTCATGTCGTTAAATTCTTCCAGACCATTATGAAGGAAATTTGTACGAAAATGTTTACTGCTATCACGCTTTGCGGACTTATTAATCTGGCCTGACAAATTTACCTTATTTTATTGACCTAATGTGATTTTTTTGGGTAGCTGTAACCCTTGGTTTTTGTCCTTCTATTCTGTCCGAGTCTCTTAATTTTTAATTTTTTTTTTTGTGAATCACTGACATGTTTGATTATCTCAGTTTGTATTTTATCATGATTAGCTGACATGTTGTGTTTTGTGAGGTTTAGATACGAGAGAAGAAATTCAGCTCGGCATATATGCACTTTAAAGAGTTTTTGATTTCCTTCCTTCTGTAGATACATGCTTTGTAAGTTATAATTGTATTTTTGTCTCATATGTTCTGGCAAACTTATTGTGAGTCCTTGGGTGATACTGCAGGTATATTGAATTTTATGATGCATGCCTATAGCTCTCTCTGGCCACCTACTTTTCGGACAACCTGTAATGGTTAAACCATCAGAAGCTGAAAAGAACCTTGTTCAAACTAATGCTTCTGGTGGTGGTTCAGTCGTGAGATCCTATGGTGCAGTTGATAGAAAACTGTATGTGGGAAATTTACACTTCAAAGATTACAAGATTTCAAATTAAACAGGTAATATGACTTCCACTACTGAATGTTTTCCATTTTAGCTTGTTTAAATATTACCATTGCTGTTAAAGGAGGAAGAAGGTGTAAGATTTACTGGAAAATGCCATGTGTGGTGGATGGGAAATTAAATAAATAAACCTCAAAAATGAAAGAAAAAAATGAGCTCTTAGAAGCATCACTAATGGTGAGTGCTTATTAACAGATGATGTAAAAATATAGTAATGTGCTATATTTCCGCGGTAAGACAGAGTATCTTCAAAGACCAGGGGAATACCATCTATGTTCTCGAAGACAACAATACTCAAGCAAGTTGCTTTATAAAGATAACACAGGTCGAGTTGTGATGGTTGTACTAGATAATGTGTGATGTCTCACAGGAGTCAGTAGATGGGTCGTGTTAGGACATTACGGTGGCTCAGAATGGACAAAGAATGCATCATTTGCCGAAGCCTTGTCAGTAATGTTAGGGAAATATTTGGAAGTGGCCATTTATTGAGAAAGAGAGGTAGAGTTTGCTTAAGAATCCAGAGATGTAGGTGGAGGTGGTTGGCTTATGGTGGAGGAAATGCTCAAGGAGTTCAAGGGGAGGTTAGAAGTGAAGGATGGGTGCCAAAATCTTTTTGGAAGGGTGAAGAAAGGGCAAGAGGATAAAATATGAGTGAAGGTGGATGAGGGATCTTGTAGGTGTACAATGTCTTTCATATGGAATGGTCAAGTGGGTAGGTTTGGCGAATGGGTTTGTCGTTCTTTGAAGAAGGTAGAGCTTTAAAATGTGTAAACAATGTATGGAGGGTACCATAAGGAGCTAGGGAACGATGCTCGGTCTTTGCATGCTTTTTTTTGAGTTACCATCACTGTTAGCTAAGAAGCATGAGCATGAACATGGACATGGGCCATATTATAATATTTAATGAGTTTTTTGGTTTGGGTTGACACTGCCCCTACCGGCCCCTTTGTCGGTCCATCTCTGCCCACCACCAAGGTGAGAGGTCTTTTGTCCTCTATGATGCTTGCTTGGTACTATTTGGCCTCCAATTTCCCTAGCCATAGAAGGCAAGTTTCCATGCCTCGTAGTTTCATGCAGACTTGACACATAGAACGATTGAACAAAACTATTCTCGAAGGTAAATTGAGCTTGTCATGCTGAGGGTGATAGGAGTACTTGCCAAGTGCTGGTAATAAATCAATGGCGTTGGTGGCTGGGGAGAGAAGTTCCATCTGTCTATCATGTGCATGAGATACTGCAGGATTGGTAGGAAACCATTGTCGGAGTTGTAGTATGCTTGTGGGGAACTGTCTGGGTAGTATGATACCAGTATAGTACTGCCCTTATAATACATGCTCTTTGCTTGGTACTTTATAAACCCTATTTACTTGGTACTTATTCTGGATCTTATTATATACTTGTTTGGCCATGTGAGATGCAGGGTCTTGGAGGTTCATACATTTCACAAATAGCTCCTCTAGGTTTCCAGATTTCAGGAAATCCAATGGAAATTCCATCTTTGAGTTAGTTACTACACCAACAAAAATTAATGGTGTACATTATCTTTAGGTGAGTCATTCCACTAGTTGTTTATAGCCATGAAAGCCTTTTTTTTTAATTATTATTTTTATAATAATATGTCACATGAATAATATTTTAAGTGAAAAAAATATCTTAATATTACCACTACTAGAAAAAGGAGCTTTAGACAAGGAATTTTTTGCGACGGTTTACAAATCGTCGCAAAAACCAAGTATAACTTTTTTTTTTTGATTTTTGATTTTTAAAAGCTACACATTTGAGATGGATAATATAATTCATCGCTAATAGTATTTGTTGGGACAGAAAATGACTGTTGCTGATAAATGAGCAAAAAGGCATTATCATTAGCAACAGAAACAAATTATCCGTTGCAAAAGGATCCGTTAGTTGTAACAAATACTAAACCGTGGCCAAAAATTGCCTTAAACTTAACTGAAAAATTGCATTTCGGGAGGGGAAAACTTGGCAGAAACTTGTTTCGACATGCAACATATGATTACGGCTATAATTATAAAATTTTGAAAAGATAATATATATTCGAGTTTTATATAATTTTCTTTTATAATTTGAAATGATGATGTTTTCAATCAATACTAATGGTTAATTTTATTTTTACAGATGGTTTTTGGCGTGGAAAAGTGGATATTCTTTATTTTTGTACGGAGGACATTGTTTTTTTTATAATCCGTTATTATGTTGTCCTTTGTTTTTTTTTTTTTTGGATTACTATTGTTCATACAGATAACTATTGGCATGGTACAAATTGCTTTTGGCATAGAACATATTACTTTTGGCATAGTATAGATTATCATTTGACATGGTATTGTGGATTTTTTTTTTTTTTTTTGTGTACGGTAGACATGATTTTTGTATAATCCTCTGTTTTGTATAAAATTATTATTTTAGGTTGGATTATGCTTGATTCGTATGGAATTTCTATTATATTTCGAATTTGATGCTAAAAGTTAAATTTTCTTGGATTGTTATTATTTTCTTTATATACAAGGTACAGGTTGCACAGAATAAATACAGGTTGTGGCAAAATAAATATATATATATATATATATATGTATATATGTGTGTGTGTGTATAAAGATAAAAATAAAAATAAAAAAAGTAAAGAAAGTTTTTGACGAATAAACATTTAGTAGCTAAAAAGAAGTGAAGTTGGCGACTAACGAATTCGTAGCCAAAAAGAAATAAAGGCTTTTTCGCGATTAAATATTTGGTTGCCAAAAGAAAGAAATTATTTTTGGTGTCTAAATAATTTGTAGTTAAAAAAAAAAAAAGACGAAAAATAATTTTTTTTTTGGTGACTAAATATTTAGTAGCCCAAAAAATTTGAAGTTTTTGCCTACTAAAAATTTAGTCGTAGAAAAATTGTCGATATTTTTTAGTCACCAAAAAAGCTACAATTTTGTTGCCTACAAAAAAGCTTGGTTGCTAGCTAAACGAGTCAATAAGATGTTTGGCTGCAAAATTAATTTGTCGCTGATAATGGAAAAAAGAATTGACGACTATATATTTTAATCACTAAATAAAACATAGAAGTGATAAAATTTATCTACGACTAAAAATTTAGTCGATTAAAGTTCAAATTAAATTTATAAAAAAAATTATGGCAACTAAATTATTAGTCGACGAATGGTATTCTTTGGCTACTAAAATAATTTTAGTTACCAATACTTTTCCCGACAATTAGTCAATGACCAATTGGGTGATAATTTAATTGGGAATTACATTCGTCGACTAAAAATGATTCTTAACAATTAAAAATTTAATTTTCAAATGTGCAATTTCTTATAGTGTGTAACTAGTTTGAAGATGATTCATAGTGTCAAGAAAATTCTAAATGATAATTTTTATATTTTTTTGCAAAGTATATATTATTTAAAATTTATTATCATAATTTTGTGGTGTTGGCGTAAGAGGCGGTACCCTTTGTCCAATCCATTTGAATCCAATTATAATTGAGTTTACAGGATAAAAGTCATTTAAATTATGACGAATTTCTCACATAAAATTACATAATTATTTAATGCTAATTGTATTTGTAAAATTACAAAATTACATAATGTCTCACATTAGCATTAAAATTACATAATTGGGTTTAGCATTAAAATTACATAATTTCTCACATAAAATTACATAATTACAAAATTATCATAATTATTTAATGCTAATTGAATTTCCCCTGCAAAAGGCAAAACCCAATTAGTTCTGTGATTTAGAGGTTGGCCTGTAAAGTGATCAGTTTGGAATGCCTCATATGTCTCTGTGGCTTGGTGTTGAATGGATCTAATAATTTCGTAGACATTTCTATCCTCTTGTTTGAAGACCACATTGTTTCTATTTTTCCAGATTGCCCAAATAGTGTATAAGAACACAATGCTCCAAGGTATGTGTAGGTCTTCCTTTCCTGATTCTTCAAATTTAGTTGTAGCCATTAAGCCACCATTGTTATTACCACCACCTTTATAATCCTTGTCATCGTTATCATAAAACATACCATCATTTCAAGTAGTGAAATTTCATTATCTTTAAATAGTGAAATTTAACCTTATTATTTAGGTGAAATTATTGAAAAAGTGAAATTTCTACTAAAGAAATAAAAATTACAAAATTAAAGGTAAAGATGAACTAGCGAGTAAATGGAAAACTTATGCGTTAAAGAGAGATGTCATCAATGGATTCGTTGGAAAACAAGTGATTGTCACTATCATTTAAATTAGCTAATGATAATTTAATTTTCTTAATTAATTTGTTGTCTAATTAATCCTATAATGTGTGTAATTACCAAAATTTTACTTTAATTTGAAATTCCCTCTCAAAATTTAGGACCCTCCAAGTTTTTCCCCTAAGCCCTCCTACGTTTCTCATGTCTCTTTCTCTTTCTCTCTCACACACGACTACTTCTTCTCATTCTTCCTCCCTCACGGACGATTTTGTTGCTCCCATTCCACCATTGTACCGCCCGAAATCCAAAGTCAACACCGCCGAATCACAAACTCAGAGTATTTCATTATGACCAGGTAAGTTGATTTATGTTTCTGTCTTTATATCTTATTCTTTGCCCTAATTTCTCACAAATCGACTTCCTCTCTTACCAATCTCTACCTCACACACCTTCATCGCCCTGTAATCACTACGGCACCATGCCACCGTTGGCACCGTCTCTCTGAATACAGCGGAACCCCCTCCATCGCCACAGTCTCCATATTCGCATGACCCATCACTACCACCAGACAATCCTACTGGTAAGCCCGTTTTCCATTGCTTTTGTTGTCCCTCTTCATCATCTCTTGCTTCCTGCCATCGTGCCCTAATATATTTCTCTCCCTCTCTTAGCCACCATATTTCGTTCTGGGCATATGTTAATTTACAGATTTGGTAATTCAAAGAGTATTTTGTGTTGGTACTTCATATTTATGTTTGTTTGATCAATTGCAAATATATGTTCGTTTGTTTGCCTTGCTCACTTTCCCCCTCCCTTCTTTAAGGTTTTTACCAAGCTCCCTCTGGACTTATCGATCCAATACAAGAAAATGCACTTTTAACGACCACTTTGTCTCTCTCTCTGTTTATCTTCTCTATCTATCTCTCACTCATCTCTCTCTCTCACCACACATCTCGTCTACCACCTTCACCACTACTGCAAATGTCATTCCACTACCACCACTACTACCACTGTTGCCATGCTACCTCTACGATTATCATTACTACCACCATCACCACCACTCCACTACCACCACCACCACTACTACCACTACTACTACCATTACCTCTCCTCCACCATCGCTACTCCATCTCCTTTACCACTAGCACAACTTCTGTTTACACATCACAAATTTGTCAACGAAGGAATCTTCATCGGAGGACTAGTGATCGGAGGAACAACAATGAGAACTAGTTCTCTACTTCATATAAATCTTGTTGTATAAAGCACTATCAGGAATCTTCATATAAATCGATGACCTTCATCGGCAAAGCTTTATAAATGTTGCTTATGCGAATTCCTCCATCATAGTCAATGCTAATGAAGCTCTGAACAATGTTGCAAACGAAGAGTAAAGAGAGAGGAGTTGTTTGGTGCAAGAAAAGAGAGGAGAGAGAATGAGAGAGTGTGTTATATATATGGGTGTCAGTGAGGGACCTTAGACCACAAAAAAAAATATTGTGGACCTCTCCCATTACTAAAAATTAGAGAGGGATGTTAGATCAAATTTTCCTATAAAAAAATCTATGAATACAAAAAATAAAAAAAATAAATGTTTTTTTTTATATTTTTATATTTGGTGTAATTTTATTTTTTTAATGAGATTTATACTTTTAAATGTATCTAAATTTTATACTTTAAAGTGTATCTAGATTTATACTTTTACCCCTACTTCTACCAAATAAAAAAAATAATAAATTTTTTTCAATAAAATAAAAATGAAACAAATAAATTTTGGGTTTTTTACGGGCCAGTCCTATTTGGAAGGGTTATTACCCAACAGGTCCTGAATAAATACTTTTTTACCTCTAAGTCCTGAACATTTTTATTTATCCCGTTTTTGCCCTCAAGTTTTCATTCTCAGATTCAGATCTGGAGATGAAGAAGAAAAAAAAAGCTCTCTCTGCACATCTCTCTCAATCACACCATGAGTGGTCTGATCGAAGAAGAAGAAGCTCTCTCTACACATCTCTCTCAGCCACACCATGAGTGGTCTGATTGAAGAAGAAGATCTGCCATCATCGCTGGTGCATTCAAGGAGAATGAAAACTACGAAGTCTAGATTCAAGGTCGCCGATTGCCCTAGCAAGCGAACCAGTTCCTAATCCATTTCATTTTCCCTTTCCTTTCATCTCTCTCTCTCTCTAAATCGATCTATCTCTATAGATTCACATATATATATATATATGTGTGTGTGTGTGTGTGTGTGTGTGTGTTTTTAAATCGTTGTTTGTTTGTTGCTAATGGAGATTGTTAATTTTGATCATCAAAGTGTTTTTCAGTGATAAATTTGTTTAAATCAGTGATAAATTTGTTTAAACTAGTGATAAATCAGTGATAAATTTGTTTAAACCGGATTAATTTGTTTAAACCAAATGATAAATTTATTTAAATCAGTGATAAATTTGTTTAAACCAGTGATAAATTTGTTTAAACTAGTGATAAGTTTGTTTTTGTGAATTTATCACTGTTTAAACCAATAATTAGTTTGTTTTTGTGAATTTATCACTGAAATTTGTCATTGTTTAAACCGGTGATAAGTTTGTTTTTGTGAATTTATCACTGTTTAAACCAATAATAAGTTTGTTTTTGTGAATTTATCACTGAAATTTGTCATTCTTTAAACTAGTGATAAGTTTGGTTTTGTAAATTTATCACTGAAATTTGTCATTGTTTAAACCAGTGATACGTTTGTTTTTATGAATTTATCACTGAAATTTTTGAGTTATAGTGTTGAGTGTAGGGGTAAAAGTAGAAAACGCTTTTTGAACCAGTGATAAATTTATCACTGTTGAATATTTTGTAAATTTGTTTTTGTGAATTAGTAAGTGTGAGGATGTGATTTTATGAATTAGTGAGTGAATGTGTATGTTTGTGAGTATGAGAGAATAAAAGGAACAATATATAAGGAATAAAAGGAAGACAACATATAGGGAAGGGCTTGATAAGAATATATCAACTTTAGCTCAAGGAAGTATACTCAAAGGCAAAACAGAGGATAACAGAGGATAATAACTTTCTTATCTCTAACAGAATTAGTTACAGAGATATATATATATATATATAGATTGTAGAGCTGTACTCATTCAGATTGTAAATAACATTGTAGATTGTAAGAATATATATATGTGATTTTCAGATTGTTTCAGTTTCAGTTTCACGCATGTGGTGTGACATTTAGGGGTAAAATTGGAAACTGAAATAAGAGAGGACCTACTGGGTATTAAGTTGGTTGCATGGGACCGGCTGGTAAGTGCCCCATAAATTTTCAACCTTAGTAACCTAAAAAAAATTAAAATAAAAATTATTAACTACAAAAAATAAAAATAAATAACAAAATAAATTTGTTTTTGTTTTCCCGCGCATGAATTCCTCTCCCCCCCCCCCCCCTTGTTTGTCACCATCTCAAATCCCCAATCCCTAACCTAACACTCCCTCTCACTCTCCTCTCTCTTTTATCTCTTCCGCCTCCTACGTCGTCACCTCTGGTACCGCCACCGGCGACCACCACCGCCGCCGCCACACCTCCTCCCTCACCGCCCTCTCTCTCTTCTTCTATTCTCTTCACCGGTCGTCTACTTCGTCTTCTCCACTCTCGTCGTCGGATCCAAAACCCTAACCTTACCTTCGATCTTCTCCAATCCCTCCACAAGCCATATGTTCAAATCCAGACCCTACACTCCCCTCAACTGTTTTAGAACCTTTGTCTACAGAGGACTATCGTCGGACTCTTCAGAACGGCGATCTCAAACGGGCTGATTGAGATGAGAAAGACCAGGTGGCGAGGCACATTAACGCTTCAGAAACGAAATCAGAAGATGGACAGTTCATCTTTGCCCTAAATTTTCTCTCCATTTCTGCTTAAATGTAAGTATGATATAGTCGTCCTCAATGTGGGTTTCTTGGGTTACTGGTACTAGTCTTAACTTTGCACTTTATGTGTTTGTTTAATTGACTGAATAGTGTGTTTGTTGGAATTACAAAATAAATTTGTCATGTAGTATATATTTAGGAAGAAATGCCTGCTTAAAATTAACTATCCAATGCATTGCATGAGTCCAACACTAGTTTTTAAGACTCTGCAAATTGTTTTGTTGATAAAATCTTTTGGCGTGTTCCATAGATTTGTGATCAAATTAGGGGAAAAAGAACATCTTTACACGTTTGTTTTGCATTTCTTAGTGGACCACCATGTGCAGCAGCACAATAATATTTGAGCATAGTCGAAGATATTATAACCTCTCCATATGCAGCAGCATAATAATTTTCAGCATAGTAGAATGAATTTGAGAAGCATATACTACAGGCCACATTATCTGCCGACCTACCTTCCTAAAAAAAACATTGTTTATTTTAATTGTTGTTAAAATTATTATAATTTTATTTGGTAAGGTGATTGTTTTGTTGGAAACAACATGCCTATGAGTTCTGCTCACATGGAACCCAACTTGCCTTTTTCTCCAGTTTTTGAGGCCTACGGGATTTCATACTAATTATGTGATACAAAGAATACGCCAAGCTTTTGCAATATGAATACGAAAAGAAAAAAAAAAAGTCCTTTGCATGGAACTTAAAAACTATAGAAAAGTAATAAATAATAATAATCATAGAAAACACAAACAGAGAAAAAAAAAACTTGGGTTTTGGTTAAAGACAAGAGAGGCTTTTGGAACATATTATCGAATTTAACTTGAATTGAATTGGATGCACATGGCTGATATTAGATAATGATATCCCTAACATTTCCACCCCAGTAATTACAAGGCCCCATTTTCGCTCCTCCTCTCTATTCCTTTTGTAATTTTCATTATCTATATAATTTTGAGTTCAAAATGGAACAATTTGTTAACATCATTTGGTCGTAATCGTTCCCATTTGCTAGCCATTCAGATATTAATTTCAATTTCTTCATTCGTGTATGAACAATTTCTTCAAGTACTTGTAGTTGTGAATATGCATGACACATAAACCTCAAACAATTGAAAGTTATATGATTTACATTCACCCACAAATTCATCGTTTTCTGACTACTATTACTTTTAATAAAATTCCCCACAATTACTTCTTCATCTATAGACCATTAGTAACAACTTTTCCCACAGGACTGGGCCACATTTGTTGTGTACGAGGTTGGGAATTGGCATCCTGTTGAATTTCCCACAGGACTGGGCCACATTTGTTGTGTACAAAGATGGTAATCCTTTTCTTAGGAATAGGATAGAAAAACATTAAAGGAATTTCTATCCCAACCAGTTTTTTCTTGGTTTTTTTTTGTTTTTTTTTTTTTGGGGAGAGGGGGGGAGCATGGCATGGGGTTAATTTCAAAAGTGTTGTTCTCTCTGTAACTTTGCGGGATTACCATGAAGTGATTTGTTATAGACCTATAAAGGATGATCATTTCCATATATTATTCCCTACCTTGCCGTGGTTCCATTGGTGGTAATAGTTCCACATTAGACTCTTATATTGCTGCTATTGTGAGTTGAGAAAAGTTCACATCTATGTTTGAGATTTACAGGCGTGGTGTGAGCACTTTGAGGTTGATGAATGAGTTATAGCTATAAAAGGTAAATTTATTAGTTGACTGTAGCTGCATTTTTTATTTTGTTTTTACAAACCAGTAACTAAGTTTAGTGATAACATCTTTTATGGTACGAACTAGTAACTAAGTTTTGTCATAACATCTTTTATGGTATTGATTTTTTGATTTTAAAAAAAAAAGGGAGTTTGACTATAACTTTTGTTTTTTCTCTATAAAGGAGTGCCTGTGCATGACTACATTGCCGGGGCAGCCTCCTTATGGTCAGCTGGTGCCATAGCACCATTATGTATTGTGAAGAAGTCACACTAATGTGATTGTTCCAATGTTAAAAGTCTGACGTATGAATTTGAGTATTTTGTTCGGACAAAAAAAAGCAGTCTTTTGCTAAAGTCTTTGAATTTTGAATACTTTGTTTGTTTGAAAACTCTAACTACTAACGTTTATGTTGCTGAAAGAAAGGTCACAGTATTACTATATGTTAGTTGGCACATGCTATTGTGTTGGTTATATGATACTTTTTGTAGTTTCTTCTTCCTTTTTATTTTTTTTCTAGCTCAATGTTTGATAATATGTAATGGGCATTCTGGTTGAGACCACACCCCCCCTCCCCCCCCACCACCACCACCACACACACACACACACACACACACTCCAAAAGAAAGATACACATTTTGTTGCCTTCTTTTCTTCTATTAGTCCATTTTCTTCTATTAGTAAACCTTGATCTAATGTGTTCTGATTTTGTTATTTGCAGATGCTGGAAAGGCTTCTTAAATTGCCAGAGAACAGGAGTCTGTTGTTGCAAATGCAAGTATGTTATCTGGAAATTGTCAATGTTGATGACATTGATTGAAATTGTGAAAAAATAATGACATGGATAGAGTCACAGAACCAGATTCGAAAGCAATGGATCTTTGTGCATTATACCATAAAGTAGCTACATGTTATTAGTTACTAATAATTTTTATTTATTTAAGTTGCTGGTAGTGACTCATTTTTCATGCAGAGGTCCTCGATGGGCTAGTGTGAATCTGGGCATCTTTATATGCATGCAATGTTCTGGAATCCACAGAAGTCTTGGAGTGCACATATCAAAGGTGATATTTTGTTCATTGGTTATTGTAAATCAACAATAGAAATTGAAATATACATGATGTATTTATTTATTTTATAAATGTTTCAAAACATACTTAAAGTGCATAAGTTGTATTTCGAATAATGCATAACATTGATACTATGAAGAGATTCTTCGCATGGTCTGTTTACATGTTTTCAGATCCAGACCTGACTCAGAAATTGGATTAGGAGAGAAATTAATTATTGTCTTCATGCAGCATGTTCGTACAATTAATGATGATGGCCGCTCTATAAGTAGAGACCTTGATGGGTTTCCAGTGACCTGCAGGTAATTGAGGCTTTTAGTGATCCTATCTTCAAATTAACTGACAAACTGATTCAAACTTCTCTGTGAATTACCTGTTGTACAGTGGCAGTTATGAGGACAATATGGTAGTACTGAAGCAGGAGTCTCAATTTGCAAAGGCAAATGATTGTAGTTTCAGTCGAGTAATATATCTTTAATTACCAAACTAAAACTAAATATTGTTATTGCCAATGTGATTCAAAAACTTAAAAGTGCTATATTTTTTACTTCAAATTTGTTTTATATGCAGTTTAGTCTGCAAATAGAACAAGGAATTCTCGTTCTATCCAGGTGGCTGATCTTCAACCGATTCAAATTTACTGCATCAAAGGGAGTTAAACTTGGGCCAGCATTTCTCTTGACAAGGTGAGCATAATAAGAAGAATCATGCAGGAAGTAAGGAAGCATAAAAAACACTCTTTAGAATTCTTTTGATTAAACTTTATAACCGAGGTATAGTAGCTACTAGCTACTAGCTAGGGACTTGGAAGTTAAGAAGTAAAAGAAAAGAAAGGATTATGCCATGAGACACACAACTAAAGTGGAAGATATTGTTATTCTCAAAATAGGATTCAATATCAAACTAAACAATTTTCTTTTGCAATAGATAAATTTGCTAAAAAGAGAAAGCACAAGTTAACTGCTGGGGTATGCTTTTGAAGGGTGATTCTTGACCCTTTTTCGAACTTCACAAAGCCCGTTATGAAACATAGTGCTTTACTTGCATTTCCAATATGTTTCTTGTAATTAGTAAATGATCTGAAAAGTGTTTTTTTTTTTGGGTACAAAATTTATATCTTTTCCTTTGACAGCTTGACAAGTGGCTTAATGATAAAGCAAACAAAATCTCCACCTTTCCCTTCTATTTACTTCACTGTTTTGGGTGATCTAAGAAGCACAAATACATCTAAAAAAGTACTGTGCCTGTGTTGAATACATGTTGGACACGTGTCCAAACATGTTATATTATTATTATTATTTAAATTTTTTTAGATACAGATAGTTGGACACGCTTTCGACACTTGGGGAACACACTCATCCATCACTATGAAACACCTTACAAGTTTGATGAAAGTAACTTGGGATTTAATGATAAAGAAAAACAACAGAGATTTATACATATTAATCCTTACTCCTTTAGATTTTAAGAAGTGATGTTAAATCTCTGAATGAAATATTCATATATAACATATGATAAATATATAAAACTATATATTTTTTGGGCTTGCCCGTGTCATGTCGTGTCGTGTGTCTATGCTTCTTAGTGGCTAATAATGAGGCTTTTCTTCACGGAACAAGGAGAAAGGACAATTTCCTGTGCAGCATCCTTGGTGGGTTACTTTGTTTCTAGTTGAAATTTATGCTGAAAATCTTCTTACATGGATTAGATTTCTGAAAAGAATTTTGGATGTCTCCGTTTGGGCATTACTGCACCTCCTTCAGTGAGAAAGCGACATTCTTTATTTGTTAAAGTCCTCTACGAACTAAAAAAAATCAATGTTAAATAGTTTCTTCTAGAATGTATGCTAAATTTCGTTTCTTCTTGTTTGTGATGTGTAATTTTAAATTTTTGAATGAGGCAAGTTGAAGTGAATGTATGTGGATGCATGTGGCTGTTATTACCAAAAATATAATTACAAAATAGTTAGGAACACTCTTATAAAATTTCACATCACTCAACTCTTAACTTTTGTTTAATTGGTTGTTGAGTTTTTGAATATGGGTTAAATTTATCTAGCGAATATTGCTCCAATAGTGTACTAACCTGCCATCTCAACTTAATGTTTCTAGGATGATTTCTTACCAAGAATGTCAACCCCTTGGAACATATATTTAAATTTCTCTTCAGGTGAGTTGTGTTCCTTTTATACGATGACTTTGAGAAGCCTTTGAATCTTTGAACCTAATCCTGACATGTGCAAGGTATATGAGTTTAATTGACAAAAATAGAATGATTGTTGCTATATGATAATTCAGCACATCAACTGGTATTTATTTTGTATATATTTTTTTGTAGCTGTTGAAGCCAGCTCATCTATGGCTATATATTGTATATTGTATAAGATTCAAAGTGTTGTGATTGCTGTCAATATGTAGTTGAAAAATAGTTTAATGTAGTTTTATTTCTGTTGGGAGCTCTTCAAATGGCTTGTGTGTGTTGCTTACCATTGTCTGATTAGTTTGTATGCTGGTACATCCAATTTAGACGAGGCCCATCGAGTTTGGAATTCCCTGAAGTCGGGTTTTCCAAAGACAACTAATGTGAGTTATCGTGTTATGCTTCATGCTCTTGACAGATTGAACGATATCGATGGCCTAAAGAGATGCTTTGAGGAATGGGAGTCGAGTTACTCCAGCTATGATATCAGGTTAGCAAATGTTGCTATAAGTGCTTACCTAAAAAATGACATGATCGTAGAAGCTGAATCGGTCCTTGATGAGGCCATCAAGAGATCAGAAGGACCTTTTTTTAAGGCTTAGGATATGTTCATGATGTTTTTCTTGAAGCAACATCAAGTGGATTCCGCTTTGATGTACATGGAGGCAGCTTTGGGGCATCCAAAATCTGAAAGTGTTGATAAAGTTCTGAAGTATTTTGAGGAAGAGAAAAATGTTGATGGTGCCGAAGCGTTATGCAAGATGTTGAAGAAGGTTAATTGTCTTGATTCCAAGGCCTATGATTCTTTGCTTCGAACATATATTGCTGCTGGAAAACCAGCACCTGATATGCGGATAAGGATAGAGGCAGATGGTATTGAAGTGAACAGCGAGTTTGAGAATTTGCTTGAAACGGTTTGCCCCAAATGAGTTGGGGAGTCCTCTAGTATCCCTGACAAAGCAAACAGTTTTTAGTAGTTTCATTCAATACGGATGGTAAAAGTTTCTGTCATGTATAACAGTTACATTGTGATACATTATTTTTTCAAAGGGTGATGATTGAGACCCCCTCCAATCACCACCCCCCCTTTCTGATGGGTGGTGATTGGAGGAGGAATAAAAAGAAAAATGACTTGACTTTTTTTCTGACCCCTCTTCACTTGATTGGCTACTTTTTCTTTCTTTTTTTTATTCCTTCTTCTCAATCACCACGTGATTGGAGGGGGTCTCAATCATCACCCTTGAAAAAGAATAATGACTTGGACCCCTTTTTTTCTCGGGGGATGATTGAGACCCCCTCCAATCACCACCCCACAGACACGTGGCAAGTCTAGAGCAGCAGCTCTAGAGTGGCACTAATGACGTGGCTCAGAGCTGGCAACCTTGTTCGCTAACTCGCTTTTCTCTCTTTCTCATTCTTGATTTCAAAATTTCAAACTTATTTTCCAAATTTCTCTCTCTATATTCAAAACCTACTATTATCTCTCTCTCTCTCTCTCTATTTGCAATCTTCCCCGACGGAGCACAGCTCTACTCCAACCCCTGCTGGACGATCGACTCTCTCCCTCGATCCCAAAGGTGACCGACTGCGTCTCTGTCTCCCTCGATTCTCTCGTTTCTCGCTGTCTTCGACTTCTCACTCCTCGACGGAGCGTAGTTCCACTCCAACCCCGCCAACGATCGACTCGCACAGCGAGGAGTTTCTGTCTTCTGTGGACTCTCTGTCAGTCTGTCTTCTCTCGACTCTCTGTTCGAGCAACGACTCCAATCTACAGGTATATAACTTACAAATTGATTTAGGGTTAGAGCATGTATATATAACAGTATAACTTGGAGGTCTGATTTAGGATTTGTAATATAGAAATTAATTAGGGTTTGTATATATAACTGTATAACTTTTATGTAATTTAGAAATTGATTTAGGGTTTGTGTATATATGACTTAGAGATTGATTTAGGGGTTCTATTTAATTTTCTTTTGAAGCAAAAAAAAAATAATAATAATAATATGTTGTTGTTGTTGTTGTTGTTGATATATACTGAAAAGGGTATGAGCATTCTGAAAACCTTCTTGTTGTTGGGGTTGAGGTCCAGTCTAAGCATTATTAATAGTACAAATGAAAATCAGTTTCGGATCAAACTGTAGTTAGGTTATATAAGCTACTTCATTAAAGATGGAAACAAAATGTTACTTTTTTGAACTCCTGAGCCCACGATCCATAACATAGAAGTCTTTGAAAAGAAACGTAATCCACGATCCATAACATATGCCATTGCAAGAGACCGAGAAATGTTTATAGCATTTAATCTTCGCCAGATGAACCTGTACATTTCCAATTGGTTATCCTTGAATGCTTGAACTTCCCATGATTTCATATCCATATATGGAGGCAAAGCATAAGATTCCTCGAGCAAAGGGCGTGTTTTATATCATGCTCTTCCTTTCAAATTCCATCTTAGGAAGTTCAGCAACCAAAAAACCACCACAAATGGATGTTTCACCATAGGAAAAACCACGGCTCTGCACTCAGGAATAAATTCTGCCTACAATTCAAATCAACATCGTCCCTAAATTTAAATTAATGAAGAGTGATCAGGAACAACAAAGAATGGAGGTTCAACTTATATAGGCACAGAGTCAGAAAAATATCATGCTTGTTGATTTGAAATGGCAGCTTCTGCCACTCTTAACCCTGTTGGAACACTAAAATTACTGATTAATATCACAATATCAGCTGCATTAACTCTTTCCGTAGACAATCTTTGGCCTCCCATGAGAATTAAACTTAGAGTCCATTTCATATATTTCCTTCTCTTAGTATTGTTCCAATTCCAAGCTGCTAGTTCTACTAATTTATTTATTAGAGCTCAGTAATTGCTTAGATTTTTGTAAAATATTTGTAAACAAAAGTCTACGTGTCTGTATGTATATTAGATACAGAAAGAACTTCACCATGGTGAAACCTTAGACAATTGAGTGTCCCCATGCTTTAGGTGCCTTTTCCTGGACTAGAGTTGTACACTGTTTTTTTTTTTTTTTTGATAGAATTATATGGCCGTGCTTTTCAGACTGGGTATGCTTGTTCAAACTTCATTAGTCAGGCTGCTAGTTATCATGATGGTATAATATCGGATGTTCAATATTCTGCTATTTGAACTGAGTTATTTTGCTTTTGTTGATGTTGGTATAATATCATAAACCATTTGTTATTCATGTTGGGATGGTATAATACCAAAGTGTAGCTCTTGTTTGCTTCCATTTAATTCAAACCTTCCTACTTTTTAAATAGTTCTGAGACTAATACACTAACTGATTGAGATTTGGCTTCATATTTTTGTAGATGTCAACTTCAAATGGTAGCGGCAGTACCTCAGATCATTTGAAGAACAAAGTGTAAATGGACAACATACCAACCGTTACCGAACAACTTCGAAGTATGGGTGAACACTTGCAATTTCAAAGCGAACAACTTCAAATTCAAAGCACGCAGAGGCAAAAATTGCAGACAGACTTAAATTGAAGTTGGTGTTGCATTTATGAGATCTTTTTCTTCCTTGTAAATATTGTTGTATTAGTTACGAATATGTAATAATTTAAATAACAGTTAGAAGTTGAAATAGATGATATGTATGAAAATTTATGATATATGATAGTTATTTTGGAGGAGTATAAACATGTAATCTGTTATCTGTTTGTTTGTTTGTTTGAAGGATGTTTGAACACAAGTTGTTTATGTTTGTTTGTTTGTTTGAGGAATGCTTGAACACGGGTTGTTATATGTTTGTTTGTTTAAGGAATGCTTCAACACAGGTTGTTACATGTTGAATGAATGCTTGTTTGTTTGAAGAATATTTTGACACAGGTTGTTATATGTGTGTTTGTTTGAAGAATGATTGCATAGGTTTTTTGATTGAAGAATGATTGCACAAGTTTTCTAACACAGTTTTCTGCACAGATATTTTAAACACAGATTTTGAAGAGATATTTTGAACATAGCTTGTTCAAGACAGATTTTTTCACAGAGGTTTTTGAAGACAGATTTTTTCACTCAGGTTTTTTAGCACAGTTTTGAAGACAGATTTTTTTACACAGGTTTTTAGAGACAGATTTGAAGACTGATTTTTTTAACACAATTTTGCAGACAGATTTTTTCACAGAGTTTTTTAAAGACAAATTTTTTTCACAGGTTTTTGAGCACAGTTTTGAAGATGATTTTATGACACGTGTTTTTGCAAGCAGATTTGAAGATGATTTTTTCAACACAGTTTTGAAGATAGATTTTTTGACAGAGGTTTTTTAACACGATTTTTTGCATCAGGTGTTTTGACACGTGTTTTGAAGATCGATTTTTTGCACGTTTTTAACACGCTTTTGAAGATGATTTTATCATGTTTTTGTAGATGATTTTTTCACACAGTTTTTGAAGCGAGCTTTGAAGATGATTTTTGACACAAGTTTTTGAACACAATTTTCTGCAATGTGATTTTTTCACGTGTTTTTGTAGATGATTTAAAAGATGATTTTTTGAACACGATTTTGAGGATTTTTTTAACATAGATTTTTCAACATGACTTTTTGAAGACAGTTCTTTTCACACAGATATTGAAAAAGTTTTTGGAGCACAGATTTTGTAACACATTAAATCTGCAACAGATTTGTAACTGATTTTTATCATATTAAATCCATTTCTGTATAGAGCAAGGTAGCATATAACAACAAAACAATATCAAATTTCTATAAATTTCATAAATTATGCTCCATCAAATATAACAACAAAGCAACATTACCAAGTTCATTAACTTAACTCAATTTCAGAGATAATATGCGGAAATAAACTCATACATTCAATCCATAGCAATGAATATCAGTACTCTCATTCGTATGTAAGTAAATGTTTCATGAACATACTAATAAATTGCCCTTAGGCTTACAACTTTTAAATAAACAACTGAAGGGTGTAACCCTTTTACACATATGGCGTTCCGCCAACAAGAAAGAGGCCCCGTGGCCAACAAATAAGTGGATCCAAATCTTGCAGCTCAACCTGCTAAACACCTGAAAAAGATTCAACAACGTGGGATGAACATATAGTCCAGTAGGGATCTCAACTTGATCCTCAACAATAACAACAGTACAGATAGCTATGATCATGCACACTCATTCTTATACTCGAATAGTAATGTGACAGTTTAGACAAAATATATATATAAATATATATAAACTTTTCTCAAAAACAACTATTTCATTCAACACTATAAGCGATTCATCTTTCCCTTTTTCCTTTCATTAACCCCATTCCCAATCTTTTATACTTAAGCAATTACTTAGGAAATAAATTCACTAAGACCACTACTATTCTCCAATTTCCACACATACAACAGATGTGCCTCTCTAGAACATATTTCTAAAATGTTTGATTCTCTTTACACTTCTAAAAGACAAGGGGTAGCAACTAATATATGATTAATACAAGATAATCCAATTACAATTTCATGACACGAATGTCTACATTGCCTATGACACATAGTCTATGGCACAATTCACTCTCCAATTATGGCTCAGAACCTGGCCAAATAACTCAACAAGGGTTCCATCTCTCATTAACAATATTTCCAAATTCAACAGGGATAACAAATCAAGTTAAACATATCTGATAACATAACGAATACACATGTTGGTATCGTAACAATCACAATCAAACTCACTTCCATACTTCCCAACTGATACACATTTTGGTAATATATCATATCAAATAAACAAACACTTCGGTGGACAAGCATATGAGCTATATCACACTTCAATAGATAAGCATATGAGCTGTATCTCTGCAATAGGCGCGCATATAAGCAGCAACCCTGGGTCCATCCCCTATCTTCCCATAATCATTAACCGGTTTAAAGGTACATCCCCTATCTTCCCCTAAACCGTGGAGTACATCCCCTATCTCCTCCCATACACAAGTAATGCATATAAACACAACGTCATATACACAATCAACCAATAGTGTAATGCATACACAACAGTTCAACGCAACCGTGTCATCCTCCACCGATGACCAAGGACAAAACCCCTAGATGCAGGTATATTGTACATCTATAAACATACTCAATTATCATGAGATTATCAACTTATCACTAATACTAACATAGTAGTATAAGATACAACAATCCAACATTCATACCCATTCCAAAGTACTTTTCCCATTCCACAAAACCAATCCCACTTCCTTTTATTTTCAAAACCAACTTCATCCCTTTTGTTTCCACAAAATCAAATCCAAAGGCAATAGAGCCAGAACTCATTTTTAATCAACCACATTCTTTTCAAAGTCATTCCAATTTAATTATATAAATTAAATCATAACCATTAAATTAGGGTTTTCCTTCCTCTTTCTCAATATTGAACAAAAGCCCTCAATCATCTAAAATAACCAACAATGGCTTCCATTAATCCAAAATACCCAAGTATTTACCCAAAGATCAAACCCCTCTATTAAATTATTAAATCAATAAATATTAGGGTTTCCTCTCCTTTCAACAACAACTAGCTAATTAACACCCAATTAGCCCCAAAACACATCTAATAATCATGGATCTAAAACCAACAACCAACCCAAAGTTCAACCTCATGAATTTATACAAAATCCAACATGATATAGTTTTCATGCAATACAAAAATTACCACATGTCTATCTATAGATGAAGTATTGAAAAGGAGCAAGGAGAATCCCTACCTCGGCTAAAGAACCCAAAGGAGAAGATGACCCGGAATCAAAGTGCTCCAAATCCGCTATTCTTCAGATTAAAACGAAGCCCTCGCCGTCCTCTATCTATTTAACAAAGGACCTAGGATGGATTCACACTAGAAAGAGATGAAATCTAGAGAGAGAATAAGTTTAGAGAGAGAGACTCTCGGCTGCTAGGGTTTCGAAATTAAAAGAGGATGAAAAACTGAATTTTTCCCCGCTGCTGCCTATTGAAATACGACAGGCTCGCTCGAGCGAAGACAAGCTTTCGGCGAAGATAAGCTCTCGAGCCAAAGACAACCAGCTCGCTCGGCGAAGAAATGATCGCTCGAGCCAAGAAGGGCTCGCTCGAGCGACGGACCAAAAACGAAGACCTCGCTCGAGCGGAGACATGCTCGCTCGAGCGACCAACTCAAAAACAGACTGGACAGCTACTCTCGTTTCCAACACAACCAACCTGGAACAAACAAGTCCAAAACATTCTATACCTCAAATTTAAAGAATTGAAGGATAGAAACAAGTTCAAATCAACAACTGGAATCCACGGAATTAAGTCCGGATACTACAACCAAAGGGGAAAGAACCGGGATCGCTACAACCTCCCCCCCTTAAAGAATTTCGTCCCCGAAATTAAGGATACGCCAAAATACAAGGCCAACTGATTACACAACACCAACACCCCCCCAATACTAGGAGTGAAACCGCTCTCACTATAAACCGTCAAGCCACTCTTACCAAGGAAGAGACTCACAAAGGGAATACATTCCAAACAACAATGCTTAGGTACGAAAACCTTACCAAACCAAGCCTTTCCTGAGGCAATAACCAACAACTGACTAGCGCTTCAAGCTAAGTCACTACTCAACAACAAGATTCCCAAAAGCCAACCCAAGCAAATCTTATGAGTAAACAATAAGAAAACATTTTCTTGTTCAAGTGGCATTTCTCAAAGATAGTCAAATTTTCAATGCCAACATTCCAAAATAAATCTTTCACAAATATGGTGTTATCCAAAACACAAAAGTCATCCACAGTTTATTTACCAAAAAGATTCATTTGGAATTCCTCAAAACCCTTGAATTAAATCAATTTCTCAACAACACCCTTAGGTGGCCCAAACACTATGAAAAAAAAAAATTTGTTTTCCATTTCTTTCCAAAATAGTACTATCAACAACCATCACGCACACAGTGATGCCACAACCAACACAGAACATGACATTTCTATAATGATAGTTAATAGAAATAACAACAATACTATCAACACATAAGGCATAAGAAATTCATGGTTTTGCAATTTCCTCCCGCCTCCTTCACCACAGATAAGCATATTAGCTATATCATTCTTTCAATAGACACACATTGTAGTGATGTATTATAACAACAACAAATAGAAATATTTCTATTATCAATAAGCACACACATAAGTGATGTTAATGGAGTTCATCCCCTATCTCCTCCCAACAAATATAAGCACACAAAAAAGTAATGCTAATGGAGTTCATCCCCTATCTTCTCCAAACAACATGCATATGCAATGAAACATACGATTGCCATATACAACACATAATCAATACAAGTAATGTTCTGTATTAATTCAACAGTCAACATAAATGACTTAATTTCAGTTATACCTAAGCCACTCGCAAGGTCTACAACAATCAAGACTATCCTCAAGGTGATCAATGTCAACCCAAAACACAATACCAATAAGCTGATTAATCAACTCAACAAACCCCACACTCAGTAATCCACACACTGATGTGCCACTCAAATTACTAACCCCAAACACGGAGTTCTCTACATAAATCCCCAAATTTTGGAATCTCACTGGATCTCCTCAAATTAAACCGCATCAACACTGTGCCTAAGGGTATCACCACCCTTTATGGCCACACAACAAGCCTGCTCATCCCCTCAACTCAAAATCGACAAGGTCAACCTCAATCATACCAACCCAATCACGAAGGACAATTTAACCAACGTTATTCTCGTTATTCTAGAACACAAACGCTGTCCGCATTCACTCACAAACCATACTCCACAATTGATAACCAATCACAACACGAACACTACCCCCATACAATCGATGGGGTCACTACAGACTCGCTAACTAGCAAAGCCCAAAACACAAACCAACAAACAGGTACCATTCCCACTAACCCGAGATACAAATCTCACATAACCTTGCTGATACCACACAACTCTCGAAACCATCACGTCTGACCCATACACCCATGGATTCCTGCTCTCAACAATTAATCTCAAAAGTGAACAGAGCCCACAGGCCGCCACAAGACTATCACAATAAACAGTACCAAGCAAGCAATAACACTAGGATCATTGACCCTATCAACAACTTCTCAATACATAAAATAGAGAGTTTGAAATCCACACATACTCCCCAATACATGAGGATTGAATAAACAATACCATGCATATAAATGCGATACAAAAATATGGTGCCTCAGCATCCACAGTACACCGGTCAACAACAAAATCAATAAACATGATACACTACCGGCCAACATTACAAAAAGTCCCTCTCCAAGGTAACACTATAGGGCTCACTAATTAGTCGCCTCTCGGAAAGGACAAGAACGTCTACCATGGCCCAGCTGGCCACAAACAAAACAACCGCCAGACCTTCTACCTAGAGACTGGTCTGAAATCTACACCTCCCCGGAACCCCCAACAGAAAGGTCCGAAACCCCTGGCGAAGAAAAGAAACCAGCCCCTAACTGAGCATGTTTCCGTCTCCACCCCTTACTGAGCCTAGAGTGCTTAGGAACCACATGACTGACCGAGATGGTCTCTTCTTTAACCCCATCACCACTAGCAATCAGGGCCTCCACATAGGCCGCTGCCTCATCTAAAGTATAGTAATCCTTCCACAAGGATCCAACTACCTTCTCCCGAATATCGAATCGCAACCGCTTTTCGAACTCAAAACAACGACGCTCCTCTGTTATCACCAACTCTGGAGCAAACCTCGACAAACTACCAAACCGCATCTCAAACTGTGCCACAGGAGTGTCATCCTGACGCAACTCCAAAAACTGTTCCCTCAACCTTTCTCGTGCAGAAGGAGGGAATTACTTGGCCCAAAAGGCCTCGGTAAAAGCAACCCACGTGCCACCCACATTGTTCTTAGCATTCTTCCACCAATAACTCGCATCACTCTTCAACTGAAAAGTCGCCAAAGAAACTCTTAACTCCTCATCTTCGACTCTGAGCATATCAAGAGTCTTGGTAATCTGCTCTAACCAACTCTCTGCCTCCAACGGTTTAGCCTCCCCCACAAACTCAGGTGGACCGGAGCGAAAGAACTCCTTAGTAAACTTGAGAGCATGCCCTCTGCCGCCCTCAGCACGAGCTAGGGCGTCTTGCACTGCTCTCACAATCTCATGTGCGACATCCTCGCCGACACCGATCTCAAGAACGGCAGTACTAAAGGAACCTCTTGTGCCTCTCCCGTTCCTCCTACTACTCAACCGACCTCTACTCCCTCGTGTAGACATCCTATAAAGCACCCATTAAAATACACTTAGTGCCAACACAATAGCCTTCTCCGAGGCACACCCTACTACTGGTAAGTCACAAGACACACTTAGCCTCAAACTTTACATCTCTACTGCATATAAACATCTAAACATGTAAACACATAATCGAATCAAGTCCACAAAGATAGCCACTCATCCCGGAACTCTCAAGGAATTCCTATCAGAAACCACGTTGATCAGGCGCGTCTCCAAAAGGACCTCAAAGCAAGTTCACCGGCTATGAATACTATCCAAGAGACTAAATCCCATGCTCACATAAATGCAGCACATAAGTCCTAATTCTCATGGTATCTATATGCAACGTCCTCACTACACGTAGTAAACCCACTGTGGTAAAAACCACTTCCCACGAGCTCAAGGTATTCAAACCCGGTCGCTCTGATACCAAGTTGTCACGCCCCACTTTTTATTACTCGAGGTCATTACCAAGTTCATTAACTTAACTCAATTTCAGAGATAATATGCAGAAATAAACTCATACATTCAATCCATAGCAATGAATATCAGTACTCTCATTCGTATGTAAGTAAATGTTTCATGAACATACTAATAAATTGCCCTTAGGCTTACAACTTTTAAATAAACAACTAAAGGGTGTAACCCTTTTACACATATGGCGTTCCGCCAACAAGAAAGAGGCCCCGTGGCCAACAAATAAGTGGATCCAAATCTTGCAGCTCAACCTGCTAAACACCTGAAAAAGATTCAACAACGTGGGATGAACATATAGTCCAGTAGGGATCTCAACTTGATCCTCAACAATAACAACAGTACAGATAGCTATGATCATGCACACTCATTCTTATACTCGAATAGTAATGTGACAGTTTAGACAAAATATATATATAAATATATATAAACTTTTCTCAAAAACAACTATTTCATTCAACACTATAAGCGATTCATCTTTCCCTTTTTCCTTTCATTAACCCCATTCCCAATCTTTTATACTTAAGCAATTACTTAGGAAATAAATTCACTAAGACCACTACTATTCTCCAATTTCCACACATACAACAGATGTGCCTCTCTAGAACATATTTCTAAAATGTTTGATTCTCTTTACACTTCTAAAAGACAAGGGGTAGCAACTAATATATGATTAATACAAGATAATCCAATTACAATTTCATGACACGAATGTCTACATTGCCTATGACACATAGTCTATGGCACAATTCACTCTCCAATTATGGCTCAGAACCTGGCCAAATAACTCAACAAGGGTTCCATCTCTCATTAACAATATTTCCAAATTCAACAGGGATAACAAATCAAGTTAAACATATCTGATAACATAACGAATACACATGTTGGTATCGTAACAATCACAATCAAACTCACTTCCATACTTCCCAACTGATACACATTTTGGTAATATATCATATCAAATAAACAAACACTTCGGTGGACAAGCATATGAGCTGTATCACATTTCAATAGATAAGCATATGAGCTGTATCTCTGCAATAGGCGCGCATATAAGCAGCAACCCTGGGTCCATCCCCTATCTTCCCATAATCATTAACCGGTTTAAAGGTACATCCCCTATCTTCCCCTAAACCGTGGAGTACATCCCCTATCTCCTCCCATACACAAGTAATGCATATAAACACAACGTCATATACACAATCAACCAATAGTGTAATGCATACACAACAGTTCAGCATACCGTGTCATCCTCCACCGATGACCAAGGACAAAACCCCTAGATGCAGGTATATTGTACATCTATAAACATACTCAATTATCATGAGATTATCAACTTATCACTAATACTAACATAGTAGTATAAGATACAACAATCCAACATTCATACCCATTCCAAAGTACTTTTCCCATTCCACAAAACCAATCCCACTTCCTTTTATTTTCAAAACCAACTTCATCCCTTTTGTTTCCACAAAATCAAATCCAAAGGCAATAGAGCCAGAACTCATTTTTAATCAACCACATTCTTTTCAAAGTCATTCCAATTTAATTATATAAATTAAATCATAACCATTAAATTAGGGTTTTCCTTCCTCTTTCTCAATATTGAACAAAAGCCCTCAATCATCTAAAATAACCAACAATGGCTTCCATTAATCCAAAATACCCAAGTATTTACCCAAAGATCAAACCCCTCTATTAAATTATTAAATCAATAAATATTAGGGTTTCCTCTCCTTTCAACAACAACTAGCTAATTAACACCCAATTAGCCCCAAAACACATCTAATAATCATGGATCTAAAACCAACAACCAACCCAAAGTTCAACCTCATGAATTTATACAAAAATCCAACATGATATAGTTTTCATGCAATACAAAAATTACCACATGTCTATCTATAGATGAAGTATTGAAAAGGAGCAAGGAGAATCCCTACCTCGAAGCAAAGAACCCAAAGGAGAAGATGACCCGGAATCAAAGTGCTCCAAATCCGCTATTCTTCAGATTAAAACGAAGCCCTCGCCGTCCTCTATCTATTTAACAAAGGACCTAGGATGGATTCACACTAGAAAGAGATGAAATCTAGAGAGAGAATAAGTTTAGAGAGAGAGACTCTCGGCTGCTAGGGTTTCGAAATTAAAAGAGGATGAAAAACTGAATTTTTCCCCGCTGCTGCCTATTGAAATACGACAGGCTCGCTCGAGCGAAGACCTGGTCGCTCGAGCGACCAGACACAAGAAAGCCTCGCTCGAGCGAAGATAAGCTCGCTCGAGCCAAAGACAACCCAGCTCGCTCGAGCGAAGAAATGATCGCTCGAGCCAACAAACAACCCTTTCAGGTCTAGCACTGGACGCAATCCTCGCTCGAGCCAAGAAGGGCTCGCTCGAGCGACGGACCAAAAACGAAGACCTCGCTCGAGCGAAGACATGCTCGCTCGAGCGACCAACTCAAAAACAGACTGGACAGCTACTCTCGTTTCCAACACAACCAACCTGGAACAAACAAGTCCAAAACATTCTATACCTCAAATTTAAAGAATTGAAGGATAGAAACAAGTTCAAATCAACAACTGGAATCCATGGAATTAAGTCCGGATACTACAACCAAAGGGGAAAGAACCGGGATCGCTACACTATCAAAAACAGATTTTTGAATCACTGCAAAGGAATTGAGATGGATATGGTCAAAATCATAGCAGTATGTCATGTTTACTGTACGCCATTGCAAAATTAAGTGAAAAGTGATGCAAATGCAATTACAATATTCACAAGGAATCATTTCTCTACATCAACATGACCAGTTCAAGCAATTTTGGGCAAACCTTAACTAATGCCTCTTCAGATGCCTCCCCAGAACTTGCAATTCTGCTTGTTGTGGCCTTTCCCTTTCGCTTTTTACCTTTCTGTGATTGAGAAGTAACAAAAAAAATTCTGTAATAACTCTCACCTAGGGAACTATATGGACACTTTAGTGTAATTGAATATACAAGAACATTCTATGACCTGTTCCTTATCAGCAAGCAAAGTATCTGTGGTAGGATGTGGAGATTCCAAAAACTCCAATAACTTTGTTGAAAGTTCCTCCTGAAAGTATAATTTAGAGAGAAACTAATCAATCAATTAAATATTCAGAATACACAGTGGAATTGGATCATTCATGAACACTTACCTTCTTCACATTGCCCCTGTTAATTGGAATATTGAGGACATCACAGAAATCCCACAGTTTTACCTAAACACATTTATCCATTTTCTTCTTAACCCTTGCCCTCTGTTTTTCCTGTTGCAGAGATATAAAAACAAACAATAAATATAAGCTTTGGACAAACATTAACATTTAGTATCATTTACGTAGCAGAAATGTTTAGGCATGCATGTCAGCAGGTACAAAAAATAAAGAAAAGAAGGTATACAAAAATAGATAAATAATGAAACAAATTTATTTATAAAATATATACACACACATATATATATATATATATAATAAAGTACCTCATTTTCAACCCATACGTAACCAGAAAATTGCCCTATGTTTCTCTTCAAACTGTGTGCCTGCCAACAAAACCAAAAAACACACAATCAACATCATAGAAGAAAATCATAGGTTACTACTCCGTTCAAAATAATGTAATTGAATGAAGGAAGGAAAAAAAAAACACAGGAACTGTAAAGCAAAAACAGTGAAATCAACCAAATGAAAGCAAGACAGAAGTATGAAAAAGACTGACAAACCACCTTTGTTTTCTTTCCAAAAATAATTGTGTGAAGTATCTGCAAGTTATCATCAAGTTTTCGCTTGGACAACTTGAAAGCCACTGAGAGTTCATAAGATCAGTTTTCACTTGGACAACTATCACGATCCCAACCCGCCCCCATAGGTCTAGGATCGTAACCGGCCAGTAATCCGTGATTACCGAAGGCCTAACTGACAAAGCAAACAAAAGGGGGCTAGCGGAAGCTATTATGTAAAACCAAAGCGTCCATTGAGCTGTGCATTCAGATGACATTGCTATACATATATATACACACACATATATACACGCATAAGTACAACAACCATTACACATTCATCAGAAAAATATAAGGAAAATGGGAGAAAGATACTCCTATGACAACAGTTATAATATTAAAAACCACATGACCAAAACACACGAATGCATAAAATCTAGTAGTTTTTCATTTCAGGGAAACCTAAAATGACCATGTAACAAGAAATATGCTGGAAATCTTTTTCTTTTTCCTTCCTTTTTTTTTTTTTTGGCTCCCTACAAAGTGATGGATGTCTACATTAAAATGCAACATATATTCTCAATGAGACCATTCAAATTCCAGGAAATGTCGAACAGGTCCTAGTTGGGCTCAATGTTACAACATTCTAAGACATTATTGACAACAATTTCACTTCTGGATGAACTTAAAGAATTTAGATTTTGTTGAATTAGAAATATGCCAATTAATGGGTTAGCACCCAACTCAACTGCTAAAACAATCTATTTTTAAACTAAACAAGGGAGAACACGACAATCTTGAGTAATCAAACAAAATAAATTGGCCTTTAGATTGTAATTTTGCAAACTTCTCTTATTATGGTTTTCTACAAATAGGTCACACATGTTGAACATACAAGTCAATCAGAATAAAAACTTGTCGTGCTTCTATTTCTCAACTGCAGAAAGTTATTCCTGGTGCAACTCGATCAAAAAAAAATCAAACAATTTGAGCATGCATCACATGTGACATATAAATGCAAGTCTCTAATAGAGATTGAACTACAAATTACACATACCATATCCATTATAGTTATGGACAGAATTATTACGGACAGATGTCACGGCATATTCAAGATACTCAACAAGTAATTTAGGCAAGAATCAGTGTCCTTGCCACGTAATTCTCAACCAACAAATAGATTTTGCATAAATGTGTTCATTTATACTAGTGGGTGTCCTTACCAACAAGTTTGATGTCGTGTTCTCCACCAACCACTGTGCCCCATCTTTCATGAATCCCACATACCTTGTGTCAAACTCCTTTTTCCATACATAAGTCGTAAGTAATACATAATTTAGCTCATTAGTGGAGCAAAACTTACGCCTTGAATTGGAGTATACAAAAAGGGTGACCAAACATTGAAGTAGTAACAAATAAGGTGGTCAACAATTACTGCAGAGCGTAAAGTGATACAAGATAAGAAACAACCATCTGTTTAACATCGGTTGTATTTTACGCAGACTTTCTTTTTTAACTTCTTTTTTTCTTTTTTCTTTTTTTTGTCAGTTGTTAATTGTTAAATTAGCACCCTGGGTGAGTTGAACCCCCAACCTCACTCTTGCAAGCACCTAAGAGTTGCACCCATGTCACTAGGCCATAAGGCCATCAGCGCTTGATTTTAACTATTAATACTAATGTATACCTTACTATTTAACCAGGATTCTAGGAATAAAAACATCACCCAACAGGCTGTGGCATACCTCATGAACCATATGTTCCCTTTCGGATTCTTAAATTTGAGCCTAAAAAGGCTATCTCTACCAATATCTCCTATAATTTCATAGAGTTCAATAAGTTTTTCTGGGTGTCTACTATGTCCATATACACTTGAATTGGAGCAGACTAGCACTAGTAAGACTGTTGAAAGCCGCAGCACATCTGTAGCCACACAGGCTCAGCTGAAACAAACTTTTAGAATGTCACTAGCATTAGGCTTTCAACCAAATATAGAACTTCAGTAAAGAATATTGTACATGAGACTAGACCTATTTTTCTATATTAAATTCTTACATGAATTGTAATAAAGCATTCTCAGTTAACCTCATATAGTAAAAAATGATAACACGGACCAATTGAATTCACTTCCACAGCAACTTTCAGTGGTATTATATGTCCAACTGAAACAATTTCATTCCAAATCAACATAGTTGACAAGTAGTAAATACCCCAGAACTCAAGACTTCCTTGAAGAGCATAACCGAAACATGGTCCACACATATGATCATTCTGTAAAACTAAATGTCATGGATTTACCTGTCAGTGTTTAATGTTCTGAAAAGCACACGACGTACTCCCATGGGAATATGTAAGGATTTCATAACTTCAGCTGAGAGAGAGAGAGAGAGAGAGCCATAATTTAATCACCCAATTTTAGAAAAACATGGAGAACACTAGCCTCGTTTGGGAACAGGCTAATTTAGTAACTTTTTGGCTATTTGGCTAAAAAGGTAGGTAAAAAAAACTTGTATGTTTGGGATGAATTTTTGGCTAATTACGAAAAGATGTGCAAAAAGTAGAGAGAAAAGAGAATATTTAACTTTTTGGTATGGATTGTTAGCTTTTTGGCTAATTTAGTAACTTTTTGGCTAATTGACTAAAAAAGTTAGTCCCCAAACGGGGCCTAAATACATAATAGCTACTCTATAAAGTAAACCTGGATAAGCAGTTATCAGAATGCCCCTTATTGTTAAGTGTGTATTTATATGAGATGGTGAGTAAATTTACAATTATATATATACGCATTATATCATTCAGCAAGCATTTGTTTAAATGAGGGACCTTCTATGCGAAACTTTTTGACTGTTAACTTTCACAATAAATTCCTATCAGTAAAGGGCTATGGCCAAAATCCCCTTTGTATTATTGTTGTCCAACATTATTGCTTTCAATCTCTTTGCTAAGAACCCCAAAATCTTACCAATTAATGTGTATTATTCAAATGATAGAGCAAGCAACAACGAGGTGGAAAAAAGGCATGTTTCCAATCATATGCAAAGAAAAATACTGCAAATGGCTACCAGTTATGCTCTTGTCTCTTAGAAACATCAACAAATTATAGAGAAGGAAACAAGGAAAGTAAAAAAGAAAAAGAAAAAATTGTTTTCTATCAAATGTAAAGCAATGTACTATAAATGGACACCAGTTATATTCTCATCCCTTGGAACATCAACTAACAAAGCTAGACCTGTTAAAGCAAACAAATTTAAACATCAAATAACAAATAAATAAGCATACATGTAAGTACTATACTGCAAGAAGAAGAAGAAATATTAAAATAAAAAGTTTGTAAGAACAATTATCTTTTCATGATATTCTTTAACTTCAATTAAAGACCTCCAGAGCTTTCAAAGGGTTGCCAATTATTTACTCTTCCCAGTGGACCTCATAACATAATGTCAAGTGGTGTTACTTGTTAACTAAGTGCAACAGAAAGTCACCAACCACAAAGAGATCAAAAACAGGAAAGTTGAGGAAAAGGTAGGACTCAAAATAAAGCTTTAAGTTTTCCCCATAAAAAAAGAAATACATAAGACACTACTTAACAATTCCTCTGAAAGATTAAAAAGCACCTCTCTGGAAACAACCAACCCTAAGACTCAGTTGTCAGGATCTCATTTAAACACTGCACCCAAAATAGTAAAATCATCCAAAGTATAAAATAATAGGAATGGATTAATTAAAAAATAATAATTTTCTTCACTTTCCTTACCAAACCAAAGCACAATCCTATGCGCATTAATGGATTTCAACCTAACCAAAAAAAAAAAATTTTATATCAATCTTTACCTCCCAATGGCACAATTTTCTCAATAAGAAAAGTAATTCCAAAAAATCTCCAACCCATCCTAGTGACTATAATTTACAAGAAAAGCATTCAAAATTTTAGTTCCTCTAGTGCTTTTTCCCATGTAATTGCACCTTCAAGGGTCATTCCCATACCCTTAAGGTGAGCATAAAAACTTCCATTGCCACCCCTCCACTAGCACTTTCCATGAAGTCTTACACATTTTTCATACTTTAGTTTCTAGACCCACCTCTCAAATTTCAAGATTTGTTGAGAAAATCAAGTGTTCCAGAAAATGATGAACTTTAGTAAGAGCATATTTAGTAGACTCGTATTAGTTGCGGAATCACTAAAAAACAAGCCAAGTTGATTTGATGTTCAAAATATACAATGGCCATCTAAGAGTAGTTACTTACTAACATATCCACAGGACCCTGACCATCAAAGTCATAAGACTTCTTAAAAGCATAAATTCAAAAAACAAATTGCTTTACAAAATTTACATAATAAATTAATCAAGCTAATAAAATAATTGGCCAAACAATGACAAAAGAGCACTGTTGACCAATTTAATACCATTGAGTACTTCACTGTCAAGAATATCCCATCAAACAAATGTCCCCGTGCATCAACACGAATACCATACGAACAGGTCATTTCATGATAGATAAGTTACTATATGAACCATTCTTCATGCTCATAGAAAGTGAGAGAAACTATCCAAACCCCTCAAGCCCCCAAAAAATGTTTTAGGACTGAACCTATGCGTAATCTAAAAAATTCTTCAATTGCCATAAACTTCCCTTCTCAAAGGAACCAATTTCCCACCCATTACACTCCAACACCATACCCAGATGGATAAGCATCATTAGTTGATCTCACAGTGCCAGAGAGAACATGACAATTGTCATACTCAAGAATGCATGTATAGATGTATGTACAAATTGCTCAAATTAAAGACCAAAATTTAACAATCATGATACACAAACAATTTTCATGTTCCACTCAAAAGTAGACCTTTAAATTCAAACTCAAGCTCAAGAATTTCATCAACAACTTCAAAATTAGGTGAAGCTTAATGATTCAACAAAATTATAGAAACCTAACTTAAGGTCAAGCAAGATCAAATAGATGAGCTCTAATTTCTTCAAATTTTGGAGACTTCTTCTTGTTAGGGTTTTTAATTTAATTAACTACCCTAGCTTTCAAGCTTCGCATTTGTGAGACGAGAGCGGAGAGCGGAGATAGAGCGGATCGAGAGAGAGACCGAGATCGACGGAGATCGACAGAGAGAGACCAAGATCGACAGAGAGAGATGAAGATCGACGGAGATCGAAAGAGAAGAGACAGATCGACAGAGAGAGAGAGAGAGAAAAAAACCTGCAACAGCGGCGGTGGCGTGCGGCGGTGGCCAGCGATGGTTGGGTGGTGAGCGGGGGTGAGGTTTGGTGGTAACTGTTGTGTGTGTGGGGGGGTGTAACTGTTCAGTGGTTCTCCCAATTTGTTAATGAACATTTCGAAAGGTTACTCCTTTTGTGTTATGAACACTTTGAAATGAACATTTTGAAATGTTATTCTTTTTGTGTTTATGAACGTTTTGAAATGTTATTCCACCTTTATACTTTTTCTTCGAATTTATACCTTTTGTAAAAATCCAACTTAAACTTTTTTTGGAAGTCACTTATACCTTTTGTGAAAAAATAAATTCATCAAATTTACACATTTTGCTTATGCTTACACCTTTTCGTGAAAATACTTACACAATTTTTGAAAAGTTACTCCTTTTGTGTAAGAATTTTTGGTATAAGATTTATATTTTTTCCTCGAACTTACACCTTTTGTGAAAGCCCAACTTAAAGCTTTTTCGGAAGTCACTTATACCTTTTGTGAAAAAAAAATTCATCAAATTTATACATTTTGCTTGAGCTTACACCTTTTCGTGGAAGTGCTTACACCATTTTTGAAAAGTTACTCCTTTTGTGTAAGAATTTTTGACATAACATTTATACTTTTTATTCGAACTTACACCTTTTGTGAAAGCCCAACTTAAAGCTTTTTCGGAAGTCACTTATACCTTTTGTGAAAAAATAAATTCATCAAATTTACACCTTTTGCTTAAGCTTATACCTTTTCGTAGAAGTGCTTATATTTTTTTTGAAAAGTTACTCCTTTTGTATAAGAATTTTTGGCATAACATTTATACTTTTTCTTCGAACTTACAACTTTTGTGGAAGCCCAAATTAAAACTTTTTCGGAAGTCACTTATACCTTTTGTGAAAAAATAAATTCATCAAATTTACACCTTTTGCTTAAGCTTATACCTTTTCGTGGAAGTGCTTATATTTTTTTTGAAAAGTTACTCCGTTTGTATAAGAATTTTTGGCATAACATTTATACCTTTTCTTCGAACTTACACCTTTTGTGGAAGCTCAACTTAAAACTTTTTCGGAAGTCACTTATACCTTTTGTGAAAAACAAAATTCATCAAATTTACACCTTTTGCTTAAGCTTACACCTTTTCGTGGAAGTGCTTATATTTTTTTTGAAAAGTTACTCCTTTTGTGTAAGAATTTTTGGGATAACATTTATACTTTTGTGCTTATATACTCTTTCACAAAAGGTGTAAGTTTGAAGAAAAAGTATAAATGTTATGCCAAAAATTCTTACACAAAAGGAGTAACTTTTCAAAAAAAATATAAGCATTTCCACGACAAGGTATAAGCTTAAGCAAAAGGTGTAAATTTGATGAATTTTTTTTTTCACAAAAGGTATAAGTGACTTCCAAAAAAGCTTTAAGTTGGGCTTCCACAAAAGGTGTAAGTTCGAAGAAAAGGTATAAATGTTATGCCAAAAATTCTTACACAAAAAGAGTAAATTTTCAAAAAAAATATAAGCACTTCCACGAAAAGATATAAGCTTAAGCAAAAGGTGTAAATTTGATGAATTTATTTTTTCACAAAAGGTATAAGTGACTTCTGAAAAAGTTTTAAGTTGGGCTTCCACAAAAGGTGTAAGTTTGAAGAAAAAGTATAAATGTTATGCCAAAAATTCTTACACAAAAGGAGTAACTTTTCAAAAAAAATATAAGCACTTCCACGAAAAGGTATAAGCTTAAGCAAGAGGTGTAAATTTGATGAATTTATTTTTTCACAAAAGGTGTAAGTGACTTCCGAAAAAGCTTTAAGTTGGGCTTCCACAAAAGGTGTAAGTTCGAAGAAAAAGTATAAATGTTATGCCAAAAATTCTTACACAAAAGGAGTAACTTTTCAAAAATTGTGTAAGTATTTTCACAAAAAGGTGTAAGCTTAAGCAAAAAGTGTAAGTTTTTGTTTGTTTACACCTTTGGTAAGTCAACTCACAAAAGGAGTAAGTGTTCATAAAAGGTGTAAATGATTTCACAGAAGGCGTAAGTTTTCAGAAAAAGGTGTAAGTTTTCAGAAAAGATGTAAGTTTTTACAAAAGGCGTAAGTTTGCACAAAACACATAAGTTTTCAGAAATCAGTTACGCCTTTTTCTGAAATTCCTTACGCCTTTCGTGAAAATATACACATTTTGTGAAAACTTATACATTTTTTGTGACCATTTACACCTTTAGTCATATAATATATTATTTTATTAATTTACCTGGAAAGTGACCTGCTTAGTAGGTCACCAATGTGTAAGTTTTCAAATATTTTGATATAACCCAATACATACAAATGTGTAAATGCAAAATAGAAGGGTGTAAGTGTCTTGCATACCATATGCAAGGCACACTTAAGAAAAGTCCTTATTTTATATTTTCATTTTGAAGAAATGATACATCCCTCTAATTTGGGAGCTCTAAAAGAGCACAAATGATGTGAAAAATGAAAAAAAAAAAAAATCAAAGCCAAAACATCACATCATATGGAACCCACACACCGATTAGAACTATTAGAGCTCTTAATTTAGAGCTCTCAATCTTTTTTCTTCTTTTTGTTATCAATTTGACTCCGAGATGTCCTGGTTTTCTCCATTTTTGTTTTATTTATTTAATTATTTATTTGTGCTTTATAATTAGTTTTTTATTATAAATTCTTTTTTCTGTTTCTTTATTATAAAAAAATGCTAATATTATTAAATAATTTAATTTATATTTTCAGTTTACCTTTTAAAATTGTGTCCGATTACAAAGAAATAAAATATATATATTGGATAAAGGAGACATAATTGCAACTATTGTATCAACCATAACTGCAACTGTAACAAAGAAAAAATATGAACTGTATTTTGTTTATGTAATTGAACACAATTTTAAAGGGTAAAATTATAAATATAATTAAATTATTTAATGATGTCAACATCCACAGGGACACAAACCCAATAAAGTGAAGAATTCATATTATTTAGGGTGATTATTCAATATTTCCGGAGTATTGACACGTAGTACTCCATAAGATTTTGATTGGTGGAGAGACACAAAGGCCCACGATTTATGTTGGGGATAAGGGAATAACATGGGACTAACTAATTGGTGGTTGGTTTGGAGTATGGACACGTGATGCTCCAGGAGTATTAAATAATTTCCCTATTATTAAAACATCCACAGAACACTAACCTGACCCATTAATTAACTAGGTGTTCATGATTTAAACTTTTTGAAGCCATCAAGTCATCTTATACAGTTTCATAAAGTTGATGTTTAAAATTCCAGTGCACAAGTTAAGCCATTGCTGAGTTTCTCGACGCTCAGGATGAACCATTAAATTAGAGGCGAAGTCAGGATTATACCAGAGGAGTCAAAAGTAAGAAAAATGTTTGAGGGTCCTAATTTATGTAGCTCAAATGACTCAAAATTATCAAAACGACGTCGTTTTGGCAATGTTGATGTTGTTTTGTACTCAAAATGACGTCGTTTTGGCAAATTCGAGCCATTTGAGCCACAAATATTAGGGCCCTCTACCATTGTTGCAAAAGTAAAGTATTAAATAAGTTAAATAAGTTAGATCTGTAACGCCCCCAAAATAATAACTTTAAAACCCGTTAATATAGACATGCTTTGATACATAAAAGGTCCACATACATCTAATCATCAGAGTATTTCATTACAAGAAGTAGTGCATATCATCAACAACAGCAAATGCCCTACGGGCTTACAGTTTTCCAAGTTAACACTTGGTTACAAAAAAAATAGTACTAATTCGATTACATGTTAAGCCCTTGGGTTGAATCTACAAGTAACACATCAAAAGAAAGTAAGACAACAGAAGTCTGCCCGCCTCTAGCCTCCCAAGCTATGTCCTTGGAGGTGGCATGCTATCTGTACCTGAAAATGATGTTCCCATATAGGGTAAGCCACAGCCCAGTAGAAATATACTAAACCAACTATGAACAATGCCTAAAAGATTAGCAATTAATAGATGGTCAACACTTACACTTCCATTTACATCTTATTACAATTCCATGACATTCAAGTCTATGTTACAATTTACTTTCCATTTCTTATTCAACTTTGAGTTTGAAAACAAGGCTCAGTACTCTGGCCAAAACATTTGATGAGATTATAGTTCATCACTAGAACACTTTCGAAATTCAAGGTGGATACACAATTTGGTGTTGTATCAATAACACATAAACTACTTCCATACTTCACAACGATGATGATATACATTTTCGTGCTATATCAAATCAAACAAACTTTTCAATAGATAAGCATATGAGCTATATCACTACTACAACAGATAAGCATATGAGCTGTATCAACATCTCAACAGATAAGCATATGAGCTATATCAATACTTCAACAGATAAGCATATGAGCTATATCAACACTTCAACAGATAAGCATATGAGCTATATCATCACTACAATGGGAGAGCATATGAGCTGCATCCCTGGGTCCATCCCCCATCTTCCCTTAACCATTAACCGGTTTAGAGGTACATCCCCCATCTTCCCCTAAACCGTGGAGTACATCCCCCATCTCCTCCCATATACAAGCAATGCATATAAACACAGAATCATATACGCAATCAATCAATACATAAAGTTAATGTATTCTATCAACCGTCTACACATAATGCATATAAACACATTGGTCATATGCACAATCAACCAATACATAAAGTTAATGTATTCTATCAACCGTCAAACTCTATGACACATCCAATTGATTAGTTTTAGTTTGTCTAATCATCATGCATTGTCTACAACAATCAACACTACCCTCCACCGGTAGCCCAAAGCAATTATTTCTAAACAATAAATAAATGCACAATGGATAATATATCAACGTTTCAATTAGGTGAGCAATAAAAGATTCAACTACACCCTTTAGTTCCATACATTCCCAATTTCAACATTCTCACTTCAATTCCTCATTTTCTTTAATCAATTATATACATTAATTAATTAAACCAATTAGGGCAAATTACCATAATTCACAAAACAACCCTAAGCTTCCATTTCCATCAATGTCCCAACATTAATCTCATTTCTCTACGCCTAACATGCATATAGGTTTATATATTTAAAATCCAAACTTTTGTAAAATTACACAAAGGCCCAAACTTTCTCAAAATTACCCAACAACCCCCAACATATCAAAATGCTAAAATTCAAAGACAAAGCTCATAAGATGGAGTAGGTTATCCCTACCTCGAAGTTAGGGCGCAAATGGAGAAGAGACCCAAAACCAAAATGCTCCAAACACCAAACTTTTCGGATCAAAACGACGCCCTCGATGATCAACACAACTTTTACAAAGGCCGAAGAGAAGGAGGACACTCTAACTAGATCAAACCCTAGAGAGAAGGGAGTTTCTAGAGAGAGAGGCTCTCAAAAGATCTTTTTGGAAAGTAAGAGAGAGAGAGTGAAAGTAAAAAGTGATTCAAAAAATGCCCCACAGCCTTCAGATATACGACAGGTCCGCTCGAGCGTAAGACACAACGCTCGAGCGTAAAGTACAAAATACTGGGTCCGCTCGAGCTCAATAAGGCCCGCTCGAGCGCCAGGACACAAACACAAAGCACATCCGCTCGAGCGTGAAAAACCAATCCGCTCGAGCGTGAATCTCCCCCTTCCAGAACTCTTACCAAAAACGTACTGTCCGCTCGAGCGCCAACAAGCCCGCTCGAGCGTGACCCGCTCGAGCGTAGAAATCACACTTGCAGAAGTTTTGCAGGGACACGAGATGCTGGAATGGTGTAAACCCCGCTCGAGCGCAGGTATACCCGCTCAAGCGTAAAGACCAAAACTGAGCAACAAGAAATCTGACAAAGGCTCAACCCACCTGCTCGAAACATGCCCAACACATCCTAAAACTCAATCAAATGGAATTAAAGGACGACAACAAGGTAGGCACAACTACCAACTCCACGGAACCGAGTCCGGAACACAACTAAGCAGTAGAAGGGAATACCGGGATCGCTATAAGATCAAATCTAATTTAGACAGTTAAAATGAACAAATCACTATTAAAAGAAAGCTAAAAATAATTACAAAAATGTATTTCATGAACTTAAGTTTCAGTAATTTATCACTAGAAAAATGCAAATGAGAAATAATATCACACAATTCATCTAGTAAATGAATGGTAATGAATTATAAATACGTACACAAAATTTTGAAATTATCATATAATAATAAATGAAATATGAAAATACTTTGGTTGTTTTTTTTCAAGAAATAAAACGAGCATAACTATGGTACACTCTTAAAAATGCATACAGTATGCATTTTCAAAACTACACTATAATGATTAGTAACAAAATCACAATAGTTAAATAATTTTTTCATATTAGTTTGTTATATAACCATAATAATTTGTGACTAAAACTTCTTTTATGGGGCATTCCTTTGTAACATAATTATAATAATTTGTATTAACACGATAAAAACTCATAACGATTTAACAAAATATACAAATTATTACACCCATATCTTAGGAATCTCACGAACTTAGTAGGCCAGGACCCCCTAAAACTCCACCAAAATAGAGGCTCTTTATATATAATATTTTACTTCATTTTCGTTTGACTCACTCTAACTGTTTCTTTTAAAAATAATTATATACTCCTCACATAATTTTAGATTAATTTGTAACACTAACACCATTAAATTTACTTGCAAAAAAACACTAGTACAAACTTGTGCAATATGTAACTGATATAAATATATGTTTTTTGGTATCACTATCTCACACCTTAGACCATCTCCAACGGTGAACCAAACCCAGCATCAGATTTAAATTTTGATGAAAAATCTACTTTTTCATGCTCCAACGGTTGCACCAAAGTCATACCAAAATGAGAATTCAGCAAAAAAAATATCAAACTGAGACCAAGCTATAGCTTTCACCAAATCACTGTTACTGACCGTTGAAAGTGGTACACCGGTCAACCAGCCGGTTATCCGGCCGGTTGACCAACCGGTCGATCGGTTCCCTTCAAAAGGGAAGGTTCAAACCGGTCAAAAAAAGGTTCAAACCGATTAATATATATATATATATATTTGTCTTACCGGTTGACCGGCCGGTCGACCGACCGGTCAACCAACCGGTCACCCACCTGCAAACAAAACAGCGTATGGATTCAGAGTCTTTGGATGAATTGGGAAGGATGAAGACAAAACAGCGAAATTTCCATACTCTCACCTGAAGAGTCACCCACCTGCAAACAAAACAATTGATGAATTTCCATAATCCCACAAATTTGTAAATTATGTCCAGAAGAGTCACCCACCTGCAAGCAAAAAAAAATATATATATATATATATATTTATAGTTATCGGTCGACCAACCAGTCGACCCACAGGATTTGATACAGAATTTGATGAACCGTTGGAGCATAAAGTATCAAATTGAGGAAATGTCTATTTTTTTACTCAAATTTGATGAAACATTAGGTGAACTGTTGGAGATGCTCTTATGTGAATATTTGGTAATTTTTTTGAGAAATTATTTGATAATTCTATCATTGTTCTTTCTCTCATATGAACCTGACACACCAAAGACTAGAGGCAAGAGATTCAACCCCCAAGAAGAGAGGAAATGATGACTTGACTTGGACATAAATGTATTCTTATTTACATATTTTAATAATTTTTAATTATATACATTATATTATAATAATTATAATTATAACTAGGTGCTTGTGACTTGAGACTTTTTAAAATTATTTAGAGGTGGTTTGGAATGTTTTAAATAATTGTATTTTTTATTTTTCATAAAAATAATATGTTGAAAAATAAAGAAAGGTTTTAAAAAAATAGAGCGAATATATTGATAGATGTTGATTGATAGGACCCAAATAGTGGGGTAAACTAAAAAAGTACTTTTTTAGTTTATCCCAAACACCTTCCTAGTCTTCTTATACAATTTATAAAACTCTAGGCCTTGTTTAGTTTGGTTTTAGGAGATAAATTTTCAAAAAAAAATTGAGGAAAGAGTTTAGAAATTTTTTAGTTTGTTTGGTTGTATATTTTGAAAATAGTTTTGGAGTATGAGAGTTTGGGATGATTTGATATTTTGTAATAGTTGAGCAAATGTGTGTGAGAGAAAAAGTGATTGAGAAGGAAAGATGAAAAAGAAAAAATGATTGATTGATGTGTAGGAAATAGAAAGTGATTTTGAATTTTATTTTTTTTTTCAAAAGCACTAAACCAAACAAAATTTTAAAAAAAATTCTCCAAAATTTATTTCTCAAACCAAACCAAACAGGCCCCTAATCTTTCAACACTAATATCAAATTACATTCACACTCTCTATGGGCACCACCTCTAGTCCTCTTGTGATGTTATTTGCCCTTTTTTATAATTAGGGGCAGAGTCAAGACTAGAGGAGTCAAAAGTAAAGTATCAAATAAGTCTAAGAAGTTAGATCAAGTCTAATTTAGACGATTAAAATGAACAAATCAAATCACTATTAAGAGAAAGCTAAAAATAATTACAAAATTGTATTTCATGAACTTAAATTTTAATAATTTACCACTAGAAATATGCAAATGAGAAATAATATCACACAATTCATCCAGTAAATGAATGGTAATGAATTATAGATACGTACACAATTTTGAAATTATCATATATTAATAAATAAAAGATAAAAATACTTTGATGGTTTTTTCTAAAAAAATAAAACGAGCATAACTATGATACACTCTTAAAAATGCATACCTTTTCAAAATTACATTACAATAATTAGTAATAAAATTACAATAGTTAAGTAACTTTTTCACCATAATAATATGTAATATTTTAATGTTCATAACATTATCATATTAAAGTTATTATATAACCATAATAATTTATAACTAAAACTTCTTTTATGAGGCATTCATTTGTAATACAATTATAATAATTTGTATTATAATTATAATAATTTATATTAAAACTATAAAAACTCATAACAACTTTACAAAATATACAAAATATATACACATATCTTAACAATCCCACCAACTTGCTCTTTGTTCAATATCAACCTGACACACCAAAGACTAGAGAGTAGAGTTTCTACCCCCAAGAAGACAGAATGATGACTTGACTTACATAAATCTATTCTGATTTACATATATTAATAACTTTTAATTATATACATCTGATTTACATATTTTAATAACTTTTAATTATATACATTATATTATTATAATAACAATAATTATAACTAAGTGCGCGTGACTTGAGACTTTTCAAAACTATCTAGCCTTGTTTGATATGATCTTGGGAGAGAAATTTAAAAAATAAAAAAAGAGTTTAGAATTATTTTTTTTTTTGATTTATTTAGTTGTATATTTTAAAAATAATTTTAAAATATGAAAGTTTGAGATAATTTGATATTTTGTTATAATTGAGCAGATCTGTGTGAGAGAAAAAATGACAGAGAAAGAGAGAAGAAAGAGAAAAGTGATTGATTGATGTGTAGGAGATAGAAAGTGATTTTGAAAAAAAAAATTTCTAAAATCACTAAATCAAACAAAATTTTAGGAAATTTTATCCAAAATTTGTTTCTCAAAACCAAACCAAACAAGGCCCTAGTCTTCTTGTACAGTTTATAAAACTCTAGGCCTTGTTTTGGTTTGGTTTTGAGAGATAAATTTTCAAAAAAAATTTTGAGGAAAGAGTTTAAAAAAAAAAATTGGTTTGTTTGGTTGTATATTTTGAAAATAGTTTTAGAGTATGAGAGTTTGGAATGATTTGATATTTTATTGTAATTGAGTAGATGTGTGTGAAAGAAAAAGTAATTGAGAATGAGAGATGAGAAAGAAAAAGTGATTGATTGATGTGTAGGAGATAAAAAGTGATTTTGAAATTTTTTTTTTCCAAAAGTACTAAACCAAACAAAATTTTTATAAAAAATTTCCAAAATTTTTTTCTCAAAACAAAACCAAACCAAACCAAACAAGGACCTAATCTTTCAACACTAGCATCAAATTACATTCCACACTCATGCTATGGGCACAACCTCTAGTGCTCTTGTGATGTTATTTGCTCTTTTTTACAATTAGACCATCTCTAACCCTAAACCAAACCTGGCATCAAATTTAAAATTTGGTGAAAAAAATATTTTTTCATGCTCCAACGGTTTCACCAAACCGGTATCAAATTCAGAATTCCTCAAACAAATCATCAAAGTGAGAACAGTATACAGATTTCACCAAAACACTGTGCGTGACCGTTGGAGGGAGGAACCAGTCAACCAGCCGGTTGCCCGGCCGATTGACCAACCGGTCGACCGCTGCGTCAAAGGTGGTTTGAACTGTCAAGTGGTTGGTTTGAACTACATGGTTTGAACTGTGGCCGTTGGGGGCAATCGGTCGACCGGCCGGTTGACCCACCGGTCCACCGGGTTGAGTCATTCGGCTACAATTTTGAGGCTAGCATTTGAACTGGTACAGTTTTGAGGCTACCATTGGAACTAGTTGGTTTCATGTTGTTTGAGGTGGTTTATTTTGACCTAGTTTATTTTGTGGATTATGAATAATTTAGAGGGTGATATAAATTTTAATTTTCTTCAAAATATAAATAAAATTGTTACCTTTTACATATATATTACAGAACTAGCCGTTACAATAATAAATTACCGTTGGATGGACAGAGTATTTTGAAAATTTACCGTTGATGATGTGCTCTATAAAATGAAGCTGATTTCTATAGCAAGACAGTATTTCATTTTCAGAATAGCATTACGTTTATATGTTGTGAGTTTTGTTTCTTTTGGGTCAATACATATTTTTTTTTCTTGAAATTTTAATTATTCGTAGATATAAAGGACGACGCATTCGAAAACGTCTCCGAAATACTGTAGGCAAATACACAGGATTTGTAACAAAATAATCTCCAAACAATCTGTCATGACCCTGCCTTCTATTTCTGTGTATATACCTATGACCTATAACAAAACCACCTACCTTCTTTGAGCTATCACTCTTCAGAATCTGAAGCATATTAGTATTATTCTGCTCATAAGCTCCTAAAAGTGTGACGATATATTCATCATCAGAGGAAGAGGAAGAAGAAGATGATGAAAATGAAGTCAATATCATGGATTTGAAAGTACTCATGATGCTCTATTTTGTTTAAGTTATGATCGTGTCAGTTGTGTGGAGTTGTCTGGCATATGGATAATGGATTTATATGAGAGCATAATTCATATGCCACACATATATATAATGGAGGGAAAAAGAAATAGGAAAAAGAATTGGGAACAGAGGGAAAAGAAATAGGAAAAAGAATTGGGAACAGAAATGGAGGGAAACAAAAAAAAAAAAAAAAAATTGGCTGACCGGTCACCCCTTCTCCCAGTTCATAGAGGGGGCTTCAAACCGTTCAAAAGGGTTTTTTTTTTTTTTTTAAAAAAAAATTATGCTTACCGGTCGACCAACCGGTTGACTCACGGGATTTGATACACCATTGGAGCACTCGGTATCAGATTGAGGAAAAAATCATTTTTTTACTCAGATTTGATGAAAATTTTGATTCAAGGTTGGAGATGCTCTGAGGGGCAAAGTCAGGATTACTCTATTACGGGAGTCAAAAGTAAAGTATTAAATAAGTCTAAGAAGTTAGATCAAGTCTACTTTAGACAATTAAAATAAACAAATCACTATTAAAAGAAAGCTAAAAATAATTACAAAATTGTATTTCATGAACTTAAATTTTAATAATTTACCACTAGAAAAATGCAAATGAAAAATAATATCACACAATTCATTATAGATACGCACACAATTTTGAAATTATCATATACTAATAAATGAAAGATGAAAATACTTTGATTTTCTTTTTTTTAGAAAATAAAAAGAGCATAATTATGGTACACTCTTAAAAATGCATACAGTATGTCTTTTCAAAACTACACTACAATAATTGGTAACAAAATCACAATAGTTACGTAACTTTTCCACCATCATTGTATGTAATATTTTAATATTCATAACATTATCATGTTAGTTTGTTATAAAACTATAATAATTTGTAACTACCACTTCTTTTATGGGGACATCCAGAGCATCCTCATTATGAGCTCTTCAAAATCATTTTTTAACTCATAAACTTCAAAAAAATCAATTCTATCAAACTCGTTTGGAGTTCGTCAAAATTTATGTTTGCTATAGTATCTTGCTATAACAAGCGAGGTACTGTTCATCGTTAGATGAGTTTTATTATCTGCCCGAAAGTTCGGCCGGTCAACCGATCAACAGCAATTTTTTTTTTTTTTTTTTTTTTTTGCATTTTTTAAGAATTGTTTGATTGTAACTTATCAATTTAATAAAAAAAAAGAAAGACTAACAAATACAATAAAAAATAATATTTTAATAAGAAGAAGTTAGAACAGAGAGTTTGATACAGTAGGTGTTAAGAGGTAACTAGCTAAAATAACAAAATAACTTTAATTTAATTAAAATTTTGAAAAATTTAGTGTGGATGCTCTAACATAATTATAATAATTTGTATTAACACTATAAAAATTCATAACGACTTTACAAAATATACAAAATATTGTATCTGTGTCTTAGGCCAAGTTTGGTATACATAAAATAATTTATCTTTTTATTTTTTATCTTTTTTTCATCACATCACTTCTCTACTTTTTTATACATCTTTTTATAAAAAAATAAAAAAATACACTTATTTATATCATCCCAAATAACCTTTTAACAATCCCACCAACTTGCTCTTTGCCCAATATGAACATGACACACCAAAGACTAAAGACAAGAGTTTCACCCCAAGAAGACGGGATGGCCTTGTTTTTCTACCCCAAGGAGAACACGGATGGCAGACAACCAAACTCTAGCCCTTGTTTGGTTGTATATTTTGAAAATAGTTTTGGAGTATGAGAGTTTGAGATGATTTGATATTTTGTAATAGTTGAGTAGATATGTGTGAGAGAAAAAGTGATTGAGAAGGAAAGATGAGAAAGAAAAAGTGATTGATTGATGTGTAGAAAATAGAAAGTGATTTTGAATTTTTTTTTTTTTTTTCAAAAGCACTAAACCAAACAAAATTTAAAAAAAAATTCTCCAAAATTTATTTCTCAAAACCAAACCAAACAGGGCCCTAATCTTTCAACACTAATATCAAATTACATTCACACTCTCTGTGGGCACAACCTCTAGTGCCCTTGTGATGTTATTTGCTCTTTTTTATAATTAGGGGCAGAGTCAAGACTAGAGGAGTCAAAAGTAAAGTATCAAATAAGTCTAAGAAGTTAGATCAAGTTTAATTTAGACGATTAAAATGAACAAATCAAATCACTATTAAGAGAAAGCTAAAAATAATTACAAAATTGTATTTCATGAACTTAAATTTTAATAATTTACCACTAGAAATATGCAAATGAGAAATAATATCACACAATTCATCCAGTAAATGAATGGTAATGAATTATAGATACGTACACAATTTTGAAATTATCATATATTAATAAATAAAAGATAAAAATACTTTGATGGTTTTTTCTAAAAAAGTAAAACGAGCATAACTATGGTACACTCTTAAAAATGCATACAATATGTCTTTTCAAAATTACATTACAATGATTAGTAACAAAATCACAATAGTTAAGTAACTTTTTCACCATAACAATATGTAATATTTTAATATTCATAACATTATCATATTAAAGTTATTATATAACAATAATAATTTATAACTAAAACTTCTTTTATGAGGCATTCATTTGTAATATAATTATAATAATTTGTATTATAATTATAATAATTTATATTAAAACTATAAAAACTCATAACTTTACAAAATATACAAAATATATACACATATCTTAACAATCCCACCAACTTGCTCTTTGTTCAACCTGACACACCACCCAAGAAGACAGAATGATACTTGACTTGGACATAAATCTATTCTTATTTACATATTTTAATAACTTTTAATTATATACATTATATTATAATAATAATTATTATAATTAGGTGCACGTGACTTGAGACTTTTTAAAACTATCTAGTCTTGTTTGGTATGATTTTAGGAGAGAAATTTAAAAAATAAAAAGAGTTTAGAATTTATTTTTTTTTTATTTGTTTAGTTGTATATTTTAAAAATAATTTTGGAATATGAAAGTTTGAGATAATTTAATATTTTGTTATAATTGAGCAGATCTGTGTGAGAGAAAAAATGACAGAGAAAGAGAGAAGAAAGAGAAAAGTAATTGATTGATGTGTAAGAGATAGAAAGTGATTTTGGAAATTTTTTTTTTCTAAAATCACTAAACCAAACAAAATTTTAAGAAATTTTATCCTAAATTTGTTTCTCAAAACCAAACCAAACAAGGCCCTAGTCTTCTTATACAGTTTATAAAACTCTAGGCCTTGTTTGGTTTGGTTTTGGGAGATAAATTTTCAAAAAAAAATTTGAGGAAAGAGTGTAAAAAAAAAAATTGGTTTGGTTGTATATTTTAAAAATAGTTTTAGAGTATGAGAGTTTGGAATGATTTAATATTTTATTGTAATTGAGTAAATGTGTGTGGAAGAAAAAGTAATTGAGAATGAGAGATGAGAGAGAAAAAGTGATTGATTGATGTGTATGAGATAAAAAGTGATTTTAAATTTTTTTTTTTCCAAAAGTACAAAACCAAACAAAATTTTAAAAAAAAAATTCTAAAATTTTTTTCTCAAAACCAAACCAAACCAAACAAGGCCCCTAATCTTTGAACACTAGCATCAAATTACATTCCACACTCAAGCTATGGGCACAACCTCTAGTGCTCTTGTGATGTTATTTGCTCTTTTTTACAATTAGGGGCAAAGTCAGGATTACTCTATTGCAGGAGTCAAAAGTAAAGTATTAAATAAGTCTAAGAAGTTAGATCAAGTCTACTTTAAACAATTAAAATAAACAAATCACTATTAAAAGAAAGCTAAAAATAATTACAAAATTGTATTTCATAAACTTAAATTTTAATAATTTACCACTAGAAAAATGCAAATGAAAAATAATATCACACAATTCATTATAGATACACACAATTTTGAAATTATCATATACTAATAAATGAAAGATGAAAATACTTTGATTTTTTTTTTTTTAGAAAGTAAAAAGAGCATAATTATGCTACACTCTTACAAATGCATACAGTATGTCTTTTCAAAACTACACTACAATAATTGGTAACAAAATCACAATAGTTAAGTAACTTTTTCACCATCATTGTATGTAATATTTTAATATTCATAACATTATCATGTTAGTTTGTTATAAAACTATAATAATTTGTAACTACCACTTCTTTTATGGGGACATCCAGTCGTAAGAGCATCATCATCATGAGCTCTCAAAATCATTTTTTAACTAATAAACTTCAAAAAAATCAACTCTATCAAACTCGTTTGGAACTGTCAAAATTAGGCCTTGTTTGGTTTGTGTTTCTTAAAAAATTTTGAGAAAAATTCTCTACAAATAAGTTTTCAAAAGTAATCAAACCAAATAAATTTTCTCAAAAAAATTTCTCAGAACTTGTTTGGTTTACAAGTTTTTCAAACAAATCTCTCTCTCATACACATCAAATCAATCACTTTTTCCAAAACTCTCTCTCAAAATAATTTTCCAAAACATCTTTTGAAAAAAACCAAACCAAACAACTTTTCGTACTTTTTATCTCTAAAACTCATCTCCCAAACTCAAACCAAACATACCCTAAATGTTTGCTATAGTATCTCGCTACAACAAGCGAGGTACTGTTCATCGCTAGATGAGTTTTATCAGATGTCTGCCCGAAAGTTCGGCCGGTCAACCAATCAACAACAATTTTTTTTTTTTTTTTTTTTTTTGCATTTTTTAAGAATTGTTTGATTGTAACTTATCAATTTAATAAAAAAAAGAAAAACTAACAAATATAATAAAAAAAATAATATTTTAATAAGAATAAGTTAGAATAAAGAGTTTGATACAGTAAGTGTTAAAGGTAACTAGCTAAAATAACAAAATAACTTTAATTTAATTAAAATTTTGAAAAATTTAGTGTGGATGCTCTAACATAATTATAATAATTTGTATTAACACTATAAAAATTCATAACGACTTTATAAAATATACAAAATATTGTATTTGTGTCTTAGGTCAAGTTTGGCATACACAAAATAATTCATCTTTTTATTTTTTATCTTTTTTTTCATCATACCACTTCTCTACTTTTTTTATACATCTTTTCATTAAAAATAAAAAAAATACAGTTATTTATATCATCCCAAATAACCCTTTAACAATCCCACCGACTTGCTCATTGCCCAATATGAACATGACACACCAAAGACTAAAGACAAGAGTTTCAACCCCAAGAAGACGGGATGGCCTTGTTTTTCTACCCTAAGGAGAACACGGATGGCAGACAACTGATGACTTGACTTGGATGGACATAAATGTATTCTTATTTACAAATTTAACTTTAACGCATCAGTCACTACAATATATTATGCATCAGTCATTGCAATAAATTCAACGCAGACCAAGTTCCACGCGTATTTAACATTGAAGTACAATAAATTTAACGCAGATCAAATTCCATTTAACATTACAGTACAATAAATTTAATGCAATTCAAGTTCCACGCATATCTAACATTACAGTACTACGCATATCTAACATTACAGTAAAATAAATTTAACGCTGCCCAAGTTCCACGCGTATTTAACATTGCAGTCCAACTAAGTGAGTAAAAGACCAAATATGACCACCCTATGGGGCTTCTCTAATAAACATTGGTCAGGGAAAGCAATCTGTATATGGTGAAAAAAATAAATAAATAAAGGTCAAAACATCATATTAATAGGTGAGAATTATCTATTAGAGTTTCTTTAAAACTCTTAAACATTTTTGTATCGTAAGTTTCCAAGTACAATTATTTCATATTTTTATTTTGTAAAAATGATACATCCCTCTAATTTGGGACCAATGATGTGAAAAAAAAAAAAAAAAAAAACCAAAGCCAAAACATCACATCATATGGTACCCATATACTAATTAGAGCTATTAGAGCTCTTAATTTAGAGTTCCCAATCTTTTTTCTTCTTTTTGTTATCAATCTGACTCCGAGGTGTCATGGTTTTCTCCATTTTTCTTTTATTTGTTTAAGGAAAATGAGGGAGAGCACTAATTAGTGTTACCACTAATGATGTGGCAGCGGACTCCGTCATGAATGATTCGATGTTTTGGCCTTGGTGTTGTATTTTTTTCCTTTTTTTATTGAGTGCCATGTCATTAGTGATCTTTTTAGTGCTCCAAAATTAGTGGTCTCTAACACTGTTGTTTATTTAATTATTTATTTGTGCTTTATAATTAGTTTTTTATTATAAATTCTTTTTTCTGTTTCTTTATTATAAAAAATAACAAAAAATGCTAATATTATTAAATAATTTAATTTATATTTTTAGTTTACCTTTTAAAATTGTGTCTGATTACAAAGAAATAAATATATATATATATATATAATTCCTATTGGGATTTTGGATAAAGGAGACATACATTGTGGGTGTTTGGGAAGTGTGTTTTTATGTAGGTTTTTTTAGTTGTATGATATTATTGGATAAAAAAATTTGGTGCTTGGGAAGATAGTTTGATTTTTTTGTGGTTGGATATGATGTTTATGAGAAAAAAAATGAAATGATTATGGAATTGGATGTGATACTTTGTTTGAATTTGTTTTTTTGATTTTATAAAAAGTTTGTCTTTTAATATAAAAAATCAAAAAAAAACCCAACCCACAAACTTCCCAAACACTAATCAACCATAACTGCAACTATAACAAAGAAAAAATATGAATTGTATTTTGTTTATGCAATTGAACACAATTTTAAAGGGTAAAACTATAAGTGTAATTCAATCATTTAATGATGTCAACATGCACGGGACACAAACCTAATAAAGTGAACAATTTATATTATTAAAATAACCACGGAACACAAACCTGACCCATTAATTAACTAGGTGTTCATGACTTCAACTTTTTGAAGCCATCAAGTCATCTTATACAGTTTCATGAAGTTGATGTTTAAAATTGCAGTGCACAAGTTAAGCCGTTGCTGAGTTTTTCTACGCCCAGGATGAACCATTAAATTAGGGACGGAGTGAGGATTACACTAGATGAGTCAAAAGTAAAGTATTAAATAAGTCTAAGAAGTTAGATCAAGTCTAATTTAGACAGTTAAAATGAACAAATCACTATTAAAATAAAAGCTAAAAATAATTTTAAAAAATGTATTTCATGAACTTAAGTTTCAGTAATTTATCACTAAAAAAATGCAAATGAGAAATAATATCACACAATTCATCTAGTAAATTAATGGTAATGAATTATAAATGCGTACACAAAATTTTGAAATTATCATATAATAATAAATGAAATATGAAAATACTTTGGTGGGTTTTTTTCAAGAAATAAAACGAGTATAACTATTGTACCCTCTTAAAAATACATACAGTATGCCTTTTCAAAATTACACTATAATGATTGGTAACAAAATCACAATAGTTAAATAATTTTTTCATAATAGTTTGTTATTATATAACCATAATAATTTGTAACTAAAACTTTTTTTATGGGACATTCCTTCCTAACATAATTATAATAATTTGTATTAACACTATAAAAACTCATAACGATTCAACAAAATATACAAAATATTATATCCATATCTTAGCAATCTCACGAACTTAGCAAGCCACAACTCCCTGAAACTCCACTAAAATAGAGGCTATTTATATATAATATTTTACCTCATTCTTGTTTGACTCACTCTAACTATTTCTTTTAAAAATAATTATATACTCCTCACATAATTTTAGATTAATTTGTAACACTAACACCATTAAATTTACTTACAAAAAATACTTGTACAAACTTGTGCAATATGTAACTGATATAAATATATGTTTTTTGGTATGCCCTATCTCACACCTTATGTGAACATTTGGTAATTTCTTTGAGAAATTATTTGGTAATTCTATCATTGCTCTTTCTCTAATATGAACCTGACACACCAAAGACTAGAGCCAAGAGTTTCAACCCCCAAAGAAGAGGGAATGATGACTTGACTTGGACATAAATGTATTCTTATTTACATATTTTAATAATTTTTAATTATATACATTATATTATAATAATAATAATTATTACTAGGTGCCCGTGACTTGAGACTTTTCAAAACTATTTAGCTTTGTTTGGTTTGATTTTGGAAGAGAATTTTTATAAAAAAATAGAGAAAGAGTTTAGAATTTTTTTTTGATTTATTTGATTGTATATTTTGAAAATAATTTTGGAGTATCGGAGTTTTGGATGATTTGATATTTTGTTGTAGTTGAGTAGATCTGTATGAAAGAAAAAATGATTGAGAAAGAGAGAAGAGAGAGAAAAAGTAATTGATTGATATGTACGAAATAGAACATGATTTTGAATTTTTTTTTTTTCTAAAATCACTAAACCAAACAAAATTTTAGGAAATTTTTTCAAAAATTTGTTTCTCAAAACCAAACCAAACAAGGCCCTAGTCTTCTTATACAATTTATAACTTGTTTGGTTTGTTTTTCAGAAAAATTTTTGGAAAAAATTCTCTACAAACAAATTTTCAAGAGTAATCAAACCAAACAAATTTTTCCAAAAAAAAATCTCAAAATTTTGTTTGGTTACCTACTTTCCAAAATCACTCTCATACGCATCAAATCAATCACTTTTTCTAAAACTCTCTCCCCAAAATAATTTTCCAAAACCATTTTTGAAAAAAGGCAAACCAAACAAGTTTTCGTACTTTTTATCTAAAAAACTACTCTACAAACACAAACCAAACATACCCAGGTCTTGTTTGGTTTGGTTTTGGGAGATAAATTTTTAAGAAAAAAATTGAGAAAAGAATTTAAAAATTTTTTTGGTTTGTTTGGTTGTATATTTTGGAAATAGTTTTAGAGTATGAGAGTTTGGGATGATTTGATATTTTGTTGTAATTAAGTAGATATATGTGAGAGAAAAAGTGATTGAGAATGAGAGATAAGAGAGAAAAAGTGATTTTAAAATATATTTTTTCCAAAAGTACTAAACCAAACAAAATTTTAGAAATTTTTTTCCAAAATGTTTTTCTCAAAACCAAACCAAACAAGGCCCTAATCTGTCAATACTAGCATCAAATTACATTCCACACTCAAGCTGTGGGCACAACCTCTACTGCTCTTGTGATGTTATTTGCTCTTTTTTACAATTAGAGGCAAAGTTAGGATTACACTATTAGAGGAGTCAAAAGTAAAGTATTAAGAAGTTGGATCAGGTCTAATTTAGATGACTAAAATAAACAAATCACTATTAAAAGAAAGCTAAAAATAATTACAAAATTGTATTTCATGAACTTAAATTTTAATAATCTACCTCTAGAAAAATACAAATGAGAAATAATATCACACAATTCATTATAGATATGTACACAAAATTTTGAAATTATCATATACTAATAAATGAAAGATGAAAATACTTTGATGTTTTTTTTTAGAAACAACAATGGTAGAGGGCCCTAATTTTTGTGGCTCAAATGGCTCGAATTTGCCAAAACGACGTCGTTTTGAGTACAAAACAACATCAAAATTGCCAAAATGACGTCGTTTTGACAATTTTGAACCATTTGAGCCACAAAAATTAAGACCCTCAAACATTTTTCTTTTAAAAAATAGAACGAGCATAACTGTGGTACACTCTTAAAAATGCATACAGCAGGTCTTTTCAAAACTACACTACAATAATTGCTAACAAAATCACAATAGGTAAGTAACTTTTTCACCACATAGTATGTAATATTTTAATATTCATAATATTATCATATTAGTTTGTTATAAAACTATAATAATTTGTAACTACGACTTCTTTTATGGGGGCATATGGGAGTATCTATTCGTAAGGGCATCCTCATCAAGCTCTTAAAAATCAATTTTTAGCTAATAAATTTCAAAAAAATCAACTCTATCAAACTCGTTTGGAGCTCGTCAAATTTATGTTTGCTATAGTATTTTGCTACAACAAGTGAAGTACTGTTCATCACTAGATAAGTGTTATCGGATGTCCGCCTGGAAGTCTAGCCAGACATCCGGCCAATCAGCCGATCAACAGCAAATTTTTATTTTTATTTATTTATTGTATTTTTTAAGAATTGTTTGACTAATAACTTATCAATTTAATAAAAAAAAAATTAACAAACACAATAAAAATATAATATTTTAATAAAAATATACAAAACATTGTTTCCATATCTTAACAATCCCACCAACTTGCTCTTTGTCCAATATGAACCTGACACACCACAGACTAAAGGCAAGAGTTTCTACACCCAAAAGACGGAATGGCCTTGTTTTTCTGCGAGCGGATCCTCTAGAGTTAATTCTCTAGAGTGATCTCCTAAAGTGGAGATCGGACGGCTCTGGTTCGTCCTCACCAAAACGACGTCGTTTTGGTGAGGATTTTTCAAAAAAAAAAAAAAAAAAAAAAAAAACCCAGATTCGAAGAAGATGAGAAGAGAGAAAGGGCGAGGGGTTGTGGTGGTTCTTCTCTTCCCTTTCGATTTTCTCTCCCAAATATTCTCTGAGAACATGGAAAAAGAAAAACCTTTACAGGTTCAACATACCCAACTCCAAAATTCCTCTGTACCCACCATTTTCCACCGCAAAACTTCGAATTTCAGCCCATTTCGGCCGACCCACGAATCGCCGAAACTCGCTGAGAAAAAAGCTCATTGAAGAAGAACAACAACAGGTGCGTCATCGTTCTCAAAACCCAGTTCTTGATTATGATAATAGTGAGATTTATTATTCGAATTTGGGTAATGATAGTGTAGAAAAAAGTAAGTTTAGTTCTAATTATGGGGTTAGTGAAGGTAGTGTTGATTCTGATAGTATAGAGGAATTGAAATCAAAAGGTTTGGGTGAATCAGATTGTGGAATAAATTGGAGAGTTGGGTTGATCAAGATTTGATCTTGGAGTTGCAGATCGCCATTGTTGGTAAGGTTTGGGACTGCGAGAATCGGGTTTTTTTTTTTTTGAAAATCCTCACCAAAAGCAGCGTCGTTTTGGTGAGGACGAACCAGAGCCGTCCGATCTCCACTTTAGGAGATCACTCCAGAGAATTAACTCTAGAGGATCCGCTCGCTGTTTTTCTACCCCAAGAAGAACACGGAATGGCAGACAACTGCTGACTTGACTTGGACATAAATGTATTCTTATTTACAAATTTTAATAATTTTTAATTATATACATTATATTATAATAATAATAATTATAACTAGGTGCTCATGACAGTCTTCTTATACCGTCTATAAAACTCTAGTCTTTCAACACTGGCATCAAAGAATTACATTCCACACTCAGAAGCTATGGGAACAACCTCTAGTGTTCTTGTAATGTTATTTGCTCTTTTTTTCATTGCAAGACTTGAGTTCATTTGTAGTAGTACAAATTCAAATGTGAGTTGCATAGCGAGTGAGCGAGAAGCTCTGATGAAAATCAAAGGAAATCTCACAGATGAAGCAAACCGTTTATCCTCGTGGGTTGGAAAGGACTGCTGTACGTGGAAGGGAGTTGGCTGTAGCAATGAAACAGGCCATGTCGTGAAGCTTGATCTGCGTAATCCAATTCCTGCAACGTATAAGGATGGACCCTTCACTGCCGACTTTGATCCAATTTTCAAAATGAATGCATTGAGAGGTCGGGTAAGTCCTTCCTTACTCGATTTGAATCATTTGCATTATCTAGACTTGAGCATGAACAATATGCGAATGCCTAATTCCTTAGGTTCTTTGAAAAGCTTGAGATACCTTGACCTCTCTGGGTCAATTTTCAATGCAACGATTCCTCATCATCTGGGAAATCTTTCAAGGTTGCAGTATCTCAACCTTAGCTGTAATCATTTATTTGGTCCAATTCCTGATACACTTGGAAGGTTGACCTCTCTCACAGTCCTTGACCTTTCAAAAAACTTCATCAATAGTGATTCAATGTTGTATTCTTTGTGTAACCTGAGCAGTCTTGTCCATATAGATCTTAGTCGTGATTGGCTTAGAGGTGCAATCCCCCATTGCCTCGGGAATCTTGCTTCTCTTTCCATCCTCATGTTGAATCACAATCAACTTCAAGGTCCAATTCCAAGTGAGATGGGAAATATGACACAACTCACAGAGCTTCACCTCTTTTTGAATGCGTTTCAAGGTCCAATTCCAAGTGAGATGGGAAATATGACACAACTTACAAAGCTTGTCCTCTCTGCGAATGCGTTTCAAGGTGAAATACCAAACTCCATGAGGAACCTCTGCAACTTGCGTGTATTGGATTTGTCCGATAACATGTTCACTGGAAAGCTTTCAACTTCTATTGGAAGTCCATTTGGTTGCATCCATAATAGTTTGGAAGATTTGTCTCTTTTTTCCAATAAGTTGAGTGGTGGTCTGCCAAACCATTTGGGAGAGTTTAAGAAACTAGAGAGGCTTACTATTAGAATGAATTCATTTTATGGTCCGCTGCCATCATCACTCGGAACACTATCATATTTGAGAGGGTTAGATACTGGTGACAATCAATTGAATGGGAGCATTCCAATTAGTCTTGGACAACTTTCAAAACTAGAATATCTAGATTTGTCAAACAATTCATTTGTTGGCACCGTATTTGAACTTCACTTTGCCAAACTCAAGAGTTTAAATGTATTGGACTTGCATTCAAATTCATTAGTTTTGAATGTGAACTCCCAATGGGTTCCTCCCTTTCAACTCCAACTCATAGACTTGTCATCCATCAAAGTGGGACCCCAATTTCCTCAATGGCTCGAAACACAAAAAAATGTTACATGGTTAAACATGTCTAATGCAAGCATCTCAGCTGTCATTCCTGATTGGTTTGAGAGTATTTATTGTCACATTATAGAATTGTATCTTTTCAACAACCAGATCAAAGGAAAGGTGCCAACATTTCAAAAATGTAAATATAGAGGGCCCCCTAAAGTGTTACACTTGAGTTCTAACAGATTTGAGGGCCCACTAACACTGCTTCATTCAGATGTTAATTTCTTAGATCTCTCCGACAACCCCCTTTCAGGACCTATTACTGTGAGTGATGATAATGCATGGACATTTCTTCGTCTCTCAAATAGCCATTTGACTGGTGTCATTCCAGTGGCTTTGTGCAAGGCAAAGAATATAACTCTTATTGATTTCTCAAACAATCAGTTATCAGGAAAAATTCCTCCTTGTTTGGGGCAGTTGGATAAGTTGGCGGTGCTAGATTTGACGAATAATAGTCTATATGGTGAAATTCCAAGTTCATTGGGTTCCCTACAATCTCTCAATTCCTTGCACTTGCGTAACAATAAGTTTTATGGGAAGCTTCCTTTGTCCTTACAGAATTTGACATTTCTTTCAACCATTGATCTAGGTGAAAATGTGTTCACTGATAATATCCCTCCATGGATTGGATATAACCTGACTAATCTTCAATTTCTCAATCTTCAATCAAATAATTTCTATGGTGATATTCCTCCACAACTCTGTCATCTCCAACATTTGCAATTGCTGAACTTGGCACAAAATAACATTACAGGAAATATCCCTCATTGTTTTGGCAACTTCACTGCCATGGTTGCACTAGATCATATTACATACATTTCCGATCCAACTGAGAATTATCACATTACTGGAACTTATGAAGAGAACATTTTGGATTCAATGAAAGGAAGAGAACTGGAATACACCAAGACACTCAAATTTCTCGTCTCCATGGACCTTTCAAACAATGGCATTGTTGGAGAGATTCCAAAAGAGTTAATGGATCTTTTTGGGTTGCTCAACTTGAATTTATCTGGAAATCATCTAAAAGGAAGGATCCCTGATAATATTGGCAATTTGACACAATTGGAATCTCTTGATTTGTCTCGAAACAAACTTTCGGGCCCCATTCCTCGAAGTCTGTCTAGTTTAAGCTACCTAGGTCATTTGAACATGTCATTCAATAATTTATCAGGGCGAATACCAACAGGAAATCAACTTCGAACTCTCGACGATCCTTCCATTTATATAGGTAACGATGATGGCCTTTGTGGTGCACCACTAAACAGCTGCCTCGATGATAAATCATCTGGTGGTGATCACAAACATGTTGATGAGAGTAAAGTTGCAGATGAAACTGATTTTTTGTGGTTCTACACTGGCATTGGACCTGGTTTTTTGGTTGGGTTCTTGGGGGTCTGTGGCACTTTGAGTTTCAAGGAGTCTTGGAGGCATGCATTCTTCCAGTTCATCGAAAACAACTACAATTGGATATCAGTAACCATAGCAAACAAGTTTGCTCAGCTAAGGAGAAAATTCAACGAAGGAAAATTTGGAAGATGAATTTATCTACTAATTGGTTCGTCTCTCTCTCTCTCTCTCATATCATGTACATACATTACCTCTATATCTTGTGATAATTTTGACGTGTGCATCAAATTTCCATCTCATCTCATGTACATACATTACCTCTATATCTTGTGATAATTTCGACGTGTGCATCAAATTTCCATCTTCATACCCCATGATTTTTCTTGCATAAATCTTTTGAATATTTTTCATTTCGTTACCGTCATTAACATAACAATGCTAATCATGTTAATGATTTTTGGAATATCATCACGACTTGAAGAATAACCATTCATATTTTGAAGTGGAGGTGGTGATATTTCCAGATTATCATCAAAACATGTCTTACATTCAAGATCATATAGTAAAGTATACAGATTAATTTCCACCTAATTTCTTTACCAAAAGCGCCAAAATTCTTTGTCACGTGCTTAAAAACAATGAACAATTGCAGGTTTGTTGTTTTATAGTTCAAATAGTGCAAATACATTTCTCAAATAAATTTTCAAAAGTCATTTGTTGCATTATTTCAGAGAAACCATGTTAACACCCACTAATATGCTTGTTATATGCTTTACTGTCTTTAAAGGGTCTCACATTCAGCTGGAGAAAGGACCCTCAAAGGAAGCAGCATTGAGATCATGTTATGGATTTTCTTGAGTTGTTGGAAGGAAATATGTTTGAATAATTCTATAGTTTTAGTATATATGTTGATGGGGTTTGATGATTTTGTGTCTTATGTAAAATATTCTAAAGTAAGTCTTTCCTTAAATAAATGATTTGTGAACTGTCATATTGTCTAGAATATGTAACAGACGCTGTTTTGCATATATATGTATTCTCCTTTTATTGGTGAATTCTATGATTTTTGCCAATTGAGGCCATGGATTCTAGTTTTAATTTTGAGAACTGAGCAAAATGCTCCAACAATGATATACATATAGTAATGGTATCACCAACAAAAACCTTATCAAAACAAAGAGCTATTGTGCCACAGTCAAATTCACATATAGGATCAACTATTCATGTTTTTCTTCACATTGTAGTAATCTCTACTTGTGTCAAAGCTTTTAATGATTTAGGAGAAGTACGTAACATCAGTAATATACAAGTATGTTTCTGAGAAGGTCACAACCAGAGACCACTACTTTTTGTTGCTGCTGCAATTGCTGCAGATTGTGAGATTTCATCTTTCTCATCATCACGTCCTCATCTCTATTGCATGCTATTTACCATTTTGGGCAATAGAACTGATCCAAGTTTTTCTTCCTTAAAATAAATATAAACTTAACCAAGTTCTTTATGGAATTGTTAGTAAATTTTTTTATGTTACTTTGAAAAAAGTCTTTTTGTCAATGGTGTTTTGCTAAGATATTATGGAATTGATTCAATGTGAAAATTTTAGAGATTACTGATGTAATTTGTCCAATAAAAAAAGACAAGTTCTGTTTGTCACTAGTAATCTTAGAAGTTCCAGATAAATATTATGATCTAATTAGGGGAAGAGGGGGGAGGGGGTAATACAGGTAACGTAAACATAAAAATAATTAATAATAGAACCTACATTTTAATATAAAGATATAATAATTATTTTTTTTTTATCAATATGATTAATGAATGGCCAATAATACTACATTTATTTTTTTTTATAATGATATTGAATTTATCATCTCATGGTCATGATTGCATTGGTTAAGTTGGTTCCATCACTAGTGACAATTTCAAGGCAATTGTGATAAATGAGATGGTAAAAAATGTGATTATGTAAATGAATGGCTTTGCCTAGTGACAAAAAGGATAGATCCTAAGAATGAACTATAAATCCAAACATATCGAGTTTGACTCTCACTAGTGTTTTTCAGACTGAACCGATACATATGATTTGCAAACAATTTTAAGAATTCGAGATTTACTTACTTTAAAGAGGGGTCCAATGTAGCTTTCATGATTGCATTGGTTAAGTTGGTTCCATCACCCCCGTTATGTAATTTTCTTTTTTGTCCTTATTAGTCATAGAGATTCGAGAGTAGGAGAGAAATAAGTGGGGAAACTGTTCATATAGAAACATAATTAAGTAAATTTCCAATTTGAAAAATCTTCCCACACGAACAAAAGTTGAAAACCACCATCTAAGGACATTTTCAACCCCTATGGTTTGAGAAGTAATTATTTTAATTAATTTTTTGATTTTTTACAAAAAATAAAAAGAGTGATATAATAATTTATAGTGACTTTTTAATTATAATAATGTAATGTCAAACAAGGTTTATCAAATTGAAATTTGAATAAAAATCTTGCAAAACACCTCCACTCATTAACTCAAATTTATATGAAATTGAGTTTTACCCATCTTTTAACCCAAATTAAAGAAGACTTAAATATATACTCGAATTTTTTCAAGATCATTTTGTAATTTTCAAATTTTTCACTCTGCCACTACTAAAATTTTACTCAAATTTACGTTCAAACCCAAGTTTATCCATTGGAATGTCATATCAAATCAAACTTAGATTTTTAATTAAATTTGCAGCAATACTACATCCACAAAATTTTTTTCCCTCACAATCCCTCTAATGAGATGGCAAAACAAAATGCATATAAAGAGAGTTTTGATGAAATATTTGAAATGTAGGTCAACTTTTCAAATTTTGCTTGTCACATCATTTGGGGGTGGGAGGGAGGGGGGGTGTGGAGGGGGGAGGGGGTTGTTGGTGGGAGGGAATTATGTGGATGAATGATTTTTCTTAAATTTGAGTAAAAATTTACGGGCCGAAGACAACACCTAACAAACTTTTTAAAATCTGGCCTGAATTAAGTTGAAATAAGCTTAAATTATTTTACAATAGGCCTACATACACTTAGTTTACTGGTTTTGTCATAATGCTTGGTTAGTTGACTTATTGTTTAGGGCAAATTATACCAATAATCCCTATATTTTATTTCTTGTGTCATTTTAGTCCCTACACTTTCAATTAGCTCAATTTTGATCATTCATTTTAAATTTTGTGTCAATTTAATCCAATTGATAATATTGTTAGTGTTTTTTAAAGAAAATTATCACTAAATTAGTTGAGGTTAACTCACTAAGTTGAGTAAATTTATAATTTTACCCCTAAAAATATGTCACATAACACTTAAGTGCATATTTTCTATTTAAAAAAAATGCTAAGAGTTCAAATCAATTGGACTAAATTAAGACAAAGTCATAAATTTAGGGTCAAAATTGAACCAATTAAAATTACAAGGACTAAAACTTCACAATAACCAAAATACAAGAACTACCGTCGTTATTTGCCCCATTGTTTATTGACTAAAACCATTCTAAAGCAAGGCAAACACCTAACCTTAAGAAATTGTGAGTGTTGAGCAACAATTCTAAGGTTGACTTAATAAGACACCTATAAATATACCTTGCTGTATATGATAAAAATATAAGTTGATCCAACAAGGTTGAACTAGTTACTCCAAAAAGAAAGCCTAAAAGAGAACAAAATGGGAGAGTTCAATACTTAAGTGTCAAAAGTTATGAGGATGAGCAGGGCTGTGTGCCTTTGTGCCCTCCTAGGAATGCTTTTTAGTGTCTATCTTGGCTTATTTTTGAATGTGTGTCCAAGGAATTTGGAGGAAAGAAAACACATATCACTTTAAGAATAAATTTGGTGAGTTTGAATTTGTTTCACTTTTCATATTTATCTAAATATTTGGTATCTACTTTTTGACTCATTTCTATAAAAAAATAACCCTGTGTTTCCCAGAAAACAAAAAATAAAAAATGAAACACAATAAATAAATAAAAAGTGATAATTCTCATGCCTTCCATCTCATTTTAGTTTTCAATCTTATGATTTTTAATCTTCTCCTAATCGACAATTTGAAATCCAAATGTACAGATCAATCATACAGCATTGTGGCAGGAGGATTCATGATGGCTTCATCACTTTGACGATCAAAGTTCTCCATTTCTCCATTTCCAAATGTTTACAGTTCAGATACTTGATGCCACTGCAGCCTGCACATTCGACTACATCCATGCTATTTTGGGTTTCGTTGACTCGATCAGTTTCTTCGATGTACTCTTGATTTTGATTTGTTTAATCTCTTTGTAAAGTTCATTCAAGCCAAAATGCTGTCATTGATCGCTATTGAACTAACACAATTGCAACAGCCCAACATTTCGGACCACGATTAGTTTTATCCAGTCCACTAAAGAAACCTTGACACATATGGAGAGGGTTGCTTCAAATGGAGATAGCATTATTTGAGCCTACTTTGATTCTACAGGTCACGTCATCTTCAACCTCACTCCATTCTTATTAATAATCGAACCTACATAACGAAATTGCTCACCCTTTGGTATCTCCTGCTTTTCAACCTCAACTTGTCTGTTATTTCTATTTCTACTGTTATTGAAGCAATATTCAAGTGTACAATTTCAGTATTATTTTAAAATGTTTTTTAACGACTCAAGTGCATCTATTCTATCTAAATTTCTAATTTAGTGTTAATTCCTCTTTTAATTTCATCCACTATGATAATAACATCTGTAAATAGCATAAATCATAAGACATCATCTAAAATATGTCTAATCAATTCATATATAATTAAGGCAAATAGGTACGGACTTGAGGCTAACTCTTGGTGTAATCTTCTAGGAATCAGAAATTCATTTGTTTCTCTTGCAAGTGAATTAATTGTAGTCACAATTCCATCATACATGCCCGTCATCGCATTAATATAACCTCTTTATCAATATTTTTTTCTCAAACACCCACCATATTATATCTCTAAGCACAACCTATCTTAAGTTTTTTTTTTTTTTTTTTTTTTTTTTCTCCCTAAATCCATAAAAACTCCATAAAAACTATAAGCATATCTCCTTGGATGAAAATTTCAGCTAAATATTTCACTGATTAAATATGAAACCAAGAATAATTAAACAGGGAAAATAGAGATCAATTGATAAATTTATAAAATTACCAAAAGACCATCATATGGCAAAATAGTTGGGGTAAAAAGCATCTATAAGCAAATGTTCACTATCTTATAAAAAAGCAACTTTTCTTTGGTAAATTATATGAAAACAAGCTACAACTTAACTGTATGAGAAACAGGATAAGGAATGTAGAGTCAATGCAGTTCTACACCATCAAGCCACTTAACAGCAGGTAATATCTTAACCAGAAAAACTTAAACTCTTCTTCAGCGACAACATTCCCAATAATGTCTAATTGTGTCAACTTCGAGTCTTTAAAAATTGCAAAGGCTTCCCAGTAATTTGTCACATTGACACCACTAATTGCAAATTCACCAAAACTCCAATCACTTCCTACTCTATAGGAGAGGGGAGAAGAGCACAAGTACCTTCTTGTGTCGATTTCATTGTATGAGATATCCAACACTTTCAATGACTTTAGCGGTGTTAAAGGCTCCAGGAAGAAAAACTACCCATTTTGTTGTTACTAAGGTTCAAGCAAGAAAGAAGTCGATAGCCGCAATCCCGTCATAAAGACCGATAAAAAAGCGCCATTACTTTCATTTAAATAACCATTAGAAATGCCTTTTAAGCTTCAAAATGCACCATGAAACTATCAAAAATTTGACTGGCACCATTTTACAAAATAAAGATGGCCATTTCATTTAAATAATCATTAGAAATGCCTTTTAACCATCAAAATGCACCATGAAACTATCAAGACTTTGACTGGCACCATTTTATAAAATAAAGATGGCCATGCAAGAAACTAATGTCGTACAAATGTGTTCATGTATAATATTGTATATATGAAGATATAATACACACATATAGATGGACAGACAGATAGATAGATAGATAGATATAGAAATACAATGAATTGAAAATCAAAACCACAAAAACAGATTCAAGTGACAATGAAAATTTTAAAGAATTAATTGTAGTTTACCTTCAATTGAGCTAACTTGGTTGTGGCTGAGGTCTAACATTTGTACCCACAGTTATTTTTCAATAGACCCAATACGTGACAATGAAAGATTACTGAGTAAATGAGATATAATTATCGGTGCTGATGATGCCGAGTCCTCAGAATGACAAAGAATGCCTCAAAGAAAGATTCCGGCCGAGGTCACCGAAGCACTAAAAATATAAGAATCTGTGTTATAGAAAAATCAGTAATCTATATCAAAGGTTCAAGGCAAATCTTTAACACCAACTCTTACTAATATTATTGACTAGAGATCTCTTTGGGTGTGTGTTGAAAGGAACTATCAAAGATTCGTACACAAGACATTCATAATTCCAATGAACATAACTATATAGTTAGTTAGACTAATCTCAATAAAAATAATAATAAACCCACTATACGAACAGATCAGCCACTAAATAGTTGAACTAAGTTTGGTTTTACTTTGAATTCTAGATGACCTTATTGAAGAAGCATGCCCGTCTGTTTACTTAAATGAGCATGTAAAACAGCATGTTTATAGGACTGCAATACAAGTACAACTATTTGGACTTTGGATGGCTAAAGGGTCATTTGACCTAGTTCTTAAGCAAAATGAGTGAAAGCTTAAGCAAGAGCTGAGCCAATTTCTTTCAGTTTAAGTGTGAAAAACTCTTCACTATGTTGAGCAAAGCCCTCAAACCTAGTAACATTTAGATTCTTTAATATGAGGGCATTCAGTAGCTATCATCAGGATTTTAATTTGATGCAAGCATGATGAATGGTGACAACCTCACGTGTCCAGAGTTAGATGAAAGGCTTATCAATCTGTCATGTGTAACACAGACCAATTTACATAGCAATATGTAGGAATGATATGATCCAAGTTGCAGGTGACTTTAGCCTAAGAGGGTGTGTGGATTGAGGTTGTGGCAACATGCCTTTGGATAGGGACAATTGAAGAAGACTGTTTCCATGGGACTTTGCCACCTGGGCTTGTTAAGTAAGAAACAAATATTTTCATTTTAGGTGTTGTTTTACTAATATATTTTAAGCCTATCTATGACTTTATATAATGAGCTTTTAGGCATAATTTCATATAAGATATCTGTGCTGGCCAATCAAGTAATCAATACATCAGTAGGATATTAAAACCACCAGGAAATAATATCTGATGGTATTCACAAAACGAAAGCAGAGACAAACCGAGTAGCTTGTCTGTTTTGGTCAAACCGAGCTATAACAAAGACAAATTCAACCGAACTAGAACCAGCACAAGACCGCTTCCTTACTCGCTAAGTTAAGCACAAACACGCAATACATTGTTTGCTACTCAACTCAGATCAGCTTATTCTTACTCCTAAATGCAATGGTTCAAAGCTCTAGCTCTCCTCGAGGAGAACATGAAATATTAAAAAGATCTCATACATCCAGCACAACAATAAAAAATGAACCTAAATGGATCATACACAAGAATATAGAAGAGGAGATATTCACCGCTTTAACACAACTAAGTCAGATTCATTCTTGTAGTATTGAGAATGTGGCGGTCCAATGTCATAAGATCACTATTAATTCTTTACTTCTTCGAATGGGCCATCTTGCATGTCTCGAGTTTTATCATATGACATCATCGCATCATGTGCAATAACAATCTTGCAAGCATAAGCTTTCAAATTTTACTACAATAACCAATGAAGAAAATAAGAGGACATTGGACAAACAATAAAGTCGCTTTGATCTTTGCAAAGCCACTCATGAATGAATTCCACATACCAGTTTATCTCTGACAACAATTCCCGGAAAAGAGCTATCTCATTAACTATAGTCACTTAGAAGCTATTGACTCATTCACCTCACTATTCCTCAGTTGATCGAAAATTTTAATTTGGGTTGGTTCCAGAAGATGTGTTTCACCAGTATGAAAATTTTCATCTTCCCATGAAATCATCTCTGCACTTTTCATTTCAGCATGTTGCGAACCATGAGGTTGTATTAAAACTGTAAATTCAAAATGAGTAGGATGGCTATGATGAAATCCACTCAGAGACACGATTCCCTGAGCATGTCCAAGGCTGACCTTTACTGGATGAGTTTGTAAAGAATGGAGATTCTCGTGAAAAGTTAAATGTGTTACCCAAGCTTGGGAACTCCCAGAGTTGTTTGTTGAAAGTGGTGACCAAATTAAATCTTTATTTGTGTTATGTACAGATTGCACAGTTATTGTAGATGAGCTCACACCTTCAACTGCTTCATTAAAATAAAGAATGAGTGGAATTATCCCACTATTAAGATGGAAACCTATGACAGGAGACGAAGCACGAGTATCCAGGAAACCATCTGCTCATACATTAAGATTAGAACCATGAGGTGGCCAGGTAGAAACCAACAGAGGAATCTCCACTTTAACAGTTTGCTCAAGAAGCCAAAGATGATAAAGCCATCCACTTTGATCATCCCGTCAAGAAAAGAGCTTGGTGTACAAAGTCATACTCTCTGTCAGAACTTTCTCCTTTGAGAAAGATCCTTGAGCCCTTTTCTCCAAAGAATGAGATGTAATTACACTGCAAAACATGTATGGTAAGGTACACTAGAATAAAACAGACGGAGACATCACAAGGTAAAACATGCACTCAAAGCAACAGGCATGTTTGTGTAGGTTGAAAAAGAAAAACAAAAGGCACAATTGGACAGCAAACTTAATTTTCTAATCCTGCAAGAATAGATAGAATATCAAAAGGTAGCAGGTGTTTCATCATGCAGTTTTCACTATAATGTTAATGTGCATAAGAATTGATCATTTAACTCCAAAAGAAAGTTGAAGGTTAATCAAGCTACAATTTTATATAACATCGCATGCCAGATTTACACATAGAAAGTCGCTTAAACAAGATACAAACAGAAAAATGTCATTGAAGATTTTTTTTTTGATCAAGAACAAACAAAGATTTATTAAGGCTCAAGGCCAGAAAAAAGAGGATAAGATATCCTCTTACAGCGAAATGGAAAAACCAAAAATAGGAAAAGAAAATACAAAAACAAAAACACCAAACTCAAAAACTTCTACATAGAACAAATCGACACCCAATCAAACAAGCAAAAAAGCGAAATTCTTGAATCTTGAGGCTCAGAGGCCCAAAAAGACTCCAAGTATCTCACCCTATCCCATAAGTAATCTATATCCCGGCCACTCCTTCCGAAAATCCGAGCATTTCTCCAACCAAACAACTCGTAAAATTGCAAAACTACACCACTCCACAAGATTTTAGCTCTCTTTGATCTTCCAAAACTTGAAAATCAAATAATAACATTTGAGCACATCCTTTTGGGGCCACCCACATCACACTACCCAAACCAAACACCCTAAGCCATAAACACCTAGCCACCGAGCAATGCAAAAAGAGATGATCCAAAGATTCTCCACTTCTACAACACATGATGCACCATTGAGGATTAAGATACCGCGAAGGTCTCCTCTTTTGCAATGAATCATTGGTCAGAGTGCCGCCATGAACCAAAATCCACATGAACGCTTTCACCTTGAGAGGAGCACACGCCTTCCAAATCTTGTTATGAAATGGAAACTGAGGGACATGAAAATTATCAATGATTTTATCAAGAAAGGACTTACAAGTAAAAGACTCCAACAAATGAATATTCCAAATCAACCTATCCTTCAACATTGGAGACAAAGAAACAATTTCGAGCCTTGACAAAAGAGAAATCAATTCCGGAACTTCCCTGTCATGAAGATTCCGACGGAAATTAAAATTCCAAGATAAAGGAACCACCAAAAAACCCACCACAGACGCAACAGAACAATTATGAGATTGAGAAACACCATACAGAAGTGGATATGACTCAGCCAAGGACATCAAACCCACCCAAACATCCTCCCAAAATTTGACCATTTCCCCATTACCCACCCTCATAGAAATGAATTGGGACCAAACTGGATAAATCTGAGAAATAGACTTCCAAAGAGCATGACCGCTACCCCTCGAGACCACCTGAGAGTCCCTACCATTAACCTGAATCCCATACTTACTTTTGATAACCGCATGCCATAATGAACCACACTCACTGGGAAATCACCATAACCACTTGCCCAACAGAGCCATATTTCTAGCCACTATATTACCAATGGCCAAACCCCCTCTCTCCTTAGATAAGGACACCGTTTCCCAATTCACCAAATGATCCCTCCTACCCTCATCTTTCCCTTCTCATAGAAAATTCCTCATTAATTTCTCAATAGATTTTGCTACCTTGACTGGAACCTTAAACACAGACATAAAATAAATTGGAATTCCACTGAGCATTGTCTTAACCAAAGTATACCTACCCGTGCGGGATAGTAAAGCCCTACTCCACCCTTCTAACCTTTTGCCTTTCTTTTCCACAACCGGATTCCAAAACACTTCACCCCTTAGGTTACCTCCCAGCGAAAGCCCCAACTACTTCATCGAAAATGTCTATATACCACACCCAAGTAACTCAGCCACTCTCTGAATCAAACTTGAATCAATATTAATTCCCGCAACCCTACTCTTCTCTAAATTTACCTTGAGACCAGAAAGCACCCCAAAAAGCCTAACCACCAAGGTTCAAAGCTTGATGTCGCCAGAATTGATGACGGTGGGTGGTTATATGTGGGGTGTAAAGGTCAGATAAGCTATGTGAATCGAACCGTGAATTTTTTTATTTTTCGCACAATTTGAAAAAAATTTACCTCTATGCATATTTTTTTTCCATGATCATATTTATTGGGTTTAAAATAAATATTGATCAATTTTTGTAAATTTTTAGGTATGATCCAATATATTTCATATTTTTAAATCACTATAAACTGAGTTTTTTACATTTTATTTTAATAATTAATGACTTTATATTATACAAAAAATCAATCAATCACTAACTATTATATATAAGAAAAATAATGACAAAAGTAAGAGAATAAATAAGATCCTAAATATATATATATATACATATTTTAACCAAGCCAAATAGATAATGACCACACTTATTATTATTATTATTATTATTATTATTATTATTATTATTATTATTATTATTATTATTATTATTATTATTTTCAAACAATATATAGATAGACACACAAACAAATGGTTGAGTGATAGCAGCTAAATAGAATAGCATAGGTCTCACAGCTTCAACAAATCAATAACATATTATTCATCTTCCCTCATCTCTCTCTCTCTCTCTCTCTCTCTCTATCTCCCCCATCTTCTCTCTTTATCTTCCCTCCTCTCTATCCCTCTTCCCCCCATTTTTAGCCTTTTTTTTGTGTGTTTTTTCGAAAGAAGCAGTTCAAAACCGTTACGTAACAATGTGTAACAGTCACATTACCGTTATAAAGATCGTTAATTCTGCCACGCCCGACACACCTGTGAATCTCAATCACACCGCAAAAACGTCAGAACGGTGGCGAATTCACCACAACCGCTACGTAACGACGTTACGTGAATCTGCTACACCGCTTTTAAAACCTTGCTAACCACCGAAAAAAGATTCACCATTTGGCTCTCATCCCCTTCAGAGAAGAAAATAGTGTCATCCACAAACTGCAAATGTGTCACACTAATCTTATCTCTACCAACCTGTAAGCCTTCAAACAGACCAACCTCTTTAGCCCTATCCACCATCCTCCCTAACACGTCCGCTACCATGATGAAGAGAAAAGGAGATAAAGGATCTCCATGTCACAACCTTCGAGATGCCTTAAAAGTCTGCCCCGGTTTACCATTGACTATCTATGACCTATGAGGCACGGACACGGATACGGACACACATACGGACACGGACATGGGACACGACAATTTTTAAAAAATGGGAACACGAACACAGCAGGGGACACGCCAAATTTTTTAATTTTTTTATAAATATTTTTATTTTAATACACATTAATTATTTTATTTATTTATTATATTTTTTAAATAATGTGTTCCAATTAATTTTTTTATTTTATTTTACCTAGACATTTTTCCTATTAATTAACATTAACATTAGAAGGATTAAAAAAAAAAAAAGAATTTACATACTGTATATATATATAAACCTATAATTAATTTTTTTTTTAAAAAACTACAGTTTTAGTTTTAGATATATAAACATAAAAAAAAAACAAAAACAAAAACAAATCTTACATATATATAAAGAAATAAAAATCAGTCTAACTCTTACATATATATATATATAAACGTATAAAAAAATAAAAATAAAAATATAAATCAGTGTTTACCTTTGAAGTCAAAAACAAACCACACACACACACACACACAGAGCGAGAGAGGGCTACGATCGACTGAGAGGGGGCTTCGATCGACTGAGAGAGGGCTTCGATCGACTAAGAGAGTGCTTCGACTGAGACGAGGGCTTCAATCGACTGAGAGAGGGCTTCGATCGACACAGAGAGGGCTTCGACTGAGACGAGGGCTTCGATCAACTGAGAGAGGGCTTCGACTGAGACGACTGAGAGAGAGAGCTTCGATCGACTGAGAGAGAGAGGGCTTCTACTCAGAAGGTCTTCGCAGGTTCACTATATTTCTTCACCCTCAGTTTTTACTTTTTAAATATTACACTTTGACCCCAAATACATATAACAAATTCAAAAAAGAGCCCTGCCATGTCCCATAGCGTGTCCAGATGTGGACAAGCGTGTCCCTGCCGTGTCCCCTTTCAAAAAAACATTAAATTAAAGGGACACGTCATCTGGCATGTCTCGCACGTATCCCTGGCCTGTCGGCGTGTCCCCGGCGTGTCGGACACCACCACGACACCAATTTTGGAGTGTCCATGCTTCATAGTCTACGACATATTGCAAGACGCTAAACATCCCCTTATCCAGGACCTTCATCTCTCATCATACCCTTTCCTAGCCATCACAAAATCCAAAAAATTCCAATCTACATGATCATATGTTTTCTCAAAATCTACCTTAAATACAAGACCTCTCTTTCCAGACTTTCTACACTCCTCAACCATCTCATTCGCCACCAGCACCACATCTAGAATTTGTCTACCCTGCACGAAAGCCCCCTGTGTTGAAGAGATTGTATCTCCTAAAGAAGCCCTCAACCTGTTTGACAAAACCTTCCCCAAAATCTTGTAAAGTGATGTTACCAAACTAATTGGTCTAAAATCACCAATTCGGATGGCTCCATCCCTCTTTGGAATCAAACAAATAAATATGGCATTAGCACATAAATTAACCACCCCTGACTCATAAAATTCCATGACAACCTTCATCAAATCCCCCTTTATCACCCTTTACCACCTCCCAACAATCTTGAAAAACTGCCAATGAAAACCCGTCGGGACTTGGAGCCTTGTCCCTCTCACGCTCAAAAACTGCATCCTTAATCTCCATTTCCTCAAAAGGCCTCTCTAACCAGATGGCACTTTCAATAAGATTAATCTGAAATAAACACCATTTGTTTCTTTTTTGGAATCTGTTAGGCTAATGACCATTTAAATAGTGAAGTGCTTATCAACTTTTGATATAAGGAATAGAACTAATGAATATTTTTACCCTGTTCCACAAGGTGCATGAAAGGAGACAGCATTTTGCAACCTTGCATCACAATATACCATCAATACAAGTTAAGTTACATGTTTTAAAGTGGATGTGTTATATAACATTGCATGCCATCAATATCTTATCAACCTTGCATCACATTACAAGATAACTTATACCCAGTTTGTCATGCCTTACCTATTTTGAATGTTTTTATTACATAAACAATAAGTCACATGTTTTAAAGTGGATATTTGAATATTTTGTCTTTAACTAAAACGTCAAAAATTAAAAAATTAAATAAAAAAAAAATTTTTTAAAAAAAATCCCTATGTTGCAAAAAATCCACAAAATTTTTTGTATGTTCTATATAACTATGCATACTACCACTAGACATTCTGCTTCTAACAGGACCAAAGCTAAAACTAATTTTAAAGTTCCAACACATTTTTCCTAAAGCAATTTTTGCAAAAGAATCTAAGGATTATACAATTAAAGAATTATCAGTGATAACTTGATAAAGATACATCATAAACATTGTGAAAAACAAATTATAACTGAACCATGAAGCCAGATAAAACAGTATGACTTTGGCACATCTCATTGTAATGCTACAATAACAACAGGCACGGAAAAAAATTTGAGAATCAAACAATCGCACAAAAAAGCATTTTTCTCCACTAGTCCATTTTAATTATATGATGATCCAAATGGTAAAATAACATTGAGATACAAGCATACCTAAAATTATGCCAAGAAGAATAGTTACTGAAGTTTTCGTTTATCAAATCAGTTGTGAAGTGTAGTTCCTCTTCATCTGATCTGTTCTTTAATGCTGCCACAAATCTGAAAATAAAGACCAAATTAGACCATTTGAAAATACAGACCTTCAATATATTAAAGTAAATCAAACCCAAATCTTCACCTCCGGTAATTCCATGCATGGAAATTCCTGGAATCTTTCTTCAGGAACACCGCCAGAAGCTGCAATTCCTGATCTACAGATGAATACCCCTTGCTTAGCACCCATTTATGATGATACCAGGCACCATAAGACCTATAATTCTTTGCCAATGCACGCTGTCTGCATATATGTTGAGTTCTTTCATAAAATTCAAAATAAATTGAACCCAAACACAATACACAACATAATTACAATTGGCCGCTGAAAAAACCAAAGAAAAGAAAGCAACGTAATATTTCAAAAGCACATGGTTTAAAATTTTAAACTTTCAAAACAAACTTTGCACTGAACGCAATTTAACCAAATAGCCCTATTTGGCACAATTGACTTGTGTTCAGCTGAATTTCTTTTTCTTTTCCTACAGTTTTTCAGCAACCAAATGGCATCAAATACATGGACAAAAAGAAATAGATATATTTTTTCATATGAGTGGGTCCAACAAACATACAACTCTCAGTTCTTCACTGTAAATAGATTTAATGGAGTCCGGATCAATCTAGGTATCAGTCTCAGAATGACTGAGAATGTGTTCAATGGCAAATTTTCTGTAATTCCAAGCTGTGAGATACTCAAGATTGGCCTCGAGAAGCTTCACATTGACCTCTAGGGCTTCTTCATGTAACTGAACAATTTACATATACAAATACAAGATTGTGCAAAGGCCCCAAAATTTTGAGAAAATTCTCAAAGGCCTCAAATTTTTCAATACACCAAAAAACCTATGCATTAATATAAAAGCCTTCCCACTCATTTTTTAAAGCTTCATAAGAGCAATATTCACTTAAAGGAGTTTGACTTGTCTATTCAAGATTCTCGCTTAACACATGTTACACTCAAAAGAAACAGTGGCTCCATACTCCTTATTTCCTTTCCTTGACAAAAATCAAATGCTTAACACATTTTTCTATCAGTGAAGGGATGGAGGAGGTGAGCAGAGCAGAGTAGAGAGGCAGCCCTCGAGGGAGGGTAGAGTAACGATGATGTTACATCATTACTATATAATGTAAATGTCCTGTAAGGACATCAAAGAGTGTTAAGATTCTTATCCTATGAGTTTGGCAATTTCCTCTCTTCACAAAACATATGATCTTGTTGATTATCGGTACATCATCTATATGAGATTCTATGGTCATACGTTTTGATGGCATGCTTGCAAAACATATTCTTGAAATATATTTCTTGGTTTAACAAATGTTGACTGGGTGCATTGTTTTCTTTGTCAAAAAAATATTGTTTGTTGATTATCTATCTTAGTCTCAGAATGACTGAGAATGTGTTCAACAGCAAATTTTCTGTAATTCCAAGCTGTGAGATACTCAGGATTGGCCTCGAGAAGCTTCGCATTGACCTCTAGGGTTCCTTTCGTATAACTGAACAATTTGCACATACAAAAAAACACTGAGTTTGCGTTTTTGTTCATTTGGCAAGAGCCAAAAAGTTGGTTGCAAAATTACGTAATTACCCTTAGTGTTTATATTTTGTGAGTTTGGGTTAAATGTAATTTTTTGAAGTTGGGTGAGGCTATTTTAGTTATTTTAGTGTTGTAAAAAGTAACTTTTTACCAACTTCTTAAGTCACTCTTAAAAATCTTGATTAAAAGCAAAAAAGCTGATTTTTACCACCTTCCCAAAATAGGTAGATCACATCAATGCCGACTTAAGCATAAGACAGGTAAGCATGTGCTTTAGGACTCAAAATTGTGCAAAGGCACCAAATTTTTGGGAAATTTCTCAAAGGCCTCAAAATTTCCAATACGCCAAAAAACCTATTTATGTTTAAAAAAAATAAAAAAAGACCATCCAATGAATTTTCTTCTAGTAACATAATAATTATTTTTTTTTTAAGTACAGAAAAAAGACAAATTGTACTTTACTATTATATGTGTTGTTTGTTTCATCTTATTTAAAAATAAATACATAGTTTCTTGTGGTTTATAAACTAAAGTGCACCGTTAAACATTTCGTTCAAATTAGCAGTAAGTGTAAAACACTTGCCTCATAAGAGTATTTAGCGAGATTCACCTTAATTCACTAATAGTGAAATAAGGAAGTAAGGCATACAACTGATTGTATCATTTTACGCAAATCAGGAATATGGGAGTAATCATTATTTACATTTACAATATAGTCAATTGTCCTGTAAAGACATTAAAGAGGCCTATAAGACCTTAACCATGGGGGGCCTATGCATTAAGAGAAAAGCCTTCTTATTCCTTTTTTAAAGTTTCATGAGAGCACCACCGAGGGTAGTGCCCAGTAGTGAAGGCATTGCCTTCCCACATCCATGAGTCAAATTCGACTCCTGGGGGGCGCAAAACATCCTGGTTTCCAGAGGCTTTCTTCGGAGACCTCGCGCTGTACTTCGATCGAATCTTGGCCGTGGCTGGGGCGGTTGATGAGCTCCACTGGTGCCTCGATGGTGGGTCCCTTCATATGGGTTGAGTTAAATCAGGCTGGCAACAGGCTATCCCGGGGCCTGGGCCTACGGATGTAGTGATGACACCTCAGAACATCCTTTTTTCCAGTTCAAAAAAAGAAAGAAGAAAAAAAGCTTCATAAGAGCAATATTCGCTTGGGGCAGGTTCTATCTGTCTATTACCAGCATTCTGTGCTTAACACATGCCACACTCGAAAGCAACAGCGGCTCCATACTCCATATTTCCTTTCCCTGACATAAATCAAATACTTAACACATTTTTCTGTCAGTGAATGGATGGAGGAGGTGACCAGAACAGAGAGGCAGCCCTCGGGGGAGGGTAGAGTAATGATGATGTTAAATCATTACTATATCATGTAAATGTCCTTCAAGGACATTAAAGAGGCCTATAACAATAGTTATAGGTTACTAGATAGTGCATTTTAGTCTGCAAATCATAAAGGAATTATATGTTTATTTTCAAATGCTAAGAGGTAAACCACACCTAAAGAACAAGTGAAATTTGACTTAAAAAATTCATTAACGACCTTATAAATCTAATATTGATGAAGAAAACAGTGTCAGCTCTATAGTTTTTTTTTTATATTAAAAAAAAGATTTGCAATTAATTTTACAAATTTATGTTTTAGTTAGGCTCATATAATATATTTAATGGTAAAAATTAACTAGAATGTAACAAAAATGCTGTATTGAACTAATTTGAAAAGTTAGAAGTTTTAATTGAACAAAAGATTAGCTTAGAACCTAATAAAAGAAGAGAATAAAAGCTAGGTTAAAAGCCAGCTTTATAGCATTTTGGCTTTTTTGGGACATATTACTATCTACTTTTTTTGCACGTTTTTTCAAAAAAAATCGAAAAGCTGGTTTTTAACCCATTTCCAAAAGTTTAAGGCTTTTGGCACAAATTATTCACATAATTTATTTATTTATTTAAAAAACTAAATACAAAAGACCTCGTTTAAATTGTTGCTTTAGGCCTTAAAGTTTCTTGAGCCACATAGTTCAATACAGTCCAATACAATAAATAATTTTACATCGTGTATAAAATTTGAACAGGTTACTGAACAATTTACACAATTCACAATTTTGACAATACAAATGGAAGATTGTAAAAAATGATCAGCATTGAGATCACAGAGTTCAAAACAACACAATTTGAATACATAATTTTACACTCGTGTGTCAAATTTGAACAATACACAATTCACAACACAAATTGAAGATAGGTGCCTCTATCTGCACACCACCTTTCATCTCAAGGCACACCACTATTCAAGGCACACTTTTAGTAATTTGATAAATGCAAAATTTGCTCAATACACACCACAATCTTCCATCTTTACCCTTACTCACACACCCCACCCATATCTTCCATCATCACCATTACTCACTCACACACCTCACCCACAATCTTTCATATTTCCCTCCATTCTCTGTTTCATCAAACATGCCGATGGAAACAACTCCACATTGGAGATACAGTAGGTGAAAATTCTCATTTTGCTTAGATTTGAGGGTTTTATGTACGTTTTTCCATTGTCATGAGCATTGTACATGAATGTTTGATTTTGCAAACCGTTCGACACTGGTCTGTCGAACATTAACCTTTTGTCCGGAGTGTTTCTGTTGAACAACATCAATTTGTTCGACATTTTAGTGTTGAACAAAATTTAATAGTCCAACTCTGTACTTCCAAACGGACTTATCCTTCATTGCTTTCTATTTCAATTTTAGAAATTGATGACCATTTGAGTATTTTACCCACTGCCCTCAAACCAATAAGAAATTTGCTTCTTTCTTCTATGAGCAGAGAAAGAACGTCGTCGTTAAAAAAATAATTTTGAGGTTAAACAACACTACGACGGAGAAAAAAGCATTGTATTTACAGAAAAAAGGCACCAATAATGTCCATGTCCAAATAATTCCTTTCTTGTCAACAGAGGCAAGAGGTTTTCCAATACCACTCCACGAACAACATAAAACAGAAGCGGTGGTGAAATGGTGGCGGCTGCAACAATGGTGGCTGGGGTTAGGGTTTGGATGTTATGTATTCAACTAAGGTGTGTATTGATATTTTTTGTGGTCATTTTGGTCATTTTAGGTAAGGTCATAATTGTAATAAAAAATAACCAATCAATGGCGTGTCTTAAGACAAAATGTGGTGTGTAAATAGAGGCACCCATTGAAGATTGCTCAAACTTAATAGCGTTTAGATCACAGAGTTCAATACAATAAAATACAAAGCGAAGCATACATATAGACGAAGATATATATATAGAGAGAGAAGAGTCACATTTTGTTGTAATGAAAATGGAGGAAGTGAGATTGGAGCAACTTTGAGAGCTAAAGCTTTTTCTTCTTCTGGAGTTAGGCTTTGCGAGGACGACCATCCATTTTTCATGCTGTGAGAGTGAGAGAGAGAGAGAGCGGCAAAGAGTGTTGGACTGTTAAAAGCTCACGTGCCAATCGTGAGAGAACAAAGGTTAGATTACATACTTTGATCTATCTTTATAGGTAAGGAAGGAAGAATAAATCCAAGAGGGGCAAATTAAAAAATATTTAGAGTATCTCTAACCGTTCACCAAAAATTTCATCAAAGTTGAGTAAAAATATAACCAATTCCTTTATCTGATATCAGACACTCCAACAGTATTTCATCAAAACACAGGACGTCCGGTGGGTCGATCGGCCGGTCGACCGGCAAGCACAATCTGAGAAAGCTTTGATCTTTTCCACTTCGTGAGTTTTTGTCTGTTCAGTTTTGCTGCAAACCTCGAGGAAGCTATTGAAAATCTTTTCATTTGTTCGTATCTTCTTCATGCTTCAACAAATCCAAAAAAAAAAAAAAACTCTTTGAATCATCAATGACTCTGTGTGAAGTAAGCATTTGGTGAATCGACGAAGAGACAAAAAAAAAAAAAAAAACAACAACAACACTTTGATTGACTCTGGTCCTTTCAACACTCTTGCTTCAGATAACTTTTTGTTCTTCTTCTTTGGCACAGTGTTGATAAACAAAATCTAGAGACCGTGAAATCGATTATGAGAATTATAGAAATGAAATTCAAATCCAAAGAAGTAACTCGAGAGAGAGAGAAAATTGACTTGAGAAAATTTAGAGATTGGCAACAACAAAAACAGAGATTAGTACAATGGAGAATGTGTACATATACACAGTTTATAGATAAAAATACTTTACCTTAAAAACAAAGCAAGGTGTCTCTGTGTCCAATGATTGATTGCCTCCAAAACAAGCTAAAAATCTAGAGCTCTCTTCAAATGGCGATTGAAATATCAGTACAGTTACCTATTTTAGTTCCTTTTTAGCTTCAAAAATATAGTGACCAAAAAAAAAAACTGGAAAGTTTTGTATGCCACGAACGACCGATGGGACAACCGGCCAGACGTCCGGCTTGTGACGACCCGCTCCCCATACCCAAGGGTTAAGCATCGTGATGGCTAGTACCTGAAGTTACCTCCGGTCAATTCTTAAACAAATTAATAAACGCGAGCGGAAATAATATTTAAGTGAGGGTACCAAAATAATCATTGGAGTTTCTGTTTTTATTACAAAATTTGTTGACCAAAAGGCCGATATTTACATATAAAAATATCATAAAGTGTCAGGTGTGTCTATTCCGCAATTTCGCCTAAGACTTCAAAAAGTTATTTTTGAATTGTATTGTTTCCTGAAAATTGGTAAACAACTATAAGCATATAGCAGAGTGAGAAATATTATGCCAAGAGTATAAGGGACACAAAATAACCATGAATAGTTATGTAACTAAAATATTTAAGATAACTTAGTCTGAACAAATAATCATTTAAGTCGCAAAACTGAAATTATGTAAATAAATAACCATAACCACGGCACCGAACAGAACAGAACAGAGATCACATGAGTGATAGTCAGAACAGAGATACAGATTCAAGAGGTGGCTCGTACGGATTATAGAGGTGGCTCCCGCAATAGTGTAGCACTTATCTTCGCACAACACTTTGTTCCGTACAGAACAGAGGTCAATGGATCCATGACAAACAGAGGGTCACAAAGTGACCAAACAGAAGCCAATGGTTATTTAAGTCCCTAAGACGTGGGACTCCCATGGTGGTACTTACAAAACATAATTGTTTATAAGGTTATAGTCAAATATTCTTTAAAATATAAACAAACATATCCATGGGTTTCATTATAACAAATAGGGTTCAGAAAATAATCTATGTAATTGGAATATTAATATAATTTATAATATTTTATAAAACATAACTTGTATAAAATAAATATGGTAAGTCAAAACATACGTAAAATATATTATGATGACTCAAGATATGATATAACTCACTTTAAAATTCCATTACCAAAGACTCTCTCGACTTCCATTATTTTTTTCTTCCTTTTCTTCCTTTCTTTCCTTCCTTTCTCTCTTCTTTTCCTTTCTTTTCTCACGCCACTGATCACCTCCTCCCTATAGGGAGGAAGAACGTGGCCCGCGTATCTTCAAAAGATTCGATTAATAAATTATATAGATTTATATTTATCTTTAATAAATATTTAAGATAATTATACTTTGACCCAGTTTTTTAATATAATTATATAAATAAATTAATCCCTAATTAAATTACATTCTATCGTATACTAACAGTAAATAAATTATTTATTTTACTACCATACCCATTATTATTATTATTATTATTATTATTATTATTATTATTATTATTATTATTATTATTATTTATTTATTTATTTACTTTTACTTTTATATTTGTTTGTTTACTATCTTTAACTTTAATTTGGCCTAACTAGCATTATATTTCCATATTTCTATTAATTTGACCCCAAATAATAATCCCTAATTAAATTACACTTTATCTCATACACCCGCAAAAATATTTTATTTTACTCTTATGGGATATTTAATTAAACATTTAGGATTTTTTCTCATTTATAATTAAATAATACTAATATAAAATTTAAAGGACGACTTAAATTTTCGGGTTGTTACATGGCTGGTTGTCCGATGGGACCCACATCCAACGTAAACACACAGTGTTTTGGTGAAACCTGACCCAGCTCCTCGATTTGGTGAAAATTTTGCCCCATTCTTAATTTGATATCACTTTGGTGAAACCATTGGAGAGACAAAAGTAACATTTTTTCATCAAATTCAAATCTGGCACTGAATCTGATTCAACATTGGAGATGGTCTTAATAAATCTAGGTTAAATAGTAAATTCCTCAAAGAGAAACCTTATGGTGCACATTTTTTAATGGTGTGTATTATATATAGCTTATAATTAAAAGGACACTCAGTTCAAAAATTTAAATTTAAATTTAAATTTTATTTGTCTAAAGATCCCCGTGCTGAAACACTTTGTCTAAAAGGGTAAGCTCAAATGAAATGACTAAAATACTCTTCTATATGTATAGTATACACCATGATCCTAAACTCTCAACCATCTCTCTCTCTCTATCTATCTCTCTCTCATCTATCGACAGTCTCAAACCTTCTCTTTCAGATCTCTCCTCCGACGATCTAGCTATCGTCCACCGTTCTTTTCCCTACGGCCAAAGCAACTACCTAGGGCTCGAGATACACTACACGATAATCTCGCCAACCATCATCTTACTGCAGCTAAAATAGTGGTGTCGTTGCGCCTATCAACTCTCAAATTGTCTCACCACCTCTCTATTTCGTGCCAGTACCAATGAGTGCTACGAGTCATCATCATCATCTTCAAAGCTCAAAAATGGATTTGTTTCATCATCCTTGAGATTTCAAATCTATTTTATCATCATTGATATCTGTGTTTATATATATATATGAATATAATTTTTCCAGATCTTTTTTTTATTTAAAGATTTGAGCTCATCCGTAAATGATCATCTGTGTGTGTATACAATAATCATCCGATCTTCCTCTTTTTTTTTGGTAGTAGTTGTTGTTGATAAAACATATTACAGATCCATATGTTTGGTTTGAATAGGTAGTGGGTGGTTTTTCGCAAGAAAAGATTGACTGGAGTTGTTGAATTTGAATAGATAGATAGTAGGAAGAAATATAGACTTTTAACAGAGATATTTTTTTTGTTATTGTTAGATTTTCGACATATAGATTTGTTATTGTTGTTGAACAGATAATAAAATTGGAATAAATAGATTTAAACAATAAATGAAAAAATTTGGATAGATAATAAAATTTAAATGGATATTTGAACAGATAAGGGGAAAATTTTGAATAGATAGTTAAAAAATTTGAACATAAAAATAAAAATCTGAATAGATAGATGAAAATTTTGAACAAATAGAAAATAATTTGAATAGATAGACAAATCAATAGATGAAAAAGTCAATAGATAAATTAAGGAGTAAAATTGGAAACAAAATGTCTTTCAAAATAGATAAAAGAATTTCTCACCAAACTATTTTATAAAGGGTGGATCTCTCACCAATAAAAAAAATACATTTGACCTAATGCCTTAGACACCCTTTAAATTAGATTTATCACCAATTTTCTCTAATTAAAAAAGAAAATGACATAATTTCATACTTTTTGAGTTATAACTGAAAACAATGTCATAACTAAACACATCATTAGACATAATTAAAAAAGTAATGAGTCATAACTAAAATAAGAGTAGTGATTTAGACCCCCTTTTTCTCACCCCCTTTTGACCCCCTCTCTTCTCTCATTGGTTACACTTTCCTGCACCTCCAATCACCACCTGCCATGTGTCAAAAGGGGTTGTGGGGGTGGTGTTTGGAGGGGGTGCCAATCTTTATTGCTAAAATAATATCATAACTAAAGAATAAAATTAATTATAACTGAAAAAGAAAATGACATAATTAGGAGTATATATGATACACCCTTTTTAAGGGGTGTATATTAGAATTTTTCTTTAAAAAAAAACAGATGCCCCTAGTCCTCTTGGACTGAGCGTATTAGAGTAATGCTAGGTATCATGAAAAAAATATTATAAAAAGTTTCATGAAATTAATTCAATGGTAGTTGCATAACATACAATAAACACTATAAACTATTCAAGGGTGAAGGGTGATTGCATAACATACAATAGAGTGAAGAATCTTTATGAAAGCTTTTCATCATATTTATTTGATGATGCCTAGCATTATTGTATACACCGGCACTTTTTTTTTAGCAATGCTACCTAAAATCTTACTAATAATTTTACTAAAAGCATTCATATCCAAATATCATTGGAGGTTTAAATAATATGAGCAACATTATAGTTCCACAAAAAAAATAATAATAAAAAGTAAAAAATAAAAAAAAACATAAACATAAACAAAACAAAACAAAAACAAACAAACAGAATTTATCCAGATTTAAATTGTGTGGATAAGATTAATTCTGGATGTGGTCCACAACACAACAACTTTTCATCTGCATCACACACTTATTTATGGACAATTTTCATTGTTGATAAATATGGAATAATAGCATTTATCAAGTATTATAGCTTTCTTACAACAATCACAATTTTTTTTTTTTTAAAAAAGATAGCGTTAATATATTAGTATAGTTAAATTACAACTAAAAGGGTTCACCGCTATTCCATCAGCTTGAACCCCTAACATCCCCTTCATCACATCCTAAGGTGTGGCTACTAGACCATTGGGCTAAACCCCAATATCTTACAACAATCACATTTGACCATTTATATTTTTAGTAAAATTATTAGCATGTATAGAATTATACATTTTTTTTCCCGAGAGTCTTCTAACGTCGCATAAAAAAAATTTTAAAAATTAAGTATGAGATGTTAAAAGTAGAGTGTAAATGTTTTTTTTTTTTTTTTTAATTTTAATTTTTCTATTTTTTTTGGCTTTTAGTATGCAAGACCATCTCTCATGGTTCATCAATTTTGACATCAAATTTAAATTTGATGAAAAAACAATCACCATGTTTGTTTTGAGTTTTTTGAAAACATTTTTCAGAAAATTTTACTTTCTTGTTTTTTGTATTTTTTTGTTTTCACTATTTTTTTAATATTTTAAGAATTTTTTTTTAATTTTTAGACACACCTAACATAAATACACTTAAAAAATATAATTTTCATGAAAAAATCTTTAAAAAATTCACTAAATACCAAAAATATAAAAAAATATAAAAATTCAGTATATTTTTCATATTTTTGTGTATTTATTAATTTTTAAAATATTTTTTTACAAATATTTTACTTTTTAGATACATTTAAGTAAGGTACCTCTAAAAAAGTAAAAAAAAATATTTAAAATTTTAAAAATATTCATTAAAAACAAAAAAAAAATGAAAAACAAAAAACTCAGTTTTTAGAAAATTGAATTCAGAAAATTGAAACCAAACACACAAAAATATTTTTCTTGCTCCAATGGTTTTATCAAATGAGTATCAAATCAAGGATATCAAAATTTTTTCATGAAATTGAGGACGCCTGGCAACTTTCATCAAATCATTGTTTATAGGCGTTGGGTTTTTACCACCGGATGTCCCTTCAGATGAACCATCTTTAGGCAAAATTTTGGGAAAAAATACCCTAGCTGAACAATCGATCAGACATTCGCTTGATCAACCGATGTTTTGATGAAAGTTCAAAATCCTTCGTTAAAACACTTAATATTAAATGGAGTTTTTACTTGGTGTTCAAAAAAATGGAGTTTTTACTTAAATTTGGTAAATTAAATGTACAATAAATAGATTAAGGGTTCGTTTAGGATGTGAGTTAGCTTTTTAACTTTTTGATTATTTTAACCTAGAGTTAAAAAACCTGAATTGGGATGAGCTTTTTAACTTTTATAAGAGAAAAAATAAAATAATTATGATTTAAATGTGGTATTTTATCTTATTTTTAATCAATTTTACTATTTTAATTGTTCCTAATTGTACATACAGTTCTTCAATTAAAAAGGAGGAACATACCTGGTTCTGGATTTAAACCCTAATTCTTGGGTGTGAACCCTAGATCGTCTCACCAAAAGTTGCCATCACAAGTCTGATCGACTTGATCCGAAGCCATAGATTTGACTTCGCAATCAAAGACTAAACCTAGATTTGATAGTCGCAATCCGAAGCCATCACGATCTTGTTTCTTGTATTACGAACTAGTTTTTCTCTCTGAAATCAAAGTTGAGTTCGCGAACTGAACAGATTTCTTCATTCGCATCTGGTTCGCAGCACCTGGAAATCTCAGATTTCAAGTTCGTCTCTGTTCTTCTCTAGGTCGAAGCACTTGGAAAATCTCAGATTCTGTTGAAGTGGACCAAGAAGCTGCGAAATCAACTTTCATTTTCAGTATGACAAACACAAATTGCGAATCGAAGTTGTTGTTCACGTTGTGATTTCAGAATTACAGAACAAATCGATTCGAAGTTTGTTGGAATCTTCGCAATTGTGACCTGGCTCCGTTGATTCGCATTGGAAGCGATTTGATTTCGCGATCTGAGTTTCAGCCTGGGTTGCTTCGACTTCGAATTGAACTTCGCAAACTCAAACCTGAGGAGAAATCTATCTTTGGACATCAAATCAACCTCAGTCCGAAGTCTTAGTTGAGTTTCGAACTTGAATCTGAAACCCTAGATTCGATGTGGAGTCGAACACGAAACTCTTGACTGCGATTAACATCTTTCGAACCTCTAGATTTTCATGCAATGCCTTTGTTTGGATCTGATTTCGTGACATGTGTATGATTTTAGAAGTTGAGATCTTCATACAGGACATCAAACATATTGTCATGCACGTTAGAGCTCAACTTCAAAGTTTGTGGCTTGGAAGTACTACAAACTAGTGTTGATTCTTGAGTGTTGCATTTCAATTTTAATTGCAACCTTGATCTTGATGTTGCCTGCATGCTGATTGGTTGATCTATTGACTCGAATGTCCCAAATGTATATTGTTGCTTTTCGCCTTTCAGCTGATGCCTTGATTTGGTAGTGAATGTGTGGTGACCTTGCCTGCTGGTCCATTTTGGCTGAAGTTCAAGACCTGTATCTTAACAGTGCTTCATTCCAGTGCTACAATGAGTATTACAGTGCTCTAGATTCTTGCTAGATGACTAAAAGAGATCGGGCTTTGAGAGGTGGTCATGTTAGGATTTTTGCATGAAAATTGGGTGAAGATGTGAGGATGAATTTCTCAATTGGAATGAGCAATGATACTAATCCAAATTAAAATCATAGTCAAAGAAATGAGTTGGGGCAAATTATTGGACGACTTGTCACATCGCAAGCTGTCATTGAAATTTTTGAAAGTTTCAAAAAAATTATTTGAAGTTGATTGTTGTGACTCCCTTCATACCACTTTAGGAATTTGTTTCGAGTTAAATAAGTTGCTTTTTGTGGGGTCAGTTCACATTTGTGTCCGAAGGAAGGAAGGAAAGAAGGCATGAACTGCTGAAGTCTAACTCATGATCAGTTTTCTCTCTTAAGTTGTTCTTGTCTAGTGGTTGCATAGTCAATCCTATCGATTGGTCACAACTTTCAGCCTTGTTAGTTTTGGAAGATATCATTTGTCAGCCAAGTAGTCTCGTTCGGACAGGAAGAGTACTTGTTTACACCAGTCTGCATGTCAGCGGTGAAGAGGCTCAAGAAAATAGGAGTCTGTACAAGTGTTAGCAAGGGAGGGTTTGGACATGATAGAAGTTGTTAGTTTGCACCTATGGTTGCTTAGCCAAAGAAGTGGATCGATTTATTAGCATAAGAATGGGTTGTAAGGGAACATGTTTGTGCTGAGCATGGAGATGCAGCGTCTATTTCCTCGCTTAGGGATTCAATGCATGGTGTTACATTGCGCATAGTTGCTACTTAAACTTGAGAACAAGTTTCTTAGAGAGAGAGAGAGAGAGTATGACGTAATATAATAAATAGACTAATTGTTTGCCAAATAACTTATTTGTTGTAATATATAAATAGGTAATGTAATACCCATTGTACTTAATTTTACAATACAAAATATACATTGTGATGGAAGTAGAATTTAGTTTCTCTTGCTGCCTTGGGGTTTTACCCCTAATTGGAACATTTGCTTTCTCTCTCTCAATTTGATGTTGATTTGCATTTAGATTTCATTATTAAGTCCCTTTCCACTTGCCTCACCTTTTAAATTGTGAAAGTAATTTAAATTAAGAGTAGTAATGGCTAAAGATTTTGCGAAGCCTTTTTTATTGAGGTTTTTAACAATAAACATTTTTTAAGATTTTTTTATTTTTTTATAATTTTAACCAATAGACTAAATGACATAAATGTTACCTCTGATTCAGAGTTTGAACAAGTGATTGAAAATATATATATATATATATATATCTGAAAAAAGTAATATTATGTAAACAAAATTTTCTAAACAGAATAATGTGACTTTATACCATGCTGTTTGATGGATTATAGATGAGAACATGTTTTGTTGAATTCTCATAATATTTTTTGTAATAGATTACAAATATATCCTTTAAAATTTGCTTAAAATATAAATTATTTTATATAATTTTTGAAAATTACAAATACCCCTTATTATAATTTTTTATTTAACAAAATTAATAATAAAAAAAATCAAATTCTTAACTACTGTCTTATACAATAATAAAATTACTTGAATTATTAATTAAAATATATTTTTGATATCATTAAAAATAATTAATTGACTTGATAATTTATTAATAAAATGGATTGTTTGTTATATAATTATAAACTTGAAGAGAGGGAATACAATTTCCACAACTACATGAGATAATCCGTATTTTAAACAAATTTCAAGATGTATTTATAATTTAGTCAACTTTTTTTTTTCTTTTTTTTTTTTATAATTTTTAAAAACTAGTCTACTAAAAAAAATTTAGTACAATATTTTCATATATATATACATATTGGGGGGCAAAAATAATATTTTAAAATTTTAAAAACATATATTTATTTGTCAAATTAGTTCATAATTTTTTAAAAAACAAAATTTAAAAACTTAACAAAATAGAGAAATAGCCACTTACAAAATGAAGAAAACAACACATCATCAATAGATGTGATAAATTAACCAAATAATTCCAACCCGACTAGTTAAAAACTCATTCAAGCTCAATTCATTAACTAAACAAATCCAATTTAAACACAATTTAGACTACGTTAAAATTTTCAAATCAAACTTCAACAATCAATTGCTCGTTTAGTTCAATTTGATTAGCCTAAAACTACATAAAAATACCAAACTACTTGAGTACAATTTGACAAAAACTCATTTAAGATTGGTTTAAAAGTTTAATGAACCAAACTTACACAGTTAACTGGTCAGCTCGTTTATCACCCCTCAGACATTCTCACACGAAAAATGCAGTTCAAGAGCAAAATAGAAAGGCAAAAATTATCCCAGGAAGTTCCCAAAATAGAATCTGGAAAAAATAAAAATAAAAATACATTGACCTCCTATCAAATGAGAGTTGTCAATAACAATCGAGTTCGAATTCAAGCATATGATGAACCCACAATGTAAAAACTATCTCAGGGAGTTGCCAAAACAGAATCTGGAAAGAAATAAAAATAAAAATACATTGACCTGCTATCAAATGAGAGTTGTTAATAATAGTTATTAATAATAATTGAGTTCGAATTCAAGCATATGATGAACCTACAATAATAATATAGTTTATGTATATCCTTTTCCCTGACTTTAACCAATATTGACAAAGCACAAGATATCGAGCAGATGAAAACTTTCAATGAATGACCTCTCCGCATCCTAATTGAAAGTTCATTCCAAAATCCCCAAATTTCTTTTTTTTTTTCGTCTTTTTTTTTTTTTTTTTTTTGCCCTTTTCTTTTAAAAATTATCTCAAATCTCCAAACCTGCAAAACCAATACCATTGAAACAAATCACCATCTAAGCCGCTACTAACGGGGACCTACACTTGCTTTGACCTGGAACTGCCTCCACATGCAGTCTGGTTCAAGCAATCTATGATCCATGGCAATTCTGCCTGACACATGGATGAATTATTAACCATGGAAGCCACCTGCCCGATTCCAGGAATCGGGTTCGCCTCACTGACCGGAGAAATCAAACCAGTTGGAGTTCCCGTCACACTCTGACAAAGATCCAGAGGATTACAATACAGAACCAAAGCACTTTCAACAGCAGATTTGTGTCCTCCGTTTCCATTAGAACTCAGTCTCTGACCCTGGAAATTCCTTTTTGTTTCCAAAGTTAAAAGTCCAGAATCTGCATTGGCATGATCCAACTGTTGTCCTTCACGATCATCAATAAGAACCTCCAAATTACCAGTGTTCTCAACTTTGATGTGGTTGCCCTTGTCTCCGATATGTCTCTTTCTTTGTGATTTCTTTTTGAAAGGACTTTTCTTGGGTTTCAGAGCTGTTGCGGTCTCCTGGGTACCAATACCCGAATCTGTTGCCTTCTTTTTGCTTGGAATAACGGTGTACATAGAGTTGCCTGTGGCTTTCTCATTAGACTCAGAACCACTTGTTTGGATAGCTAATAGAGCGGTTCTGGCAGCTTTGATCTCTGCTTCTTTTTTCGTTTTTGCTGCGGCTCCAATATACTTGATTCCTCCGATCTCAACCGTGCAAGAAAAATGAGGCACTCTGCCTTGTCTTTCATCCTTCCGGCATTCGTATGACGGAATTGCATAATTCATCTTCTGTGCATATTCTTGAAGTAAATTTTTGCACAAGCCCGTTGCATGCTGAAACACACACACGAAAAGAAATGAGGTCAGATATAATGATAGAAACACCCATCTATCTTGCCCATGACACCAACAAAGAAGCAGAAATGCAAGCAAATAAAATGTCAATGACAAAATACAGTACTAATAGCAATATTCAATTATAATACAAAAAATCAGCAACTTCCTGGTGTGTTAAATAGTACAAAAACAATAAAAGAACATATGCCAGGTGTATTGGCACATGTATGATGGTAAGAACTCTATAATGTCATGAGAATAAACAGGCATGTGTAGTTATGAAACTGTAATGAAATCAGCAAACCCAGCAGGGATTAAAAACAACAAAACCAAAAAGTGAAGCACTTCTCCTTCACTTCAGGTATACAACTTACAAGTTCGCACACAAGTTTGCAATCCAATTTTTAAACAAATTGTAACACAGCCTCGCAACATGCAACTAGGGCACTTTGCACAGCTAATCAAGGCTTCTAAAATTAAAGGTTCACGTATTCAAGTAAATTACAAGTATTGTCTAGAAGGCCTTCATGCTTATCAAGCATAGTTTAGGGCTTATCAAGTATGCTTATCAATTTAGGGCCTTCATGCTTATTAACTATAGTGTTTTGCATTCCACAACAAATCAGTGTAATACGGCAATTTTGTAGTTTCTTCACCCTCAAAGAGTACAGATATGAAGGAAACACAAGGCCTTCTCAACTTTTAAAAAGCACAATGTCACTAAAAGTTTGTTGTGGATATCTATTATATCTTCATGTGAATTGCAAATGTGGCCGGTGATATATACTTTACACGTTGGATTGAGGAGTTACAGATGGGCTCACATTTGTCAATCTCTTAGAAGTACACATACCTGGGTGACGTACTCCAAAAGACTTGATAAACTGCACCAATGTCCCAAATAAAGAAGTTCATGCCGCGCAGGCATGAGATAGTGTGGTGGTCAGATAGGGTGATTCTAGTGATTTACTTGTCCTTAGTCACGATGGTGGCTGTACCATGTGATCTTCACCTTCATGGTAGATACACTACGCCATTCTTCCGATACCTAAGTCAACAAGGTAAGACCGTAGTAGACAAGGTCTTCGACAAACCGGTGCATGACTCTGGAACTTAGTTGCAGGAATCGTGCAACTAGGTAACGATTCTGAGTAAGAATTGCGATTCCGCGATTCCTAGAAAGAAACGTGTAAGAATCGCATTTCTGTAGAGAGAAAAACGCGATTCAGTCCTAGATGGGATCGTAAAGGGGAGAGAGAGAGAGAGAGAAACCCTAACCTTCGCGATCGTCTCTGCTTCTCTTCTCTTCTCCTGTCGCGATCGTCTTCCTCTTCGTCACTCTCTCTGTGCTTCTCTCTCTCTCTCTCTCTCTCTCTCTCTCTTCGTCTTTGCTGCTCTCCCTGTTCATCTCCTCTGTTCATCGTTCTCGTCACGCTCTCTCTTCGAAGACGAAGACGTAGACGTATATTAGATCATATATAATATATAATTTATCATATATTATATATGTAATAAAAAAATATTTAATTATTATTTCTTAAAATATCATATATAATAATAATTTTTGTAAATTATTATTACTTAACTTTTTAACATATAATAAATAAAATAAATTATCCAATTATTTAAAAGAAATCTAATTAAACCATATATAATAAAAAAAATTATAAAATAAAATATCTAATTTTTCTTTGTATTTATTTTAACATAATTTATTATTCCTTATTTATTATAATTTTTTATTTATAATATATATCAATTAAAAATAAAAAAATAAATTAACAATAATTCATTATTTAAAAAATATAATAAATAAATAAAATAATTAATGTATATTAAAATAAAAATATTTATAAAAAAACTTCTAATGTGCATTAATATATATATATATATATTACCGCTCCCCGAGATGCTCCCAACTTAAGAACCTTCTATCGACTCACGATTCCCCGCCCCCACTCCTGCTTCGTGCAACTAAGCTCTGCAATCATGTGGCTTGGTGGCTAGAGATAGAGGCATTGCTCAACATGACACCCCCACAGGTGTCACCGCCTTAACCTAGCCTTACTAAGAGAGATAGCGCACCATTGGACTTTGTACAAATGCTCAGGGATTGAGGTAAATCCAGAAAATTATTAGGTGCTTCCGGAGCACCACGTGGCCGTGCTCCTTCACAAAGCATCATACACCATGCCCCCTCACGTTTTCCAATCACTCAACACAAACTTGTAGGCCCTACCTTCTCCACCAATCACAACACCCTTGGAGCACCATATGGCTGTGTTCTTGGAACACCCAATAATTATTCGGTAAATCCTAACACGTTGATAAGCTCTGTCACATGAGTAGGCATAACCTAACGAAATTTAGGAATATTCAAAGAATATATTATGAGTTATGTAATGTCCTACAAATAGGAGGTAGTACCCTTACATCACTAGAACTTTCTAGCACAGAATCTAGGAGAGATCAAGCTCAAGCTCCATATTGCATCCTTGGTACTACGTGCTCTCTCTCTCTCTCATGGTTAATGTGTATCTCACTCGGACATCCCCTTTTTGTCCTCGGCATCCGTGACATGTAAATCCACTCCCTACTGACACTTTGACCTTTGGTCAAGTATGATCTACCCTTTGTCATACATACTGAATAGTTTCAACTCAAGAGATACAAAAGTTAAAAAATATAAAATCTTTCATGGGCTTTTATTTTCTGTTGTTGGGCTTTTGGGGAGTTTATTTGTTTTTATAACAAAATATAATATTAGAAAAAAGAAAAAAAAAATTAAAACCTAAAAGATAAAATAAATTTACCACTGGCTGAGAAATGCATTCATTTATTTTCCCAGCGTCAGCTAGTCCCAGCAGAGCAACCTCAGCCGCTGACTGTTCTGCAGCTTTACGATTGAAAAATCCAGGCAGAGAATCATATCTAACATCATTCACTATTACCGTTGACTTAAAGGAAGGCTCATGGGAAGGTCCTTCCTTAATAGTCTCGTATACAGGTGTAGAAAGTCCAACTTTCTGAGCATACTCTTGCAACCGACTCTTGAAAACATAACAATTTGAAACACCTGCAATATGGCAATAGGACAAGATGAAACATTAGAACTTTAGAAGTAGTTCCACCTTAAAAGAAACAGAAGAAGCGTGGAAGATGAACTATATTGATAGATATATCTATTAACAAGTACTGCCAATCAACATATTCTAAGGAAAAGATGCAAGTGGACATCTTTACCATTTGGTAATAGTTCTAGTGTTTAAGCCCTTATCCAATTTTGTACTTAGTTCGTTGTGTCAAATCCTCAAATTTGAGATAAAATATGAAATACATAAAAAATTATAACAAAGACACAAAGCGCACATAAATCTACATGGTTCGACTTATAACCGATGTTAACATGCGAAAGACTGAGAAGATTTTGCTGATGAAGAATAAGAAGATTATGGGACAATGGCTGCTTCCCTAAAACCCCTAGCCCTCTTTACACAGAGTGAAGTTATCTCCAACCCAGTTGACCACCACATAACTGGATACTTTTCATACCTGGTCACACATTCAAGTCATCCCCTAACATAATTAATCTTTCTTAAAATGGACACTATGCATACTTTTCATACATTAAAGATCATGGGTTTGTCAAAAACAGGTTTCACTTTGTAGTATGTTGACTCTGATAAAGCAAAAACACATTTTTCTTTGTAGCATATCTCCGTGATTTGCAATTGATATCTGTCACTGTTCAAAATTGACATCAACCAATATTTTCTATACTATTTGCTATTGATACCTATCATTGTTCAAGATTTTTTAGTTTCGATTAATATGTTATTCCTTGTTTCATCCCATAGGGAACACCATAGGGGCTGGGTTGCATTCCCCCATTACGGATACTCAGCTAAAACTCTCCTAAAACGACCTATCAAATGATTTTATCCCCTGTTTCATGCTTTGATGAAGTGGGAGCAACTGTCCATCGCTGATGCATTCGAGTGCGCCCTAAACCAATCAGGTGCAAAACAATGCAGTCAGGTCCTATAGGCCATGTTTAATTCACAAGTATCCAATTGGATTAGTAGGAAAAATTATCTCCTTATCCATTGTTTGATTTGCATTGGATTAGTAGGTAAAAGAGTCTTTTTATTTTATTTCTCAACTCAGGATATATAATCTCACCCTTATCCCGTTACTAATAATCTTACAAATTTGTAGGATTAATTATCCATTGGATTAATAATCCTGAAACAAAATTTCAAAATAAACACAGGATTATTAGGCCCGCGGATTAATAATCTCAATCCCATATTCTAATCCTGTCAATCAGACATGCCCATAAAGTACTGTTTTATCCTTCATTTTTCATCCCTTTAGCTCCCAAACATCTATAACTTTATCAATGTTTTCACAACCATCTAGATTGCCAATACTAGCAACTACTATGAATTGAGAAATTGAGGAAATCAAAAAATCGGGTCAGAAAATAAAAGAAAAACGCACATTTTCAATTAACAATTTTGGTTACATAATTCAAACTCATCATAAGAATACCACAATAAACTCAACTTTCAAAAATAATTTCAACCTAATTTTTTGAAATCAAATCTCAACCTAATTCATCGCTACATGAAAGTTAGAGTTTATTTGCATACAACACACGCATAACAAACAACAAAACAAAACAAAAAAACAAATTTTTAAATAAAAATACGAATATAAAATCAAATCTGAACCTAATTTACATGAAATTTAGGGTTTAGTGAATACACATACACAAGCAAGCATACATATATAGAGGTAGAGAGAGACCTTGAAAGCAGTCATTAGACATTTTCTTTGGCAGTTCTTCAATGAAAATTAGAGACTTTTTTGTACGAGAAACGTTGTTAAAGAAGAACCGAGACGATTATGATCTTCACTCCTCCTCAGTACTCGAATCTCTAACTCGAGAAAGGGTTTATGTTGTTGATGTGTTCGACAGTACTTTTGCGCTTTGGTGTTGGAACATCGCACCTGCATCAAACTCCATGAAGGCCACACGTATATTCAACGAAATATCTAAACGGACGACTTTCGATCCTCCTCTCCAATTGGTTGTGTCAGTGGGCCTCAATAGGCTTACCGTGACATTTGTTTGCCTACGAATCTTTTAATGAGATTATTTATATAATAAATTAATCAAATGATTATATTTAGAGTAAATTAAAGTAAACTCCTAAGAGCATCTCCAACGGTGACTCAAATTTTTCACTAAATTTGAGTCAAAAATGACCCATTTCACCAAATTTTTTGACAGACGCTCCAACGGTTCATCTTTCACCAAATGTGTCCCGGGCCAACCGGGTGGTCGACCGGCCGATCGGCCATTGGATTGCTAGACCAAATTTTTTTTTTTTTTTTTTTTTTGAATTTTTTGAACCTTTTTTTGAACTTTTTGAACTTTTTAAAGATTTCGAGGGTGGAATGACCGACCGGTTAGGCAAAAATTTTTTTTTTTTTTTTTTTTTTGAATTTCTGAATTCAGATTCCTGAACTGTCTGAACCTTTTGCCGGTTGACCGGTTGGTCAACCGGGTGGGCAACCGGTTGGTCGACCCGGGTCCCCCTCCAACGATGCAGAATTGATGTTTTGGTGAATTCATTTCTTCCGCGATCTGATGAAAGATTTGGTGAAATCTCATTTTGGTGTAAAGTTTGGTACAGCGTTGGAGTAATGAACAGTGTCGTTTTCATCAAAATTCAAATTTGATATCAGATTTGATACAGCGTTGGAGATGGTCTAAGCACGGTTTTTAAAATACTGATTTTACCCATTAATAGCGTTACGTTTAGAATCCAAAGAAAAAGAGTAAGACTGGAGATATTAAATATGTGTATAGAGTCTATAAAAAAAAATAGACTCCATACCTATGTGAGATTTTGTAGACTCCTGTGACAATCACCACTTTAATTAAGTAAATTAATTATATATTGATTACGTGCTCAATTTTAATTATGCGATTATGTATTATTAAGTGTTATTGATTGTTATGTTATTTATTGAATTGTGTTATTGAGAACAGATAGGTTAAAATGAGAAATAAACATGTCTGATTCGTAAATTTTAACATGTTAGAATTAAATTATTGGATAGACAATTAGAGCCTAATTCACACTTATATAATTAAATTTAGTATAATTGAGATCATAATTTGATGAGGAGTAATTTAATTTGAGTGAATATAATTTAATTTAACTTAAAGAAAAATTAGGAATTAATTAAAGTATTAGACAAATTAATTAGTGAATAAAATAAAATAAAAGTAGAAGTATCATATTTATAATTCAAGATTTAATTAAGTGTGGTATATATTAGGACATTTAATGATGTTGAGTATAGGAGATTATTTTCTGGTGGGTGTGCTGAGAATCTGGGTGTGTGCAGAGAAATCTGTGTGAGTGTGTGTGCTGAGCAATCTGGTGGGTGTACTGAGTAACCAAATTTGTATGTATAATTTAGTGTAGTGAGAGAAAGAGAGAGGGAGAGAGAGAAGCTTGGATGGAAGAAGAAGAGAGCTATGGAGATTCATCTCCTAAGCCAAAATTAAACTCTTGGCATGTATTTATCTTTGCATTTTGTATCATCTAATTCATGGAATTAAAGGGATTTTGGGAGTAATTGCTTGAACTAGCTTGAAGATGATGAACATGGAAGTTTTGTATATATATATGTGTGTATTGAATCACCATTTGTGAGCATGAATATGTAATCTATGTTGAATTTCAGAGTTTACTCTTACATGTATTCTTGATTTAAAGAGTTTTGAAGTCTAATGTTGTGAGTTTGAAACTAATCTTTGCATGCATGAACATTTGAGATCCATTTATGAAAGAATCATGAGATTTATGCAAGAGACTTGAGAATAATTATGTATTTGAATTTCTTAAAGTGTTTACAAATTTATGGAAGTGTTTTCATGGATTAATGCATGGCAAACTCCATTTTTGAAGCTTGAACCTAGTTTTGGAAAAACCCAAAAATTAGGAAGGAATAAAGTAATTTGAAAGGGATTGTTGTAAATTGAGGGCCATAAAGGCGATAGAAACCGAAATTAATTACTTTAATGTGATTAGTGTAATTTTTAGAGTTTACCGTGAAATTTAATTAAAAAAAATGATTCAAATCAAATTAAGTAGATTAAATTCAATTAACTTAAGTTCTAATTATTTAACTTAAGCTTTGACTAAGTAAATAAATTGATTGAGCCTATACATATAATAGCTCATATTCTTAAGCTCAAAATATAAGAGAATTAGTGGGCTTTGTAAAGAGAGAGAAATATAACTTGAGGAAGAGAGGTTGTTTTTTTAGAGAGCTTAAGGAAGACATTGAAGAATAAGCTTAAAGTTCATAATTCAACAAGTTAAGATAGGAATTTCTTACATTCTTGAATTTAAGACATCTACATTCATATCTTCTTGAAAGTAAGCTTAATTGAGAAAGAATCATGCATGATTAAGAATGTTATGTGATATAAATTGAAGTATAGGACACCTACATGAGTTTGTATGGTTGGATTTGAATAAAGTGGTTCATAAATATGACATGCATAGTATAAATTTATAGCAAATCATGTTTAATTGAGAGTTTTTTGACGTATAAATTAATGTTAAGAATTCATATGAGCATAAATTTGAAGAATTGAAATAATTGAGTTTGCATTTTCCACACTGTCCGCTCGAGCGGCCAAGCCTTTTCAGCATATTTTGACATGTTGTTCTGTGTTTACATCTTTGCTTCTGTCTTCTTCTGAGTATTTCTAAGCATGAATTATGACTCATTAAGGTACTGATATGTAAGGAAACAACATGTATAATTGAATTAGAATTAGAATGAGAAGATAAAGTATGTGATTAGAACAATGTGTTCCAATGTGTTTAGTATATATGATATGTAGGTTTGAACGTTGTGTAAGGACACCAACCTACTCGAGGTGAGTAATCTCTTTGTAACGGTATGTTTGTATGAATTACTTTAGAATTAGTTTTGCTAGACGAAGAATTATGAAATGTGATGAAGTTTATAAATAAGTCTTTTAAAACTAAAAGTTATGCTTTGACATACCGAATTGTGTACAATATAATTTGTTTCCTGAAAAAGAAATTTGCTAAGGAGTGAATAAGTTCCCTTTGAACAACTAATAAGAAAATATGTATTGATCATTCAGTAACCACTGTTTTGTCTATGATTCGTAAATAATGTTGTGTATAAATTAATGGACCGTTGTAAACGTTTTGTTATCAATGACAAGTTTTTTGAAAAATTATGTTTGATAAGAATGATGAGTCTTCCTATTTGATCAACGAATGTGACACCATGAACATGTGTTATTATTATTGGAAACTTCCGTTATGTTTATGTCGATCCCTAGTGGTCGCTATGTCTATGTCGACCCATTGCAGTTGTTATGTCTAAGTCGATCCATTACGATCGTTATGTGTATGTCGATCCATTGCGATCGTTATGCCTATGTTCTCAATCCATTGTGGACGTTCTGCTAATTTGCTAACCAATACTATTGGATCACATCACGAAATGAAAGTGACATTGAATGGTATGAAGAACTTTATGACTTTTGAATGTATATGTTTCATAAATACTTCGTTTCGTCATGAACGTTTTGTATAGTATTTTGCTAAAGGTTGAGGAACGCTTTTGACAACGTACTGCGTTATGTGTCGATCTATGGAAAGTTTACTGAAGGTTTATGGAACTTTATTCATTAGTACAAGTATCCGGAAAATATTTTGAACATTGTTTTGCTTATATAAGCTGTGAATCTTTACATTGGGATTATTCACTGGGCTCTAGCTCACTGTTTAATATATGTATATAGGTGATTGGACACCGGATCAGAGTTAGTGGCACCGACCCAAACTCTCTTTTTTGTCAAGCCAACTATTGCGCCTCACCACGAGGTTCCAAGCCAACATGTGTCAAGGCTTTTTGAGTGGTTCAGATTCACCCTTTAAAAATCGGTCTAATGGCAAGAGTGGTCTATGACTTTTGTTTGTACTGTTTTGATTACGGGATTTAATTCCCTAACTTGTGTTTCATTTTGTAGTGTTTATGGACTTAAGTGTTTGTGCATACATAAATATTTGAAAGTGGGTTTGTACATTTAAGTTCTCACAGCTCGTTGGACGTTATTTTCTATTATTGAATTGGCTTCCGTCTGCCCCCTTTTATTGTGTTATTATCATTATTGTTAAGTAGGCCTTTGGTAATCATGGATTACTGGCCGATTACGACGTTAAACCTATAGGAGCGGGTTTGGGTTGTGACAACTCCACATCTATATGAGACATTTAGTCATTTGTTTGGTAGAAAATTTGAGACCTATAACATTTTTCCAAAATAAAAACAATAACAAATGAAAAATGGTATAAGTTTCAAATTTTTTACTAAATCAATGACCAAATATCTTATATGAATATAGAGTTTATAATTTTATATAAATGACTAATGTACGAGCACGAAATAATCTTCTCGTATAATTCTGTTGATCAAGTTTGCACTTCTCCAAACAATGTTGTTTTGCCACCTGAAAACACAAACGTGAGCTAATCGGCAGGTGTATGCCGGAAACCCCTCCGATGCCTAAGTCAGCAACTAGACAATAGACAATAAGCTCTGTGTATTCCAGAGTAAGAATTGGGATACCTGTACATAGATCTGGTCATGAGCTTTTATAGACTTTACTTGGCACAATCCTAGTATGATTCCAAATCTCTTTATAAGAGTTCTTCTAGGAATCACATACCCTACTCACTACCAACCAAGTGAGATGGTTTGCACAATCCTAGTAGGACTTTACTCTCCTTAGCAGAGTCCTCCTAGGAGTCACACTCCTATTCACTACCAACCAAGTGAGATGGTTTGCACAATCCCAGTAGGACTTTAACTCTCCTTAGCAGAGTTCTACTAGGAGTCTCATGGACAAGGATAATGCTTATCCTTAGAACACCCTCATCACTGCAAGCCAAGTGAGATGGCCACTCCCTTTACCTCGGCTGACATTGTGGTCAACCAAGTTATTTTGGCTCTGTACTCAACTAAGTAATGGAATAGAAGCATCGACCGAGTTACACCTAGCTCGGCTCTCCATCTTACGAAACACCTCGGCCAACCCTTGGGCCTAGTATTAGGTAGCTCGGTCAACGCCTTTACCCAGTTTGGTACTCAGATAAAAAGGGACCGAGCTACTCGACTTCCACACTCCGGCCTTTTAGTTCGGCCTACAACAGAAATCAAAGGATCGTGGCTCGGTCCAATTTTTCGTTAGAAAGTACACTCTCAATTGCCCCCTAATTCCATCTGCATAGCATGATTGGGATTATTTTCCTCCAGCCGAGCTAATGAACACCCCACTTTGCCGAGCTAAAAAAGTTGTTTGGTTTCGCAACTCGTTCGGGCCCAATAAGTCTTGTCTGTAGCTCAACATGTCCTTCCACGACGTCATTCCTTAGATATATGGCGTGCCCCCATTAACCTCGTTCTCCTGATCCTGCCCACTTTCTTGGGTTGAGATAAGCACCTTGGCTAAAGAATCCAAAAAACTGGTCAAACCTGCAAACTTGCTTTGGCCAAGGTAACTATCATCCCGGTTAAAGTGTGCCAAAAATTTTGTTGGTCAAACCTGCCAACCTTCTTGAGCAGTGATCCTTATCTTGGCTAGAGGAAGAAAAAGTTTGGCTAATCCAGCCAATTTGCTTCAGCCAGATCCTTATCTCGGCTAAAGAGAGCTAAAAGTTTTGGCTAATCCAAACAATCTTCCTCAGCCAAATCCTTATCTCGGCTGAAGAGAAATAAAAGCTTTGGCTAATCCGACCAATCTTCTTCAGCTAGATCCTTATCTTGGCTGAAAAGAACTCAATGTTGGTTATTCCTGCCAACTTTCTCTTCAGCCTAGATCCTTATCTCGGCTGCAGAGAGCTAAATGTTGGTTATTCCTACCAACTTTCTTCAGCACGGATCCTTATCTCGGCTAAAGAAGAGCTCAATGTTGGTTATTCCTGCCAACTTTCTTCAGCGCGGATTCTTATCTCGGCTGAAGAAGAGCTAAATGCTGGCCAATCCTGCCAACGTCCTGCAGCCTAGATTCTTATCTCGGCTTAAGAGAGCTAAATGTTGGTTATTCCTGCCAACCTTCTTCAACGCGAATCCTTATCTCGGCTGAAGAAGAGCTAAATGCTTGGCTATTCTTGCCAAACTTCTTGATTGCCCCCAGTCGGGCAAAGACTTGCTAGAAAAAGTTGGTCAAACCTGCCAACCCACTTTGCCCCCAGTTGGGCAAAGATTTTTTAGAAAGAGTTGGTCAATCTTGCCAACCCACTTTGCCCCCAGTTGGGCAAAGATCTTTTACTTGGTTAGTCCTTCTTGTCAACCGTGCTAACTTTTTGTTGAAGGTGTTCTGTCCGACATCGTTATTTGTATCGAACTCTGCCTTGGTGTGCATCCCATGTGTTCTAGGAACCAATCGTTGTAGTGCGGAGACTCTACGGGGGTCGCGAGCCTGAGTGTCTTCTCTCCTTCGAGCCATTTCAGTCCTTATTCTCTCAGGCTTGGAGTAACGTGTCCTGGCAGTCTTTGATTATGTATCGCCCAACCTGAGACTTCTACTTTCAATTTGTGATAGTGTGACTTGTCTGTCACGATCTTCTGAGTGGCAAGAGTATGTGTTGTCTTTGCGCCCCTCTTTTGTTGCCACCCTTGTGCCTTTTATCTGGCTCTTCATAGACTCTATTTCAGCCGCTATTCTTCTTATTACTTCGTCTTGCTCCCTTACGCGATCTTCGAGAACCTGATGATCCATCTTCCGTCTCTGTCTATCAAGGCTTTGAGAGTGGTGTGGACTTGAGCCCTGTCTTTCTCTCGCTTCCCTCCGCGGATTCCTTCACTGGGGATCTAATTCTGCCATAGGTGGGATAGAAGGTAAACCTTCGCTCCTCCCACCCCCTTCCGAGGTTTGGCCATCTATAGCAAATTGCAGAAAATCTTCATTGTGCGCCATTGATTTCAACTAGAGAGGAAAACTCGATCAAAAGGTTTTGTTCTTTGTGTAATTTCCACAGACGGTGCCAATTGTACGAGTACGAAATAATCTTCTCGTATAATCCTGTTGATCAAGTTTGCACTCCTCCAAATAATGTTGTTTTGCCACCTAAAAATACAAACGTGAGCTAACCGGCGGGTGTGTACCGGAAACCTCTCCGATGCCTAAGTCAGTAAGTAGACAATAGACAATAAGCTCTGTGTATTCTAGAGTAAGAATTGGGATACCTGTATATAGATCTGATCATGAGCTTTTATAGACTTTACTTGGCACAATCCTAGTAGGATTTCAAATCTCCTTATAAGAGTCCTTCTAGGAATCACACACCCTACTCACTACCAACCAAGTGAGATGGTTTGTACAATCCTAGTAGGACTTTACTCTCCTTAGCAGAGTCCTCCTAGGAGTCACACTCCTATTCACTACCAACCAAGTGAGATGGTTTGCACAATCCCAGTAGAACTTTAACTCTCCTTAGCAGAGTTCTACTAAGAGTCTCATGGACAAGGATAATGCTTATCCTTAGAACACCCTCATCACTGCAAGCCAAGTGAGATGGCCACTCCCTTTACCTCGGCCGACACCTTTACCTCGGCTGACCCCTTTACCTCGGTTGATATTGCGGTTAACCAAGTTATTTCGGCTCTGTACTCAACTAAGTAATGGAATAGAAGCATCGATCGAGCTACACCTAGTTCGGCTCTCCATCTTACCAAACACCTCGGCCAACCCTTGGGCCTAATATTAGGTAGCTCAATCAACGCCTTTGCCCAGTTTGGTACTTAGATAAAAAGGGACCGAGCTACTCGACGTCCACACTCCGGCCTTTTAGTTCGGCCTGCAACAGAAATCAAAGGATCATGGCTCGGTCCAATTTTTCGTTAGAAATTACCCTCTCAACTAAATATCTCACATAAATATGAGATTCATAAATTTTTGAGGTAAAAATATCATATGGAAAACGGATGATTCCAAAATTAAAATCAGCAATCATAATTGGCAATGATAATTAATAGACCAGTGCTTTAGCGGATTAGTGGCAACTTATTGAGAGATAAATAGAGGAATCATGCACAACAAAGATAGACGAATCATGCACAACTAAGGCTTGGTTTGGCATGTCTTGAAAAAGATAAAAAGTAAAAAAAATACTTAAAAAGTTAAAAAATTATCACTATTTACCAAAAAAAAAATATACAAAAAAAATAAATTTACACAAAAAAATACAATTCAACTTTTTGATGAAGTGATAGGTTGTCCACATGATTGGTCTGTTGTACTGGTCTAGAAATGATTGCCTCATTCGTGGACAACTATTTAGACTGTGTTGTTCGGCCCATGGAGGCCACCACGGGTCACATTTTGATAATCTAAACCGTTAAATATGTAGAACTCGTTGAGTACTATATGTCTATAAAAAATCACGTTAATCGGATATCGCTAACTATATGATCAAATCAGTTTTGTATAGAAAAATGATGGTGTTATAGTTCACTGGTGAACAAAAACTAATCCAATCAATGTGATTTCGATATCCGATCAATGTGATTTTTTACAAACATATAATACTCGACGAGTTCTACATATTGAACGATTCAGATTATCAAAATGAGACTCGTGGTGGTCTCTACGGGCCCAACAATACAGTCCAAATGGCTGCTCGCGAAGGAGGCAATCATGTCCTTACCTCCTACACTCTACCCAGAAAAAAGTGTCATGCAACTTATTACACTTACTTCTTATATACACTTATTTATACAATTTTTTATTATACATTTTTTCGTAAAAAGACAAAACGTTAATCCAAACATCCATATTTTTTTCTCAAATTTTTACTCCAAAAAGACAAAAAGTACACTTATTTAGGACACCTCAAACAACCCCTAAGGCCAGGTTTGGCAAGTCCGAAAAAATCTAAAAGCCAAAAAGTTACACAAAAAGCAAAAAAGTCATTACTATTCATAAATAAAAAATATTAAAAAAATATTTTATACATTTTTTAAATACAAAAGTTTGAATTATACTGTCAGCCGTACTGCCCCAGCAGGAAGGTAGGTCATACAATTTTTGGACAAAAAAAAAATACATATGTAAAACTACAAAGTTTGATGGTATTGTTGGGCCCTTAGGGGGCCCACTAAGGGTTCCGTTTTGATAATCCGAACCGTTCAATATGTAAAACTCATCAACTACTATATGCCTGTAAAAAATCACATTTATTGGATATCGTTAACTATATGATCAAATCAGTTGTGTATAAACAAAACGGATAGTGTGATAGTTAACTGTTGAAAAAAAACTAATCCGATCATATAGCTACCGATATCTGATCAACGTGATTTTTTACAACCATATAATACTCGACGAGTTGTACATATCAAACGGTTCAAATTATTAAAATGGGACCCGTGGTGCCCCCACGGACCGACCATCACTGTCCAAACACTTTGCTCCGAAGGAGGCAATAATTTCTTGTGTAAGACACGCTGCCCCAGCAGGGCAGCCGTACAACCTACTCAACTTTCTTCCTCTATACACTTTATTTATACAATTTTTTATTACACATTTTTTCGTAAAAAGATAAAAAAAAATTTAACCTAAATATTCATATTTTTTTTCCTCAACTTTTAGTCCAAAAAGGTAAAAAATGCATTTATTTAAAATACCCCAAACAACCCCTAATTTTAAATTTACACTCGGACTCATTTGAAAATTAATTTTTTTAATGGCTTTTTAATTTTTGTACTTACAAACATGTAAAAAAAAAAAAGTACCAAGAATATATTAACTTTTTAATAATTTGATTAAAATTTTCAGTTGCCAAACGTGACCAGGCAATCTATTTTGCTTAATTCTCACACTAAATCCAATTGTGTACAAAAACTTGTGACTTTTACTCACAATTATGCCATGTATGTTGTCGATGGGGTTTAATGATTTTGTCCCTGTGAAGAAGGTTTTCCTCCAACCCGTTCTGTAAAAACTCCTACAATATAACAGATGTGACAACTTATAATTGACCACTTTTTGCCCAATTCAAACTCATCTGATCAATGTTCAATTGAGCAGCAAATTTCATGCAAATTATGCAGTCAATGTTAAATTTTAAGAAAAGAATCTATATATTTTTAGGTAACTTGTATATCTTTTAAAATTAAAATTCTATCTAAAACTTTTTTCAAAAGAACTCAATCTTGGTCTCTAAAACATATCCTAACATATTCTTTGATTGAATATGTTCATCGCTTTGTTTATGTATAACCAGTGAAATGTGGCAACAATATTTGTATGTTGCTTGGTCTTAGTCTTGAAAAACTAGCGTGGTGAATTCTTTGCCCATAAACAAAAGCTTTAGGTTATACTAGCAGTCTATTTATGTTTTGATTAAAATTTAGGTAGCGTTAAAACCCGAATATTGTTCCGGTTAACCGGCCAGACGTCCGGATTAGCCAAATTTTTCCACCAGAAAGGAGTTTTCAAAAGTAGGTGTGGAATTACGTTTCCAGAACTCAAACCAAACATAACGTTCAAACCAAAAATTGGAATCACATTTCTAAGGCTCCACCCAACACATTATTATACTCTTCTTAGTGTGTTTCTTTTCTCTTAAACTTTTCATTGTTTTTAGATTATAAAACCAAGTACAATGGATTTAATTATAAAAGAAACACAAATTGAAGATTAGATTTGTTTTAATAGAGACGCAATTACAATGGAGTTGGTTCGAAAAGTTGAAGAAATATATATTTAGATAGAAATTTGATTGTAAGAAAACAAAAATTACTTGAAAATACATACGATTCATTTCCTGGAATTTGAGTAGAGTTTTTATCCAATTAAATATGAATTAGTAGATTTTTGAATTATATAAAAGTAGCCAATAATAAGTTGCCACATGCATTGAGTTGTAGGAGTTTCTACATAATGGGTTGGAAGAAAACCTTGTCCCACGTGGCCTAGGATTGTCTCCAGTCCAATCATTGGACCGTACTGTTAGGCCTCCGTGGGCACACCATAGAGCCCAAACCAATAATCTGAATTGTTTAATGTATACAACTAGTACTTCATCACTATAAAAAATCACATTAATCGAATATCGATAGCCACTTGATCAGTTCACATTTTTGTCAACGGTAAATATGATTTTTTAAAAAATTGTTGACATAAATATTATCTGATCAAATGGCTATCACTATCCAATCAACGTGATTTTTTGTAAGGATGAATTGCTCGACATGCTCTACACATTAAATGGTTTGCATTATCGAGACAGAATCAAAATGGGCTAGACTGGACGGTCCAGTTGGGCTGCCCGACTGGACGGTCCAGTTGTGCTGCCCAACTGGAGACAATCCAGTCCCATATCATATTGTCCAGAATATGTTGTAGACTGTTTTTCAAATATATGCATTCTCCTTTTATTGGTGAATGTTATGATTCCTGGCTTTAAATCTTATCTTATTTGCCAATTGAGGCCATGAATTCTAGTTTAAATTTTGAGAATTGAGCAAAATGCTCCAACAATATCACCAACAAAAACCTAATCAAGCCAGATAGGGCATATAGTCTTTTGTGCAATAGTCAAATTCTCAAATATGTTCCACTGTTTAGGTTTTTCTTCACATTGTAGTAATCTTTAATTGTTGTGTCAAAACTTTTAATGATTTAGGAGAAGTATGTAATATCAATACTATAAGTATGTTTGTCAACTTGCACTACTTTTTATTTAATTTGTTAATGATTAATCCTTGCCAAAGAATTTTTTTTTTTTTTTTTTTGGTGGTGTGTTTTATTCTCTATCAATTAGTGCCCATTAAGTCTTACCCAAATAATTTCTCCTCCTTGTTTTTAATAATCAATTTTGTGCTCAACACTTATATTTCAAAGTTTCCAAGCTAAGCTGTTTAATAAAGGCATATATACCTTCAGTTTGAGAGCAATTTGATATCCTCATTTGATGCTCATATTGTCCACACAAATTCTGATGCCAACTTTAAGGATCATCACCATCTCTGAGGCTCAACATATTGATCACTTTCAATTCATTATAGCCACAAATAAATAAATAAATAAAATAATTCTTGATTTTTTCCTAATCTTGGAACTACAATCCAAAATTGTATCCTATCAAGTAGCTGAACCACCACTCCACCACAAAAATAAAAACTACAAAAAATTTTTAAAATAAAAGATATTATTAACAATCAAATGCATTAATATAAAGTATAATCAGAATCAGAAGAGTATGAATCTTACCAGCTCTGCTTCTAATTCTCCCTAATTTTCCCCAACTAGCTAGCCTGGCACTTATCCAGATAAACTCCTCTTTTTTGTTTTAACTTCCATTTCCAATATTCCCATCAAGCATATGTCTTCAAAACCAACTTACAAAAGCACATGCATCCACATAACGATGAAAAGGCTACCCTTATCTGACATAAAACACAAAGCCAAAGTCGCATAGAAAGGAATATCTTGACCTAACAAAGGCGAGTACCAAAACTGTCAATGCAACCAAATTATCATAAATTTCCATATATGCAGATGATTAAGTTCTCTCTAACACGCATATTAATTTAGCAATCCACATAATGACCCATTTTAATGGGCATTAGTCATCCAACTTGCCTTGTAGCAACAATTAGTTCAGAGAAAACTCACCCACCCAAACTTGATCTTTTTTCCTCCCTACATTAGAGGCAAAATTTTAACTTGCAAACTTATGAATGGTAAAAGAAGAAATCTCTTCTTTTTTTTTATTTTTCTTTTTTTGTCCTTTCAAGAAGTAATTAAATGAAAATCTCTAATGCACCTTATTTGTACTTAAACAAAAAGAACATTTTTTTTTTTTTTTCCTGAGAGTCGAAATGCCTCAAGTGGCTGAGGTGCACCTTGGATATCAGATATAAGTAAAATGTCCTACAATTAAGATGCCAAAAGAACTTTTATTTTCTGGATAAGCAGTTAAGATGCCCTAGAAATAATAATGAATGTAAGAAGCAGTGGGTCTAGAATCCTAGTTCTTCAGGAGTCTTTTTCTTGTGAATCCTTTTTTGGTAATGTGAGATCCAGAAAATCCTCACATGAATTGTTGAAAAGATCCAACGAAGAGATAAGCTTAGCTCCAGTAGATCTGCAAGGACGAACATAGTCGGTGCCACCCAACTAGGGTTGCCGGCCAGAGACACTTCGATGATAAAATTAACCACTGAAATCAGAGAAGGAAGATGAAGTAAATCAAGAGTGTTTGTGTGCCGTGTGGCAAAGAGATGAGGCATACCTATATTCATGGGGTGCCCTCCTTTTATAGATAGGGGGTGTGATATTTGTCTCATGGGCCTCCTTGTTTGGGCTAGACCCTGTCAGGCCTTGTTTGGGTTAGTCCAATAAGCTGATATATTTTTTTTTTCTGGCTCCCAAAGATAAGGTTATTGATGATCCCTCTGTTCCTTTGTTTCCTATTCATAAGAAAATTTGGAAAGCTATTGTCCCTTATTAGGTGAAGTTCTTCATGTGGTCATTAGCTCAAAGGGGTGTTACAACTAATGATATTTTTCAAAGAAGAAGGCCTAATCACTCTCTTTGCCCTCAATGGTGTGATGTGAAAGAGGAATTCGGAGGTAGCAGATCATTTATTCTTTCATTGCCTGGTGGCTTTTGTATTATGACAGCGTCTTTTTGGCTTATGTAATGATCAGTGGGTTGCTCCATGAGACTGCATTCAAATGCTTCTTGTTAGGTTCAAAGGGTTTGGGAGCACCAAAAGAGCCAAAACATTGGTCAAGCATTGTTTTTGCAATTTTCTGGACTATATGGTTGCAGAGAAATGCAAGAATCTTTGATGGCAAGGAATCAAATGTAGAGGCTTTGTGGGATTGGGTGGTATTTTTGGCTTTGTTTTGGGCATTTGTATCCCCTCCTTTTAAAGGAGTCCCTTTGTTCTTGATCTCTAGAGATTGGACTGTTGTTTGCCATCCCTAGTGCTAGGAGTTTCGTGCTTCTGTTTTGTTCTTTCTCTTTTGTATGAGGACTACTTGTCCTCTTTCATTTTTCTTTTTAACAAATTTTTTGTTGATGCTCAAAAAAAAAAAAAAAAGTGAAAGGCAGGGAGAACATATCAAATTATGAGAAAGCTGTTATGCTCAATAATCAAAAGGAGACAACATGTAATTGCAATACAAGTGTGATATACTTTACTCATAGTTCTGCACAAATACATGTGGGAATAAGATGAGACATACCTTCCAGGGAGCAGCTGTGAATTGTTCACAGGACCCTTTAAAATTCCCAAACCGCTTGGCTCTGTCTTCATCTTCTTGGCCTCAATCTCCATTGCCTTGGTTAGAGTATCAACCTTCTTTGCCAACATCAGAGAAACAAGAATCACAAGCCAAAATTTAACCAAAAGTATACAAAGCAGAATCATAATATCACAAGAAATCAACCTCAATTGCATCATCCTTGTCTTTAAGGCCTTGATTTTTTTCATGGCCATCTTTCCTCAAGGCAATCAATTCTTCTTGAAGCAAATCATACAACAGCCCAGGAACAGTATCCTCTGTATCCACCAGCAGGAAGTCATTGGGTTTTTTTTCCTGGTTTCTTTCCAGGTATTACTATTGACTTCAGCTTCCTTCATGCCTTCACAAAACTGGCTCAGATTAAAATTTGGACCTTTTCCATTTATAGTTTTACCCCTATCTAACGACCGTGTGCCGCTATCAAGAGACTTTGATGTCTCTTTTGCATGTTTCAATACTGAACCGGTACCAGAAGACAGGGTAGATTCCTTCTGAAAGGATAGAGATCTCTTTGGTAAAAGGCCATTGCAGGTCAATTTGGAGATGTTATCATCTCCACCCAAAGATTGGCGACGAGAAACGCCACTGCTTACGCATTTTCCCTCTGGAGTGCTGCGATTGCTACTGTTTGTCAATCTCAAGTTGTCTTCAAGTACTTTTGAGTCTCAGTTGCTGCATCCCTCCCTATCACAGCAAGTTTTGGGTATAATTAGTAACTATTAAAACTAGAGAAGCCAAATTTATATGTATTTTGCACCCAAAAAATTTATATATATTTATCACGTGAAACAACATACATAAATTTAAGGAACCCTAATTAACAATTGATTAGAAACCATAAGATACCTGCAAAAAACTTCTTTCTTCAAGCCATTGCTTCACTGGCATCACTTAGTCATTAGCATCTTTCCATTCATTAGCAACCACTGTTGCCACCCTGTTTGCTGTCACTTTTGCACGAACCAGCTCCCAGTCAAGAATTTTTCTCTTCTGAAAAACAAATGACCAAATACATCCAACTGTGAGAATCATTTACAACATCAGCACTGGAAGAATGTTCATAGGCAAGTATTGAATCAAATCACAAAGGTTCTAATATGTTTCGGATTACATTCATCCCTAGGACTTCGCATTGGTAATCCCTCACAGCATTTGCAGCTGCACCACCAGCAAAGACAGCTTCTGCAAGCTCACGTACAGTTTGGATAAGCTTCTCAACCTCAGCAACCTTTTGCCGGTGCATTTTAGTCAAAATTTTTAGGCAAACTTCACTTTACCCCCCTTGTAGTTTGGGTTGGATGCGGATTACCCCATGACATTCGGAAATTATCACATAACCCCCCTGTGGTTACTAAATTGAAGTGCACAGTTACCACTGTTAATAGCAGAAGTAAAAAGACTATTTTGCCCTTATATTACCATTTCTCATTCAACAGTCGTGTATTTGTGAAGAGTAAGGATTGTGTGGAGGGAACTTTAGGTTTCAACATGTGAAATTAGGGTTTCGATTTAACAAATTAATTTAAACAACATAATTTCCATCAAAACATGTAATGTTTTTTTCTTTTTTCTTTTTATTTTTTTATTTTTTTGTTGAGCAAGATCAAAGCATAACTTGACCCAGAAATTTGGTTTTGATTTGTGTATTTCTAGCGAGCAATAGAGGAGTAGGAGAGAGTAGGAACGAGAAACCCAGAAACCAGGAACCCCTGAAACAGAAACCCAGAAACCCATTTATTTTTCAAAGAAACAATTGAAAAGTCCAGCTCACACTTCTCCTTAAAACTCAGGTATTAAGAAGAGGGAAACTGGAGCTCTCTAAGCAACAACAGCACAGATAGGGCAACTCCAAACAATGTGGGATACATTCTAACATGCCCTCCTGGACCACAATACACAGTAGCCAGACAAACGGCACACCAATCACAGTCCCAACTGAGCTCTAATACCAAATTGAAAAGTCCAACCCACACTTCTCCTTAAAACCCAGTTATTAAGGAAAGGGAAACTGGAGCTTTATAAGCAGCACAGATGGGGCAAATTCAGGCGATGTGAAACACATTCCAACATTTTTCCAAAATAGAGGATGCAGAATTTAGTGAAGAAGACGAAGCAGATGACCCAAATGGACTTAGAAAACTTTGAAGCATAAGTTTAACTCATTTATCAACAAAACCAAAAAAACACCCAGAAAATCATTTATCAGAAGTAAGGCAAACACCCAAAAGGTTAATTCGTCAAACTCATTTATCAGCATCTTGGTTTTGTGGATCAACAAAACCAAAAATCACTGACCAAAGTAAGAAGAATCAAAGCAAAGCAAGCAATTTTATTAGTTAAAGCAAAGCAAGCAGGAAGAAGCACTTTGAATTTTATGGATTCTGCATTTTGAAATCAAACACTGCTCTTAATGGAGGCACTGTACCCACTCTGATTATCCCAATACAGAGACCAAAGCATGACACCTCCATACTTGGATGACTTGTTTATCTTCGGCAATATCTGACCCTTCAACACGTCTACCAGAATAAACCCACTTGCGATAGCCTAAGTCGTTGCCGGCAAACCCATAAACATCTTCATATCACCCTTGGTCGATCTTATCCAAACCTTCCACGAATCAATTAAAGCATGGATAGTCCCTGAACTATTATTGTCCATGAAGCGGGTACGGGTACGAGTACTGGTACTAGTATGATACGAGTAGGCCGTACGGTAAAATCCAAAAATAGTAGGTACGGGTACAGCTTAGTACGCTTGTAAAAAAAAATATATTTTTAATTTAGAATAATGCAAAAATTTATTAAATAGTTTAATTTGTTAAGATCCAACATATAATTAACATTTAATGCCAAAAGTAAAGGTATAAATCAAAATTAAATGCCAATATATTAAATAACTTACAAACTATAGTTTAATTTTAAAACCATGCTAAGCATAAAACTAAAAATAAAAAAAAAGTCTAGTGAAAGGAATTTTATCTCTGAAGTAGAAGAAAACATTGTTTCAACTAAGGTACGGTACGACTTGGGTATATACTAGGTATGTCTGGATACGCCAAAAATTAAAAAGAAAAAATTTAGATATGTGTTTCGTGTACCCGGTACGTATGCAGAAGTACTATATGAGGTACCATACGCCAGTAAGTACCCGATACAAGTACAACATGTTTTTCGAAGTCCCCATGCTTCATAGGTTATTGTTGTACTGGTATTTATGAATGCAGTACGAGTATCTTAGCATCGCACGATGCGATCTTGGTATCGCACGATCACATCTGATAAAATCTAAAAAAATAGAGTACGGGTACGGATACAGCTTGGTACGCTTGTAAAAAAATATTTATTTTTAATTTAGAATAATGTAAAAATTAATTAAATAGTTTAATTTATTAAGATCCAACCTATAATTAACATTTAATGTCAAAAGTAAAAGTGTAAATCAAAATTAAATGTCAATATATTAAATAACTTACAAACCATAGTTTAATTTTAAAATCATGTTAAGTATAAAACTAAAAATAAAAAAGAAGTCTAGTGAAAGGAGTTTTATCTCTGTAGTAGAAGAAAACATTGTTTTAACTGAGGAATGGTACGGCTTGGGGATATACTAGGTACGTCTGGGTACGCCAAAGCTTAAGAAGAAAAAATTTGGATACATGTTTCGTGTACCCGGTACGTATGCAGAAGCACCATACGAGGTATCATACGCCGTTAAGTACCCAATACTAAAGCATTTTTTTCGAAGCACCCATGCTTTATAGACTGGCATCACCCTTGGTCCAAATCGCCGGTAGGTAGAGGAATGGTAGGGTTGTAATTTTGGACTTAATAGGGTGTTTTGATTTGAAAACAAATTTCATATTCATAACAACTCTCAACAGATGCGCATGAATTACACTTTTGGTTAGTTTTGACAGAAATTGTAATTATGCATTTCAATTCAGTAACCACAAGAGGTTATGTGGTGATTTATAAATGTCAGGGGGGTAATCCGCACCCGGCCCAAATCACAGGGAGTAAAGTGAAGTTTGTGTTGAATATAGAAATTAGAGTACATAGAATCTTTTTATTTTTAGTATTATAAATATAATTTGTGATTGTGTCAATAACTAATTTAGTATTGTTTTCTTATTTATATCATTTCCTTATTTATATTGTTTTCTAAATTGTATGATGAATCTAGTATATATGAATAGGGTAGAGACCATATATATATAATAAATTCATCATACAATTTAAGAAACGATATAAATAAGGACACAATACTAAATCAGTGATTGACACGATCACATATTATATACATAATACTAAAAATAAAAATATTCTATGTACTCTAATTTTTATATTCAACAGTTTGCCCCAAATTTTATTTGGTCAGGTGATCTAATGCCTTGTTGTCATAATGCAGCTTTGCAATCTGCAAAGGAACAAGTACATCCAAAGAGCTCACACTCTTCTTTACAGGAACACCCTCAAAGAGCTCACTCTTCTTTTTATTACCATTCTTCCATAAAATAAAGAAAAAAAATTAAACTTGAAAGAAAAATCAGAGAGCTTCAAAGAACTCACACTCTTCTTTTTATTACCATTCTTCTATAAAATAAAAGTAAAAAATCAAACTCAAAAGAAAATCAGAGAGCCTCCAATTTCAAAAATCAAGAAAGACAAAATGCCAAAAAGCCTCCAGGAGGAAAAGGCATTTTATCCTGGTCATCGAGAAAGAACTGAAACAAGAACTCAAAGGCAACTGATGATAAAAACATTAAATACCTCCTGTTGAGCAATCTTAAGTTCAACCTCCAGAGGTGCAAGGATGGCTTCAATTGGAGGTATATCATCTTTTTGAGCAGCATGAACCCTTCGAAGAGTGACTTCTGCTGAGCTTCCATAGAGGCATTCTTCTTATCGTTGATTTTCTTTATCTCAAGATTCTGCAAGAAGGAAATCTCTCATTAAATATAGCACTTAAACAAATGATAAAAATATATATTAAAGCTGAAAAGAGTACAATCTCATACTTTGTTTCTAGAAGAGACTCTGTTAACTTGAGTTCCCCTCCACCCTGGCCAATTCTTCAGTGAGCAATGATGTGGAAAACGAGAGAAAACAAAGTCAGCGTTCATTCCAAATACAGTATATAACTGTGGAAACATTGTCTAAAAAAACAAGAATAACATAAAGAAAAGAAGGGCCCTGCAACACAGCAATAACCCAGATCAAATAAAATAATGATACATTTTTTAGAATAACTCAAAGGGTCAAAAAACATACCCACACACATGCGTGACTTTTAACTGCTTTGGGATATCTTCTTAAAGGTTGTTGTGGAATCCCATAACCTCTTTATACAGAGTATTGAAAAGCAATACAGTTATCAATACGAAGTATATCTGCACATATACAGAAACTGTGCGTAAACATGTTCAAGAGGCAATATTAAACACCAAGCTACCAAAAATACACACCAATGTCAGCATGGTTGATTTTATAATCTTACAGTTACAGCCAAAAGATTCCAAGGAAATTTAACATCCGATGCTAAATGTTAATTCCCCCCCCCCCTCTCTAATACAGAGAAGAGAACTGGACAGAATATAAATAAAGTATGCACCAAGTAAGTTAGAAATAATTAAAAATTGCAGAAGAAAATCCACTGGCTTCAGAGGAATTAAAACTTAGCAAAAATAAATGCTGTTTTTTTAAAAAAAAAAAAATTAACACAAAAAAAAAAAAAAAAGAAGAAGAAAAAGAAAGAAGGAAAGAAAAAAAATCCTACCTAAATTTTAAATTTAGAAATGGCAAGGTATTAGGCAAGTCCCAGGTATACATTCTGTTACATTTTAGTCTCAATCTTTTAATTGTTCCACTTTGGTCCCCAAAATATGTAATATGTGATGCTTTAGTCCCTAATGTCAACACTATTCAAAATCAATAACAGAAATATATAACGTTTAAACTTTTGTTGTTTGTATTAAATAGCTACACTGGTAGGCGGATGCTTGATTTTTTCAGTAATTGTCTCATATGATATGATCTGTCTTGAGCTTAGGAACTAAAAACAAAGCTTAGGGGTTACGTATAGGTCCTAATAAGTGGACTTATTGTTTAATAGGCCATGTGGGAAAAATTTGTCATAAAAAAAGTTACAAATTGTAAGTTTTAGCGACAATTTATAAAAATCATGACAAAAAAAAAAGTCACTAATTGTCAATTTTTAGCAACATATATAAAAAATTGTCACAAAAAAATTATTTTTAGTGACAATTTTACCAAGACTTATTTTCAATAGGACTTGATGGGAATTAAATCCAACTATTAGGACCTATTGGTAGTTTACCCCAAAGCTTAATATGTTTGTAATTTGATATTTTATTGATATGACTAAATGGATTTATTTCTTCTTTGTTTTCAATTTTTATATGATAGAAGCAACCTAGCCTCTTTGATCCCATGCCCCCAAGTTTTTTAACCCAATCTTATGTTCATTAAGATGTTCCAAGGTTCATTTGTCTTTCATCAACATTTTCTTAAAAAATTTAAGATTTAAACATAGCATAAATGTATTTAATATTACCTAGTTCAAACCATTATCTCTTCGCATGCCAAATACATTTATCCAGGGGTGGACCCATAATTTTTATCTAGTGGGGCAAAATTTTAGCTAGAATTAAAATTTAAAAATTGAATAATAATATGAAGCAAATTGAACTAATAGTAATAGCCTATCTGTTTTTTTCCTTTTCCCAAGTTTTCTCAAAAAGCAAACAGGCCTACACCAAAAAATATACAAATTATACCTTCAAAAACAATTCTGCTGAAATAAAAACTTAAAATTTGGACTTCATAATTTTCTAAAATCATGTTTTATTTCTTAAAGCTCCATTTCTTGATAAAGATTTCCAAACTAAATTTCAAAATATGTTCTGGGCCAAGAAGACAACAGTTTACAAAAAATTGCCAAGCGAGGCAATCTTACTGTCATGAAACCTTGTAAAATATGCCAATTTCAAAGCTGTCTGTCAGCAGGATGTCATTCATAGTTCCTCCAATCTCACATCAGCACCATTGTCAAAACTGGTCTCTATCACTCCAACACCGAGGCCTCTCTGCTAACGCATTTTTAGTTCATGTCTAAACTCAAGAGTGGTCACAGGGCATTTTAGCCCGTCAAGCCTCAACTCACTGCTCAACATCAAGATCTGCAGCCAGTCGAGGATGGTTCTCTCTGCATTGGCATGTTGTATATTTGAGCTTTAGTGGAGGGCATGTGTCTCCATTTCTTGAAATGGTAGTTCTTTTTTGGGCAGCAATGACATGGCTGGCTTTCTTTGCATTTGATTGTCCAACTGTTACAATATTCTGCCCAGCACCAACTTGGAGCACTCCGTCTTAAAAGCATAATCCTCCACAAATGGTTCCCTTTGATGAAAGCCAGCCACTAGAGAACATAAATGGGTTATTTCTTGATATGGAAAATCAGAAAACAGGAATTTAAGCTAACATTTGCCCTTCAATATCTCATGCTTTAACTGCCTTTTGGACCCCACGGAGTACGATTCCCTGATGCTTTCTTTTTTTCATCGCTTGTATGAATGCACATGCCCTAAATTTCTTCCATTCCTATTCCAATACCTACGATACTGATTAAACAAATGTAACCCTGCATTATTGATGAAATCCACTTCTCGGAGCTTCTCTCTTACAAATTTACCAAGAGAAACTTTATCAGGAAACTGGTGTTTCAATTTTAATTTAATCACAAGCATCATCTTCAAACACTGATGTGATCAGAGTAAATAAATTTTTCTGGCATCAAATTACAGGGTCTGGCTCAAGCATGAGTACATATCAAAGGAAATTAGACAGATCATCACAATCCAAATTAGTTACACTCCATTCCATTGTTCTCGATAATGTAAGATACTTGAGTCGAAACTATCAGATTGCAGAATTTTATTAATTCCAAAAATTGTCTCGGATATGTTGTCAATCTGAGTATGTGAACTATCTGCAACAAAAAATTCAGAAACAAGACCGTTTACTTCGACTAAAGAGCATCCAGGTTGTTTTTGGGTTCCATGAACAAACATATTTTTCCTTACCCGCTTCACATCGCTCCACCTAGAGGCAGAAGCATAAACATTAGACAAAAGAACACGTGCCCCACACTTTCTAGGTTCTAATTCTTCGATTTTATTGGCTGCAAACTCAGCCAGTTCTACATTCCCATGACTCCGACAAGCAAAAAGCAAGGATCGCCATATAACCACATCAGATCGAATAGGAAGGGACTTGATAAACTTCACTGCCTCAACCAAAAGGTTTGCACGGCCTAGAAGATCAACCATGCACCCATAGTGTTCAAGCCAGGGGGTGAGACCATAGCATCTAGTCATTGCTTCAAAATAGTAAAACCCTTTATCCACAAACCCACTGTGACTACAAGCAGATAAGACCCCAAGGAATGTGACCTCATTCGGCCTGACATCATTTGACATTTCCATTTGAGAAAAGAAGTGCAATGCCTTCTCAGACAGCCCATTCATTGCGAGGCCTGATATCATTGCGGTCCATGAAAAGACATCTTTCTTGGTTATTCCATGAAAAATTTCAACAGCCTTTTCAATATCTCCACACTTAGAGTACATATCAATCAAAGCATTCTTTACTGGTAAGTTCATTTCTATGTGGTTCCTCTCACAGTAACCATGCACCCACCTCCCCTGATGCAGAGCACCCGAATGCCCACATGCTGAAATGACACAAGCAATTGTCGGTGAATCTGCTCTAACTCCAACAACTTGCATCTCCCTAAACAAGTCAATCGCATCCTTGTATAAATCTGACTGGACATAACCCGCAATCATAGAAGTCCAACAAACTATATTTCTATTAGGAATTCTATCGAACACCTTTCGAGCATCCTCTAACTGCCCACATTTCGCATACATGTCAACCAAAGAAGAACCCAAAAAGGCATCCAAATCAAAGCCACTTACTACACTAAATCCATGAACTTTGGTTCCTAAATCAAGAAACCCATTCCTTCCGCACGCAGTAAGAGCACTCACCACAGTAACCTCATTTGGCCTCACAGCACAATCATCCAACAATTCCCCAAACACCTTCAATGCATTGGCACAGCAATCACTCTGTACATACCCAGAAATCACACTATTCCAAGTCACAACATCCCGAACCAAACCTGGAACCATATCAAATACCATCCGCCCAAATTCAACAAAACCACACTGAAAATACATTGATATCAGCCCATTTTGCACAAAAACATCAAACTCAAGCCCAAGCTTGGCACTCAAACAATGAATTTCAAGGCCTTTTTCAATCAACCCAAGTCTACCACAAGCTTTGAGGACAAAAGGGAATGTATATTTATCCGGGATGACTCTATTGCTGCGCCTCATAAGATTGTAAAGGGTGAGAGATTGAAGGGGGGATGAGCTATGGGAATAGGCTTGGAACATGAAATTCCAAGAAAAGATATTTGGGTGTTGGATTTGGAAGAAAATGGAGCTTGAGAAGGAGATGGGAAGAAGGTGGGAGGAAGAGAGAGAGTAGTGGAGGAGTTTGCTGGAGACAAAGGGGTCAGTGAAGAGGCCTGAAGTGATGGCATGAGAGAGGATTTGGTTGAAATGAAAAGGGTGTGGGTGGGTTTCCAAGAGGGAGAGAGAGAAGTTGTGGAAGTTGAAAGAGGTGTGGAGGAGAGAGACTAGGGTTTTGGGGTTTGAGGTTCTGAAAATGGAGGTAAGGAGTTGCATTTGGGCAGGTAATAGAATTTGAAGTTTGTTTGTAGGTTATAACAGAAACTTAAATTTGATCAATTTATGTCAATTTACACTCACCTCCCTTAACTATTACCTAAATTACACTCAACTCTGTCAATGTTGGAAAATGACACATCTTCATCCCGACATGTATCATCATCAACCCTTCCTTTCTTTCTCTTCTCATTCTCCTTCCCACTGCCACCTTCTTACTATGTTTCTACATTCAAAAGAGTATTTGCTACCAAATCTATTCAATTGATCATGTAAAAAAAATAAATTAAAACATGTTTTGGAGAATGAAAAGATAGATTGAAGACATAGCAAGTTAAGATAATGGATATGGAGTTGTTTTGAGTTCAAATCTCTTTGTTGGAGCTTCAATTTCCTCTTGATCTGAAAATGTACTCTCGATTACAAGTTTCGAAGATTACTCATTTTTGGATTGAAATCGATTACGTTGATGGATCAGCACTAACCAAGTTGAGATTTTGAACGATTCGAAGTCTTGTTTTTGTCTTCGATTTCGAATTTTGACTCCAACGGTGCTTAAATAGTTGTTCGAAATAGTGATGGGGCTCAGTTAAAAAAAAGAAAAGAAATAATGATGAGGGGCTTTTGATTTTGCTTTTGTTTCTCACTATAGAAAGAGATGACAACAATGGTGGCTCAACATTTTTTTAAGCGAAGGCGTAAATAAGGTTTCTCTTTTTGGTGTTCAATCTAACTGTCCAATTTTAAATTTTTTCGATCCACAGGTTCACGCGTTAAATTACTTTGTCCATGAAGATATGCTTTTGAAAAACGACCAAATTACCCATTCTTCACATTGTGGAGTTAGATTTTATATAACAATCTGTTGAAATCAATTCAACAAAGCCCACTCTCTCTTTCTTTCTCTATCTTTTGTTTTCCTCTGTCTCTTCCTTTTCTTCTAACCCATCTATTGAAATGAACCCTAATCTCTTTATCTTCTCCTTATCCTCCTCCTCTCAATCCCAAAACCCCAATTGATGAATTCTGCTTCGATGCTCAGATCCGAATAAAAAATATCATCTCTTTCCGGCGACGAAGATGTTAGATCAGCGTCGTCAGGCTCCCCGCACTTCCACCACTACCCCATTGCCTTTCTTTCTCTCTCTCTCATCGACTCCGACACCGCATCGACTCCCTCATCATCTCCAGCACCGCATCGACTTTTTCTCCTCATCTACTGGTGTCTCTGCCAGATCCGAGAAGATCTGACCACCTTAAACCCATACACATCCGTCGCTATGACCATATCTAAAAATCTCATATTGAAGGGGTTTGAAGCTTCATTACATCTCTAGGCAGTGAATCCACCATTACCACCGTGATACGACAGTAAATTGGCGGCGGTGTAGTTGCGTCCTTACCCTTTCACCTCAGATCTGTCGATCAAGTTAAAGAACAAGTGGCTTTATCTGTGCGTCACCGGAGCAAGTGGCTTCATCGGTTTGGAGCTCGTTCATCAACTCCTTCTCAACAGCTACATCGTCCACGTTACCCTCCAAAATCTTAGTTACTTACTATAATTACCCCTCTCTACCTCTTCTACTTGAAAGCTACCTATCTATATACTATTTAGCAATAATTTTTTTATAATGTTTTTTTGTTTTTAGTTTTGAAAAGCGAATGAGCAAGAAATGAAGAGCTTAAAAGCCCTAGAAGGACTAGAAACGAGGCTTCGTCTCTTCAGATGGATCTCCTTGACTAAACCTTCGTGTTCGCCTCCATCAATGGTGCCAGCAGCCTCTTCTATATCACATCCTCTTGCCTTTACCAAGTTCATGATCTTGAGGTACCGAACACGTGAAATCAAAGTAATCTACACACACATTAATACATAAAATGCATATCTAATACATGTACATCACAATTTGGCAAATGTATTCACAATCATTAAATTGAAGGTTATGTCCTCACCATATCTCCAGTCTCCTTGATTTTCTTTTACTTTTTTCTTCTTCTTATGGAGTAATGGCGATTTCAGTACTGTGTTCCGTGCATTTGAATTGAACATCAATCTTTATTTGAAACAGATAGTGGTTGGAGGAAAGAAAGATAGAGAGAAAGATCAAATCTGTTTTTCAATTGATTTTCAGCAGATAAAACAAAAGATCAAATATGTTTCAACAAAACCATATCAAATCTGTTTAAACAGATAAAAAAGTTTGTACAGATAAAAAATTGGATACATAAAATTTGAGCAGATAGCCATGAACAAATAGCCATTGTTGAGAATTTCAACAAATAAAATTATAGGACCTTTCTCGCTATATCTATCTCTCTTTATATATATATGAAAATATATTGAACAGACAAGGGAAAAAATTGAATAGATAGTCAAAAAATTAAACAAATAAGGTAAAAAAATTGAACAGATATGGAAATTTTTTGAATAGATAAGAAAATTTTTGAATAGATAATCAACGAAAGTCAACATATAAAAAGAAGTTGACAGATAAATTAAGGGGCAAAATTGAAAACAAAAATGTCCTTCAAAATAAACAAAAAGACTTCTCACCAAACTATTTCACAAATGGTGGACCTCTCACTAACAAAAAAAATATCTACTGGATCTAATGCCTTGTACTCTCCTTAGCTTGGACTTTTTAACAATTATCTCTTCTTCTTTTTTTTTGCATTATATATTTAAATATATTTTTTTTTTTCACAAAAAAGCATGTTTGTTTGGACGGATTAAATAAACGGGGATTGTAATCTATCGGACTATTAATTCTGTGATACATAGTCCTTGGACTATTTTGTCGCAAAAAATGTTTATCACATGTTTGTTCAGTCATGGAATTAAATATCTGAAAATGACTATTCTATTGAATCATATGCTTATTTGGGATATTATGAAAAATGATAAATCTTCAAAAGATTATTTTATCCTTTTGAATTGTTTACTAAATAATAAAAATACTAAATCTGACTTGTAAATTATATTTTATTTTTTGACTAGAACTTTTAAGAAATTAAATAAATAGAATATTAATAAAAATTAAATAAATTTATTTTAATTTTTAGTTAAGACTTTTAAATTTTATTTTATTTTACTAAGTATAATAATCTGAAGGGTCAAAAATGTCATTTTCCTCTCTAATTTGGAGGAAAAGTTATCCCACAACTCCCGTGGGACATAATAATCCCACAAATAAGGGATTAATAGTCCAGCTTACATTTTTTGACCCAAGCATTGAACTATTACATAGAATGGATATGGAGTCTTATCTTACCCTCCAATCCTCCCAAATAAATCCAAACTAAAATCTTTTTTAGTCAAAAGGACACTTATTTGTTCAAAACTCACGTATGTGCTTATCTGTCCAAATACCACTTGTTGGTACAGGTTTTACCTATATGTATAACTGTTTGTTCAAATCTTATCTACCTATATCATTTCACCTATTTGTTCAATGTCATTTATTTGTCCACCTCACCGCCACTAGCTATTGTCCGCCGATCACAAGCAACTTTTTCAGCAACAACAACTTTCCAATGCGTGTCCTTATAATAAAAAAATATTAAACATTTGAACAAATAACATATGGCCCTATTGGTGTGGACTTTTTATCAATCAACTATTTTTTTTCTTAAATATAAATTATAAGTTAGGGCCTCATTTGTACGTTTTTAGTTTTTTATTTATAAAAAACAAGAAATAGTTTTTCGTTATTTTTTTTCAAAAATAAAAATAGAAAACTTGTTTGGTGTACAAAAATATTTTGAAAACAAATAAAAATAAAAATAGAGAAATATATTTGATGAGTTAGTGGAGTTAGTGATCGGAGATGGAAGGTGGGCGGATGTAATGACCGGTAGTGACAATGGTCTGAGATGTATGCCAGAATTAGTGTTCGGATGTTGGCGAATGTCATAAGGTGGCCGAAATAATGTCAAAAATTGATTGAAGATCACAATAATGATTGCCTACCCACCGGAGGTTGGTCGGAGCTCTCCAACTATTGGCGGTGGATGGTGTTAGTTAGTGGCCGGTGGTTGTGGGTGGTGTTGGCCGGTGGGTGGTGGGTGAGAGGAGAAAGTGAAAACACATTTTTGTGTTTTTAAAAATTTTGAAAGCAATTTTGTTTTTTCAAAATGAAAATAATATATCAAATAAGTTTTCGCTTTTAGTTTTCAAAAAAAAAAAATGAATACAAAAACAAAAAATAGGAAACAAAAAAGTTAACAAATGACCCCTAAGTTTTTATATTTAAGTTTTCTAACATATTCATTTTCAATTGATATTATGCTTAATCTATTTTATCTTTTTATTCGATTTTACATAAATAAAAATAATAATTATTTTAATCTTGAATTTTTTTTCTTCTATAAATGTTATATTGTCAATGTAAATAATGTATGCATTTAAAAAATACTATAATTTTTTGTACAATTCAATACATCAATTCAAGTTATTTCAACCCATTTAAAATTAAACATGTTGAGTCGACTATTAAGTGCTTAGAATGGGGCCTATAGGGCATTTTATAGATATATTTTGTGTTTTCAAACATTTTCTTAATTAGTATAATAACTGTCTAATCAATTTAGGAAAATTTATTCATAAATCTCATATAGGAGAATGTTAATCTATTTAGACCTATGAGTTTTCTTATGAACCAATTAGTCATTTATGTTTTGAAAAATTATATTTATTTGATTTGGTATTATTTGAGTTTAAGCGAATGCCATTTTGTGATTCATTTTTCCAATTTTCTGATTCGTTTTTGGGATGAGAATGGAAAGATAAGGTGTGGAAGATTCTTTTTGGGAGGATTGGTGGTTGAAGTGTTGGTTGTCGAGCATGAAAATCTACATTTCTGTTAGTTTGATTTTCTGGTATTACATTAGAGTGTTACGTTTAGAAAAAGTATACTAAAAAGCTTTTATGTGTTACATTGATTGGAGTATTATGTTTGAGAAAAATATACTAAGAAATTTTTGTAGAATGTTATATTGTAACGTTTGAGAAAAGTACACTAAAGAGTTTCTTAGTGTGTTACATTGGAGTATTACGTTTGAAAAAAATACACTAAGAAGTTTTTCAGTATGTTATATTGCAGTGTTACATTTTTTGAGTGTTACATTAGAATGTTATGTTTGGAAAAAGTATACTAAGAAATTTTTTTTGAAGTGTTACGTTTACTAATTTTAACATTATGAGAAAACCCACATTTGTCCCTCAACACATAACACGCTCATTTATATTTATGTAATTCACACTAGAATGGGACCTTTGGATCTATAAGAAAAAAAAGAGAGGATTAAATGGTTTATAAGATCACTATTTAAGATTTATTGATATTTCATCTATCAATTTAAGCACATGAGTTATTAAGTTATAGGGTCTCTCCTAATGCGAGGCGTTAGGCGATGGACTTTGCTTAATGATTAAGCAACCATTGTGGGGTTGATAGGTTGGGAAGGCGTTGGATTGACCTTAAAAAATGAGAGAGTGAGAAAAGGGAGCTTCTATTTGCCCACACTCATTCCACTATGTGCACACACTTAATGATACTTGTTTTTATTTCAATTTTATCCCTACGTGAAATTACTATTATGGACATCCACACACAATTCAAATAAACACTAGTTCTCATTGCACATCCACATCCACATCCAGACTCACGTTGAAGCTGTTGAAGCTCCACAAGTCCATTGTAGCTACTCCATTCTTCCATACTCAGTTTGTTAAACCTCCGCATTCCATCATCATCCTTTCAAACCCTTTATTGTTAGCTTCCATTCATTAGTTTGCACACTAAACACTCTCATTCTTGATTCTTAGCTTTTCATTAGTTTACACACTAAACCTCATCCTTATTCATCATTGTTATGGAAGATTTCCCTTTTGAAAATTCAGATTTTCAGAAGCAGATAAATGTTTATAAGAAAGATAGCCAAGGAAATGTGAGTTTTGCTATGTAAAAGTCGGTTTTTTTTTTTTTCAAGCATCTTTCGAAAATCGTGGTCGAATAGATCAATTTATTTGATAGTCTACTATCGAAATAATTAGTTCATTTCGAAAGTTGTCTTCCGATATAATTTAATTTTTCGACATTCAACTTCCAACCCTTAAAAACAATTCAACAACTACATTTGAACAAGAGCATTTTTTTTTCGACACTGTACTTTCGAATGAAGTAATTTTATTTTATTTTTTTTCATTTTATATTCCAAATTTGTAAATTTCATACTAAATTTGCAGTTTCAAATTGCAAATTAATTGCAAATTTGTCTTTATAATGCCATTTCAAATTTGTCATGTTGTACAAAACTTGCAGGAATACGTCTCAACTCAAGAAAGCCAGGTTTGTTCAGATAGTGTATTGAATTACATTACTCAATTCACAACTGAACAAGTTCACTCTACAAAATTATAATGATTGTGTTTTGAATTGCTCAACAAATGTAAATGTTTGATAATATTTATTTGACTTTTTAGGTATTCAACAGTAAGGATGAATTGCTCAACCATGTACATGAAATTGGAAAGAGAAATGGTTTGGTCATTGTAATCAAAACATCAGACTATGGTGGAAGGAAAAAAGGACCTAGGATGTATCTTGCTTGTGAAAGGAGTGGCTAATATAGAGCAACAAAAAAGTTAAAACATGATGGCAACAATACATCAAAAATAACTAGTATGAAGAAGTGTGATTGTCCTTTTGATACAAGGGCTCACAAGTTGACCACAAATGATTAATGGACATTGGCCATAGTATGCGGATTGCATAACCATCCACTTGCGGAGCACCTTGAGGGACATTCTAATAAGAAAATATCATTTACAACCGTTGATGTTAATTGACACATGTATGCATTTGACAATGTTACAACTATGGAAGAAATTAATGGATGTGTTTTTTGATGTTAATGTGTTCTGTGGCATGGATTGAATGTTATCGACAATTGTTACTACTACATTCTAATAAGAAAATATCATTTACAATGTCATCGACCATTGTTACCATTCCATTCTAATAACAAAATATCTTTTATAATGTCATTAAAAGATGTCTACAGCAATGTCAGCTTACAAAAACACCACAAAAAATTCATCAACTGTCAAATAACATGTCACGAATCATCTGTATGCCTACGACTGTATGTCAATGTCGGAGATGAAATGTGACCTCCAGTAGAACTAGGTCGAACAGAAAGGTCCAACCAAACTAGGTCTAGCTTCGTCAATGTGCTGACCTTCAAGGACATGCGCCATAGCCTCAATAGCCTGGTAAAGTTGATGAGGATGTCAAATCCCATCCTCATAACTAGCCTGAATGATAGGTTGTGCAATCCTCAGGGCATGTGCAATACGCTGTATTTGAAAAGAATATCAAATTTTAGGAAACATATTAGAATAGTAAAAGTAAGTTACAAATGTATAAACGAGGATAATATATTACATCGGCATGTTGGTTGAAATTCTGATGTTCATGCACACGTAGTCCATCAGTGTGCTCAATATATAGGTGCGTGATATTGTTATACCAATCCATGTGACCCGATACGCACTTCCAAGGTCGATTTAACTAGTGTGCTCCTTTGTTGCTCAGATAACACGTGGTTATTCTACACCTCCCAGATCCTATCCAAGTATCTATACATGACTGTATATCGCGTAGATATGTTGCCTCGAGTACTATGAGTAGGAGCCAACGGTGCATCTGGGATGGTTTGAACTCTGCCAAATTGCCTCAGAATTCTATCTGGATGATAGGCTTCACCATGTCTAAGTACTTCAAGCATCCATAGTAGAATGTAACCAGTTATATGGATGCCGGTCTCGCAACTCTGGTATGGATCCCAAATAACCTGTAAACGTAAAGTGTTTTGAATTAAAGTATATAAAGGGTAAGAGAAATGGAACCTATTAAAATTATCTCAGAACGAGTAAACTTACATCAGTCGCTACCAAACTGTCAAGCTCTGCTTAAAAAGATTTCAAATGATCAATGGAGGAACTCGCATCTCTCCTGGATGTCCAATGGTACATGTGTGGCATGTTTTCATTGTAGTCCATGTTCTGGTGAGGTCAAAATGCTCGAAAGTGCTCATAAATCCATGCCTCTAGAAAAGTCATATAACTACCGATCTGCTTAACATCAGACTGGCTAGCATACCCCAACTGTCTATATAAAAATGTTAATGCAGCAGCACCCCAGGCATAAGTATGAATGTATCCCAAATGCATCAATAAGCCAAGGTAAACAACAAGAACCCTGGTACCACCATTGTCATTGAAAAGCGTACATCTCAACAGAAACAACAAATAAGCTCTAGCAGTACACTCTATGGCCTTCTCTGGGTCTGAATTTATGACACCAACAAACTGACTTTGCAACCACTCAAGCCTGACTGAATTCCCACCAGCAGTAGGAACCTCGTCATGTGCTATACGTTCAGTAATCCCTAAGCCAGAAACCAGCAGTATAACTCCATGAAGACTTGTCACATCTGGTACGCTGACTGATTTTCCTACAATGTGAAGGCTAAGAATAATGCCAACATCATCTACGGTCAAGGTCATCTCACCAACTGTCATATGAAATGTGTTCATCTCAAGTTGCCATCTCTCAACAAAACTAGAGATTAGAAGCTTGTTGACGAATCGATAAGTGCAATGAGCTAACTATGACAGCCCAAACCACTCAATAATGGCTTTGAATTTGGTGTTGTTGTCTACTGACCACCATGCCTATGCAAGAATCTTCAAAGAGTGATTATGACACTTTAGGAGTCCTTATTCCTATAAAAACAAATTAATATCTCATTAGAAACTATCATAACACTATAAAAAATCATATACAAAAGGAATTTAACTTCTACTCAGGAATGTTTACCTCCCCCTGCCAAACAACTACAACGACATGACTATTGAAACTCCATAGTATTAATGGATCAGTCGGTCCACCCGGAAAAGCATGAGTAAGGTCCTTTTCCTGGACAGTAGGAGAATCGGGTAAAGGGGCATTTGGGCATCCTCCACGGCAATTTCAGGCATATCATCACCTTCAACTCATCTCCAGCTTCGGTTACAACTTTGACTAGCACTGGGGATATCATATTCTACCGGAACTGGATCACAACCTCGACCACTACCCCAACCTCATCCTCGCCCACATCTTCGTTCCCGTTCATGGTTAGCATCCAATTCATGACGTCTTCTATTTGAAGAAGTAAGTGGGACACATTATTGACGTTCAGAATCCATATTATATGCAAAAAATAATATATTTAATGAGTATACAATTGTACAAAGAATATACAAAAGAATGGGGGAAAATACCGTTCGGAAGTTGAAAATCGAAAAAAATATAATTTTCAGAAGTTGAATGTCGTCCGAATTAAAAACATTCGGAAGTTGAATGTTGACCCAAATAAAAAAATTTGGAATGCTATTGTCGAACTAAATGGTAATTTTCAGAATTCTACTTCCAAACAAGTGTTTCATTTTCAGAAAACCATTCCGAAAAAGGAACAACATGCTCAGTTACGGTGGGTTATGCGTTCATTTCAAAAATGGTAAAAACAAACCCTACATTACAAAATGAAATAAGAATGAGGATTAAAATAAGTAAACTAACCTAAGTTCTCCAAACGTGAAGAATTCTTTCAATGCTTCAATGAGATGTCTTCAATGGATGGATGCAGCTTTTGGGGACAAAAGGTAGAGTGTGAGAGATGGGTGTGTGTGAGAGAGAGACGGGTCTAGGGGGTTTGTGTGTGTCACGGGTCTGCGTGTGTGTGTGTGTGTGTGTGTGTGTGTGTGTGTGTGATTTACATTTGAGGGTAGATGTGGAATAAAAGGTGTGTGGAGTGAGTAAAATAAATTAAGATTAATTTTTTAAGTGTGTGTAATGAGAAGGATGTGCAAAAAGAGGAATGGGTATGTGCAAATAGAAGCTCCCGTGAAAATATGAAGAGATCGAAAGAAAGATCTACGAATTTACGAAATTATCCCCCTGATGTTTGTTTTGACTAAGGTTTAATGTGAAGAAATTAAAACCTTGGAGCTTTATTTGTTATTAGTGCCAAATCCTAAGTTTTATTTTCATTTTAATTTCCTTTATATTATTTTATATGAAAAATTTATAAAAAAAAAAATTGGTGAGAAGTCCATTTTGAGGAGTGTGTATGACATTAGGTCCAAAGATTGTTTATTTTGGTTGTATGGACATGATTAATAAAATTATTTGGTGAGAAAAACAAACTATTGCGTTGAAGGATAATTTTTTTCCATTTTACCTATTATTGTTGAACTACTGTCAAATCACCAGCGCTAAAAAAGTTGTCGTCGCCAAAAAAGTCGCTGGAAGTTGCTAGCAATATGTGGTAGTAGTAGTGATATGGACAAATAAATAGATTAGGTAGACATATAAGTGACATATGGATAAATAGATGGATAATTGTGGACAGATAAGTAACACTAAATAGATAGATGGACAAATAGGTGACACATGAATAGGTAGGTGACGTGGACAAATAAGTAAAACAGTGAACAAGTAGCGGATACATAAGGGAAATATGATATTTTAAATTGTTATTGTCATTTTGACCCCAAAAAGATTAGAACTTAGGACTATTGCCTCAAAAGTTTCAAAATTGAATTTATGATAAATTATGAAAATGATCCCTGTAATTTACACGATGTGTCAATTTGGTCATTATTATTTTAATTAGCTCGATTTTGCCTCTTAATTTAACGGATTGTGTCATATTGGTCCAATAAATAACGGCTATTAGGTTTGGTAGACGGAAACTTAAACGATGTGTCAATTTGGTTTTTGTATTTTACACAATGTATCAATTTGGTCCCTGTCAAACTCGAACAAATTAAAATAATAGGAACCAAATTAACACCTCGTGTAAACTATAAAAACCAAATTGACATATCATTTGAGCACATGACGACTTTCTATCCACCAAACCTAACGGCCGTTATTTATTGGACCAATATGATACAATCTGTTAAATTAAGGGGCACAATTAATCAAATTAAAATAATATGGACTAAATTGGCATATCGTGTAAACTTCAGGACCATTTGCATAATTTATCCTTATATTTATGATCCTAGTGGCAGTGTTCGAAAATTTATTTGAACCATTTGTTTGAATTTGCTATGGTGGGTTGATCCTTTTAAAACTCTTCCTATATTTGTTCTTATTGCTGAGTACAGTAGCATACGGAGAAGGAGACACACGAGTTGTTTTTGGAAATCCAGTAATTCAAGTTTCAGTTGAATAATGAGTACCTGAAAGAGAAGAGCTTCAGTTTCAGTTCCAATTCCAATAAAAGAAGTCAATCCTATTGTTGGAGCGCTCACACTTTTTGTTTGCTCATAAGTAAGCTCTTCTTGAACAGCTTTGAGAAACGTTAGAATCGACGTGCGGGCAGGAGGAACCTTGGTCTGACCCCTGTCTACCTACCTATGTTTCTCTCCGTTTGAGCCTCTTTTGGGATCTCATTTAGATGAAGCATATTTGTTCCAATCTTTGGAGTAATTTGGTACAGCTTATTAACTATTTTTTTTTTTTTTTTATAAAAAAAATATTAAAAACAATCTTTAAGATTGTTATTAGTGTTGTTAAATGTATAAAAAGTATATTAAAACATGTAAAAAAAATATATTAAAATTATACATATTTTTGCATTATGTGCTTCTTATTGAAAGCTAGCAGACCCTAATGCTGTGTTTGGTTGGAGGATTTGAGGAGGGATTCGGAAAGGGAAAAGGAAAAGGTGTGTGAAACTATGTGAAATTTAGGCATATTTTATTCTCATTTCACCTACCTTTTTCATTTCCCTTTCCAAATCCCTCCTCAAATCCCTCAACCAAACACAGCATAAGTATTTGGTCCAACTACATACTGTTTATGACAAAAGTAATTTAAATAAATTGACTATTAAGAAACAAGCATATAAATATTTTTAGTTTCTACTGTTAATTATTAATTTTAAACTTATAAAAATTTGCACAAACATTCCTGAAAAGGACTCAGGTCCATTACATCTATTACTAGAAAAACATCAAGGAGCAAGGGCAAGAGATTGAGAGAGAGAGAGAGAGAACGATCAGTATTTGTGAAGGGGTTAGGTCAAATATAAGGCAAAGGATAAAATAAATAAAAGGAAAATAGGAAATAAATTGACTATTTGCAACTGCTAATCAAGTGGTTGCAAATTATATGGTAGCAAAATGTTATTTTTTCAATAGCGATCCTCGACACTGATAGAAATCAAAGCCCATTTAAAAATAGATTTAGAAGAGGAAGGAATCTGATGTCAAATTCTGCAATTACATATTGAAAACCATTGAGTTGAGTCCCATTTTATTGTACATATCTTTTGTGTCGTGTCGTATGTTTTAAATATTGCCATGCCAATATATTTGTGTCGCATGTGCTCACCCATACTTCATAAGGCCTCGTTTAAGAACATATTTTTTTAATAACTTTTTAAATTTTTGACTAAAAGATGATACAAAAAAAAAATAGTATGTTTAGGAATAATTTTTTGACTTTTTACAAAAAGATGTGCAAAAAGTAGAGAGAAAAAGAAATCTTTAACTTTTTGGTATAGGTTGTTAACTTTTTGACTTTTTTAATAACTTTTTGACTAAACCGATCGCTTTCCAAACGAGGCCTAAGGATGTGTTTAGATCATAAATTTGAATAGAAATTTAGAAAGAAAAAAAAAATGTAAATAAAATATGAATAAAATACTACCTAAATAACTTAAGAGTAGGAGTGGGCATGGTACAATTTGATTCGGTTTAAGAGTAAACTAAGACCAAATCATTACTCATAGTCAAATACCAAACCAAATCAAATTACGAAAATTTTAGAACCAAATCAAACCGAACTAGTAAAATACGATTTAGTTCAGTTTGAAACCACCAATTTTAGAAATCTTGTCATCATTTACAATATGATCACAAAATAACTTACAACCTACGACCTACTCAAATATCAAGCAATACATGATTATTATTTTATAAAAAATAATGATTTAAATAATTGTTCAAAACTAGTTCTACTACTATTATGCAAAAACACACATAATATATATATATATATGTGTGTGTTTTTATATAACAGTATGATTAAGTTCCATACGGTTCTGTAGGTATAAAACCATGAACCAAACCATTAAATACGATTTATCTATTTTAAGAACTTCGACCAAACTGTGCATAGAGAAAACCAAACCATTTAATTCGATCTAGATCAGATCAGTTTACAATTTTTTGCTCACCCCTACGTAAAGGAGTATCAAATTTTGGCGAGGACAGTTTGAAAGCAAACTGGATGGTCCTATTGGGCCATATTAGGCCCTAACCCGATCTTATTTTAATGATCTAAACTGTTAATATTTAAAGTTTGTCGAGTATATCACCCTTGTAAAAAATTACGTTGATCCAATATCGATAACCACTTGATTATTGTCACAATTTATTTGGAAAATCATACTTGACGTTAACAGAAAAGTGATCTAATCAAGTAGCTAACGATATCCAATCAACGTGACTTTTTACAAGAATGATACACTCAACAAGCTCTACAGATTAATGGTTTGGATCATTAAAATGAGCCCGGATTAGAGCCCACCACAGCCCAACAGATCCGTCTAGTCCGATGACGGACTGGAGAGCAGCCATAATTTTCCCAATTTGCCACCCTACCTGTATCTGACATAAATGGCAAAGCCAAAGTGGCATAGAAAGGGATATCTTGACCTAACAAAGGCCAAGCACTAAAACTGCCATCAATGTAACCAACTTATCACAAGTTTCCACAAGTTTAAGCCCTCTAAACTGCATATTAATTTCAGCAATCCACATAATGACCCATTTCAATGGCCATTAGCCCTCCAACTTGCCATAGCAACAATTGGTTCAGAGAAAAATCACCCACCCAAACCGTTCCCCGTGGCCTTATTCACTCTCTTCATGCCCAAATCCTACTTTCCAACCCACAGGAGTATACAATGACAACTTCAAGGCAGACCTATTAGTGGATAAATCATGAAAATCGCTTCCATCCACCAAATAAGCAAGAGTTACTAAAATGGAGAAACAGTCTTAAAAGCATATTTCCGACAAATTACAATTCACAAGCATTCGTGCACAAAGAAAAAGCCGAGTAACTATAGATGAAAAAGGGGGATGTAATCATGGAAACTCTGATTTTTATCAGATATTACAAGAATATTGACAAACCTTTACCGATGACACTCACACTAGCTGCAGATTACAAATATAGGCTGCATACGAGAGGGGGGAAAAAGCAGCAGACCACGTAAGGAAATGCCAACAAGCTACCTATACAACCACACAATTACTGCCCACTCAAAATAAATCTAACATAAGGTTAGCTCAACTTCAATATCCTCCATTTTCTATCTTGATGACTTCTAACCAGAAGGATAACAGTCCAAGTCAGAAGAAGCATACCAACATCTTCCACCAGTTCTCTTCCCATGTTGAATTTTCACTTCTTGTCAAACTCAGTGAATGCGGGACCACTGGCATGCTAGTTACAACATTGTAATCAACCACAGATGGGGAAAATAGGGGGAAACAAGAAGATAAAAAGACCCAAGAGAAGGCCTATTCCAAATTACTCTCTTACTGCTGCAATTGGAGTTCTTGTCATTGGGTACTGCGTGTTAACCCACCTCGTGCTATATTTCTGCACAACAGAATGACTTGTTATCTTTAATGAGTTTCAAGACAACAATGACCAAAATGAAGCAGTGACAAATTTTAGCAGTGACTGAATTTGTTCAATACAATCCTAAAAATTCAGCAGATTAAACATCTTACAAATTGGGAAAAAAGTAACTAAGATAAACTAATGGGTTATTTTCACAAGCCTTCACTGCAAAAATAAAAAATTAATAAATAAATAAATTCAGAGCTTTCAATGTTAAGAAACATTTACAACTACCATCCAGAAAACATCATGCAATACAAACAAGCAAAGGAAAAAGAACATTTTAAAAAGAACAAATAAAGAAACGAATCAAAACACATAACAAATTTTTTTTTTCTGTCCATTGATCAGTAAATCTATGACAGAAAGAAAACTTATCATCCAAAATAAGCAGGTTTACACAGGGCCCAATCTTCTCACACCTTATGCAGCTCTTAACAGAAGACCGACTCCGCACTCCCTTCCGATTGTGTATTATTTTTTATTTTTTTTGATAAATCCCTGCTGGTTGTGTATTATATCTCATGTTTGGATTAACTCAAGATTATGAGAAGGGATTAACAACATCCTATGACTTTTGCAATTTTGACTAACTAGTCTGAATGTCTCCTTAGTCCTCCATTTTGTAAGCTACCCCCCTCATGGGATTCAATAGTCCCAATATGGGGTATACTATGTCCAAAGGGACTATTAGTCCAAACTACAATTTTCTTAGCCAAACATCGGATTACACATTTTATTGGATTATTAATCTAATCCCAAGGCCATGTCCACCCAAACAAACATGCCCTATGTGTATTTGGTTAGGGGAATGAAAAATGGGATGGGAGGGAGGGAGGAAAGGTGTGTATTCTCAAGGAAAGGACAATATCTTGTCCTACATTTGTTTTGTCATCCAAGAAGAAATTATAAAGAGACGCCAACGGTTGAGGTTTCATTTAAACATTGTGCCATAATAGCAAAAGATGCTATTTCAAGGGGAGGGGAGGAAAAAAAGCTTATTCCCTGCCTTTTGTTTGGAAAAAATGATTTTTTGGTTTGAGAACTGAATCAAAATTTTCTCATAAAGTTGGCCTCATGAATAAGAGATTGAGAATGTTGATTGAGCATTTTATACATGGTCTAATCATGAGAGACACATGGCCTAACCATAAGGGACACATGGCCTTAATAGTCTTAGACCATGAGAGACACATGGCCTTAATGTTGTCTTAGACCATGAGGGACACATGACCTAACCACGACGGACACATGGTTTTGGAAGCCATGAGGTACACATGGCCTTGCCATATGTCTTGCCAAAGATGCCCATATAAAGGCATGCTCAACATTGTGAATATGATCACAAAAATAAGCTAAGTTCTCTCCTCCTCTTTTTCCCATTGTGTATAAAAGGAGACCATCCTCTTTGGTTAAAATATAGAAATTTTTGCTCTCATATTATAGTCAGTTTGCTCCTACAATATATTCTAACTGTGTGAGAGAGTGCTGCCATTGTCAGTTTGTCGGAGCTAAGCTGCTTAACAGGTTCTAAACCGTCATATCCTGGGAAATAGATGCCGACATACCTCCAGCGTCCACGGTGAGACGGCGAATCTGTTTTAAGGAGATTGTAGTATCACACAGGCTTCAATTTGCTTTCTTTTCTCATTTCAATATTTTAATTGGTTATATGTTTATCTATTCATCAAGATATAATTTCCCATGAATTCTTGTTCTGTGGTTTTTCCAGTTTAATTTATCATGAATCTATTTATTTTATTTAATTCACACAATTTGTACAAAACCTTCTGCATCCATGCTCTTTTGGGTAGAAAGAAAATGGCAAGCGTTCCCAGCTTTACTTTCTCTTAGGTTCTCACCCCTTCTTCGCTAACAAACATGAGAATGCTCTCCATCTCAAGCCTTTTCCTTCCCACCATTGCCCCATGTAAAATGGACTCTCTGTGCATGTGCGAGAATTTGAAAACAAGTTCACTTTTTGTCACAAAGATAACTATGACTTATTTGATTAAGATATTTTGAGCACATGTAGCATGAACACTTTAATGGCTTGCATGCTTTGTACATGACAACTTTTTTTTTGTTTGTTTTAAAGAGGTTCATGACAGCTTAAGCAAGAACAAGACACTGTGTTCAGCAGCTTGAGCACATTCAGTTGATGCTCATAGCTGTCCAGGATAGCCCCTGAAAGAATTATCATAGTGGGTACCTATAAAGCACAACACTTCTATGAAGGTAGTGTGTTCATGTCGTGCCCTTGTTGGACACTAACATTCGTTGGACGTTTCCCAATACGTGTTGGACACTCATTCTAATGTGCCCTATCACTTTCTTAAATTCTTTAGCCCCAAACACGCTTCGGACATTTAGAGGACACATATGTCCATTGCTTAGACACATGAAACTAATTATAAGCATGGTTGTTAAAATCAAGATCCTATGCAGAAACAGTGAGAGGGTCCAGTGGATCGGATCAAGGATCATAAGATTCCTACTTTATATTAAAAATAAGGTAAAAATGAAAATAAGGATGACGCATATTAAAATTAAGATGAAAAATCACAAACAGAGTGAGCCTACCTACGATCCCACATGATTTTCCATTCCTACTATAACACCAATTTTACAACGAGTTGGGTTGTTTTGGTAGTTTAGGATCTCCATATTGTGATTTTGATAACCATGATTATAAGTTTGAACAAAAAGCGGAGAATACAATTACAAAAGAAAAAAAAAATGTAAATTTATAAGAATCAGATTTATATTGCTTTTCTTTATTATTTTTGAATGACATATGCATATACATGACATATAATAAGTATATAAAACAAAATATTTCATACATGTACCCATGTGTCATGTCTTGCATTTTTTGAATATTGTCATGTTAACATATCCATGTTGCATGTCCGCACTCGTGCTTCTAAAGTGGGCAAAAATGTTCAAAATGAATTTCAACAAATCATGCTCGATTCAAATTTTTTTTGTTTAACTTCTTATGGGGGTGTTTGTTACAGCCAATGTGGTCAAATCAAGAATTGAATAGTTAATCATTTTGCTAAAATAGTTAATTGTGAATCATATCGAATCATGAATCGTAAAATTCATTTTTATTTAATATGATATATAATTTTTTATATTTATATACATAAAAATACATAGTGTTTAAAATAAAATAAATTATCAATATGACTAAATTGTATATATGTATATCCATATAAAATCACGTATATCAATATAATTAATTAATTTTTTCTATATATCTTCATAGTTTGGTGAAAACGATGATGTTTCATGCATTATGCAAACGAAAATAGAGATAAAACTTAATCGCAGTGAATCTTGTGAATTGTAGTGAATCACAATGAATTGTAGCGAATCGTAAAGATGAATCATACGATTCACTCAATTCTGATTCAACAACATGATTCAAATAGTTTTTGTTGAAATTCGTATCAAATCATATGAATTGAATCATGAATTGTACAATTCTAACAACCATGGTTATGGCTTAAATGACCTGGTTATAGCTTATTATAATTTAAGAGTTTGTATCAGACTGTTTGGTACAACTTCTACTTACAACTTATTAGGCATAAATAACTTAAATAAGCTAAAAAAATTGATTCTCTAGAAGCTAGGGAAGTGGTGCTTGTAGCTTCTGCCGTCTAATTATTAACTTTTAGCTTGCAATAAGCTGCACCAAAGAAGGCCTATATTGTTTGTATGTGCAGCAAAATAGACTCAGTCATTTGTTTCATAGAGCTTTCTCTAAAATTTTCATTATCCACAAATCTATGAGGGAAAGCTTTTATACACCTTGCATGACTTGATATGGGCATTAAAATAGCACTGATACAATCACAAAAAAGAAATATCCCATGAGGATTATATGCCAAAATGCAACTCCTATAAAGTACGGCAATATCATGATTCATGACAAATATTATGTTGATTTTGTTTCTAAATGATATACCTAGGTTGCACAAAGCAGTGGTGGGGACGACAGCAGGGTGCGAGGGATCTAGAGCATATAAAAGTTTTAAGGTTGGTAGTGTCTATGGGACCGTGTATATATTTTATAAAATCCATATATAAATATATTCTAATTCTAACATTTTTTTTTTTGGCTTAGTTATAATATGTGATACAATATGAATTATCAGTGGAGATTGAGGTCACTACAAATTGTCTTTGTTAAATTTAAATAAATATTATGTAAATAGAAAGTACTAGAATAAGTTTGAGTTTTGTTTTTTTTTTTGTATTTTTGAGATTTGTATGTTTGAGGGGTCCTATCTCAGTTGGAATTATGCTTTCTGAGTAAGAAACATCACTCAAGTAGGAGTTTCCTGCTACTCAGTGAAATACTAACATTTACACAACCAAAAAAGATGAAGTTTAGCAATCATGTAATAATTATCTTACATGATACTGCTACAGCTCTAATGCAATCATCTCAGCATCAACTACATAAGTTAATAGCTAAGGTTAGGAATACAGAAAGGGAAACAGTCAAAAGCTCTTTTCTACGATAACTTCCAACTCAGTTACTCTCTATGCCACACACGGTATTGTCCACAATCAAAAACAAATTATATTACTCCTTATGTAGTATATCTGAAAACGAAATGAGACCAAAGTTATCACAAATATAAAAATGTGTGCCTATCCCCATAAAGCAACTCCTGCTAATTAAACAATCTTATGGTAATTTATTAATAGTTCACTTTTCAAATTGCATGGGAGTCTGCATTTTAACTCACTGCCAAAAACTGCTCATCAAATATTAATGTAATGTTAGCAACAAGGCAGTGCAAGTCCTATTGGGAGTTTCTATTTTGCCAATTGACAAAACTCACTAAGAAAGGTCCTTGTAGCAAGTCAAAAACACAAGCACGGTTTGCTCCATTCAAGCATTATTTAATCTTTTTTCCACCCTACATTAGAGGCAAAATTTTAACTTAGAAACTTATGAATGGTAAAGGAAGAAATCTCTCTTTCTTTTTCTTCTTTTCTTCCTTACAAGAAATAATTAAACGAAGATGCCAAATGCACCTTGTAACTTCAGACAAAAAGCATTTTTTTTTTCCTGAGAATCAAAATGCCTCATATGTGCCTGGGGTGCACCTTAGATAATCAGATATAAGTAAAATGTCTTACAATTATAAACATTACAACTTCCAGGATGTTAAAAGCACTTTTATTTTCTGGCTAAGTAGTTAATATGCCCTAGAAATAATAATGAATGTTAAAAGCAGGGAGAACATATCGAATTACAAGAAAGCTGCTATCCTCAATAATCAAAAGGAGACAACATGTAATTGCAATACAATTGTGCTATATTCTATTAATAATTCTGCACACGTACATGTGGGAATAAGATGAGAAACATACCTTCCAGGGAGCAGCTGTGAATTGTTCACAGGACCCTTAGAATTCCCAAACCGCTTGGCCCTGTTTTCATGTTCTTTGTCCACGCGCATGGCAGCTACCTCCTTCTCCATGGCAGCAACCTCCCTTCTCATCTTCTTGGCCTCAACCTCCATCGCCTTGGTTAGAGTATCAACCTTCTTTGCCAACATCTGAGAAATAAGAATCACAACCCAAAATTTAACCAAAAGTATACAAAGCAGAATCATAAATTGAGTATGACAAGAAATCAACCTCTATTGCATCATCCTTGTCTTTAAGGCTTTGATCTTTTTCATGACCAGCTTTCCTCAAGGCAATCACTTCTTTTTGCAGCAAATCATGCAAAAGCCCGGGAACAGTATCCTCTGTATCCACTGGCAGGAAGTCATTGGGTTTTTCTTCTGGATTTCCTTTCCAGGTATTACTATTGACTTCAGCTTCCTTTGTGCCTTCGCAAGATTGGCTTAGATTAAAATTTGGACCTGTTCCATTTAAGAGAATTTTACCCCTATCTAATGACCGAGTGCCGCCATCAAATGACTTTGATGTCCCTTTTGCATGCTTCAATACCGAACTGGTACCAGAAGACCTCAACTGAAAGGATGGAGATCTCTTTGGTAAAAAACCATTGCAGGTCAATTTGGAGATGTTATCAGCTCCACCCAAAGATTGGCGACGCGAAAGGCCATTGCTCATGCTTTTTCCCTCTGGTGTGCTGCGATTGCTACTGTTTGACAATCTCAGGTTCTCTTCAAGTACTTTGAGTCTCAGTTGGTATTTTTCCTAGAAAGTGCAACAAGAGCTCAATTCAAAACCAGGCTACGAAATATGTTAAACACGTAGTAGCTAGCTACATCATGGTGAACTCAGATTTTTACTTTCAACTGAGCTTCAGATTTTGCAGCTCTTTCAGTTATAGTAAGCTTGTCCCGGAGTTGCTGCATCTCTCCCTATCACAGCAAATTTTGGTTAGTAACTATTAAAACGAGAGAAGCCAAATTTATATGTATTTTTACCCAAAAAATTTATATGTATTTATCACATGAAACGACATGTCAAAATTTAAATAGTCCTAAATAACAATTGATTAGAAACCACAATACACCTGCAAAAACCTTCTTTCTTCAAGCCATTGCTTCACCGGCATCACTTTGTCATTAGAATCTTTCCATTCATTAGCTACTACTGTTGCCACCCTGTTTGCTGTCACTTTTGCACGTGCCAGCTCCCTGTCAAGAGTTTTTCTCTCCTCCTGAAAAACACATGACCAAATACATCCAATTTTGAGCATCATTTATATCTCCACTGGAAGAACGTTCATAGGCAAGTATTGAATCGAAACCCAAAGGTTTAATATGTTTCAGATTACATTCATCTCTTGAACTTTGCGTTGGTAATCCCTCACAGCATTTGCTGCTGCACCACCAGCAAGGACAGCCTCTTCAAGCTCACGTACAGTTTGGGTAAGCTTCTCAACCTCAGCAACCTTTTGGCGGTGCATTTTATCCAAAATTTTATTTTCTTCCTGATACATAAATGCCATTAGACACAAATCCATGTTGATTCAACACACTAATCATCAAAATACATGCCCAAAGATTTGATGATCTTACAAACAAAATCAGCCTCGATGACCACCATACCTGGCAAATTTCTATCTGCTTCATCAATTCTTGGTTCTTATTCTGGAGATCATCCACCATGGAAGCCTTTGCCAACGCAACCTGAACAGTCCTCTCAGCATCAAGTAAAGCAGCTTCTTTTGACTTGGTGAGGCGATCTAATGCCTTGTTGTCATCCTGCAGCTTCGCAATCTGAAAAGGACCGATTACATCCAATCAACGAAAAAAACTGTAAATTATTTTCATATTCTGTGACAGAAACACCCTCCAAGAGCTGACACTCCTTTTAATTACCATTCTTCTATGAAATAAAAAATCAAACTTGAACAAAAAATCAATGGCTTCCTATTCCAAAAATCAAGAGAGAAAATGCTAGAGAGCCTCTAGGAGCAAAGGCATTTTATTTTGGTCATCATGGAAGAACTCAAACAAGAGCTCAAAGGTAGTTTAAGGATCATAAACATTAAATACCTCCTGTCGAGCAATCTTAAGTTCAGCCTCCAGAGGTGCAAGGATGGCTTCAATTGGAGGCATATCATCATCTTTTGAGCAGCATGAACCCTTCGAAGAGTGGCTTCTGCTGCAAATTGAGCTGCCATAGAGGCCTTCTTCTCATCGTTGATTTTCTTTATCTCAAGATTCTGCAAAAAGGAAATCTCTCAATAAATATAGCAGTTAAACAAAGGATAACAAAAATACATTAAAGCTGAAAAGAGTTCCATGCCATACTTTGCTTTCTAGAAGAGACTCTGTCAACTTGAGTTTCTCCTCCACCCTGGCCAATTCTTCAGTAAGCTACAATGTGGAAAACCAGAGAAAACAATGTCAAGTTTCATTCCAGTTACAATATATTACTGTGGAAACATTGTCTGAAATAACAAGAATAACATATAGAAAAGAAAGGGCCCTGCAACACAGCAACAACCCACATCAAATTTGGTAGTATTACATTTCGGAATAACTGGTCAAAACACACACATATGCGTGACTTTTAACTGCTTTGGGATATATCTTCTTAAAGGTTCTTGCAGAATCCCATAACCACTTATGCAGAGTATTGGTAATCAATACAGTTAAACAATAAGCAGTACATGTGTACATATACAGAAACTGTGCCTAAACATGTCCAAGAAGCAATATTAAACACCAAGCTGCCAAAATTACCCAAATCATACAACATCGGGATACACACCAATGTCAGCATGGCTGACTTTAGAATCCTTACAGCCAAAAGATTCCATGGAAATTTTAAATCCAATCCTAATGTTAATTTTTTCCCCTCTAATAAAGAGAACTGGACAGCTAATCTCAATAAAATAGGCAAAGCACCTAAGGATTGACCTAAAAAGCACACAATAGCATATGAATAAAGTATGCAACAAGTAATAAATAATTAAAAATTCATAAAAATTACTGAAGAAAATACACTGGCTTCAGAGGAATTACAAGTTAGAAGAAATAAATGCTGGTTTTTTAAAATAAAATAAAGGACAAAAAAAAGAAAAGAAAAGACATCCTACCTAAATTTTAAATTAACAAAGTATTGAGCTAGTCTAGATAGGAAACCACTGTGTTTGGTCTCAATTTTCTAAATTCAATTTTCTAAAAATTGAGTTTTTTGTTTTTCGTGTTTTTTTATTTTTAGTGAATATTTTTAAAATTTTAAGCAATTTTTTTACTTTTTTAGATGCATCTTACTTAGATGCTATGTTACATGGACTCGGGTACGGGTGTCGGGTGTGGGTATGTATAGAGAGGTCAGACTCATCAAATCATAAATTTAAGGGTACGAGGACTCAGCAAAAAAATATCTAGTATATGAGATTAAATGGTACTTTATATAACTTACAGTGTCAAAATGATATTTATAACAATTATACAATAATATATCCATATAATAATAGTTTTATATACAATTATATAAGAAGTATTTGTTGAAAAGTATCGGACACATATCCCATACCCTTGTCCAAGCGTCAGTTATCTGACACGGGTATTTGATTTATTTAGAAGAGTCCGCGTAACAAAGCTTTGATGTATCTAAAAAGTAAAATATTTTTAAAAAATCAACAAATACACAATAATACAAAAAATGTACTGAATTTTAGTTTTTGTTTGTTTGTTTGTTTGTTTATATTTTTGATATTTAGTAAATTTTTTAAAGATTTTTTTCACAAACATTACACTTTTTAAGTATATTTATGTTAGGTGTATCTAAAAATTTAAAAACAAAATGCTTAAAATATTTTAAAAAAAAATTCAGTGACAAAAAAAAATGGAAAACAAAAAGTTTTAATTTTCTAAAAAGTGAATTCAAAATTCACAAACCAAACAAGCTTATATTTCATTATAAATATGGAATTATTATATGTTAAAGTCCCTCTTCCCCCATGCAAACTCAACCCTTTTTGATGATAAATAACCCAAACTCTTTTATAAAACATTAATGCATGCTGGATTTTCCATGTCAATAGAAATAACTTCAGATATATTATTGCTTTGAAAATCAAATTGGGGAAACATAGGCAAATGGGCTAAGCACGAACACTTCTAAGTAGGGCCATGTCGTGTCGGACACCGACACAACAATCATTGGACATTTCTTGACATTTGTTGGACACACATCCAAACATCTCTTACTATAGTTCAAAACTTCATAGACCCAATATGCTTCAAACACATGGGAAACACATTTGTATCACTAGGAAACACGAGTATCACTTGGACATACATGAAATGCATTACAGATTTAAATAAAATAAGTTGAAATTCACTGATAAAATATATATATTTATATTCTTCGCTTTTAGACTTTAGAAGTTAATGTTCTACTAAATTTTTTTTTTTTTTTTGTATTAAATATTTATACACATACATATAACAATTGTTCATCCTTATATATCACAGATAATAAATATATAAATCTATACATTTTGCATTTGTCTCTCATGTCTCATGTCCTATGTTTTTTAAAATTTCCTTGTTGTCGCAACCGTGCCAGTGCCATATAACATGTCCGTATTGGTGCTTCTTAGCTAATGAGACTCACAAGCATCAACTGAGTACAAGTAATAATAGAATCAGCTAGGATGATGAACTATAATCGATAAGAATCTGATGCTTGAATCAGCTGCAATGATAAATTATCTAAAACAGAAAGAAACCAGCTTGAGTATACAGCCTAATACCTAATGGGAAAACAGGACAACACAAATGGAAGTTTAAGAGAAATTTCAGATTAATAGACACTGACAACTCCCAAAATGGTCCACAAATTTAAAAGTACATATTGAGAACTTCATTAGCTTAACACCAGTTAGCTAATTCAGAAAAATTCAAAGTAAAAAGCATAAGCATACAACACAAATCTGACTAATTGTAAGTTACATAGAGTTGACCAAATGAAGTGAGACTAGCATTTATTTATATTAAAAAAATATATATAAAATGGCAATTCGAATTCCATAGAAGAGAGAGAGAGAGAGAGAGAGAGAGAGAGAGAACCTCTTCAACTGCCTTCTCTCTAAGGCGTTCTGACAACCTCAATGCCTTGATCTCCGCATTGGCTTCCCCCAATTCTCGATCCTTATCTGCACAAACGACAATCAAATCAACAACCAAATCGACAAACACCAAATCAAATAAAAAACAACCAGATCAACTCGCATTCTCACCCCTGACTTCATTCTCCAACCGATTCAGCTCCACCTTCACCGGATCCGAGCCGTGCAGCAAATTTAAGAACTCATCCGCGTCCATACTCGGCTGCCGCTGCGGAGCTCGCCTCCTCGAACTCTTCCCCCCTTCCTTGAAAGATGATCCTGACGCCATCAACGGCGTCGCAGGCTCCGCCGTCAGCCGTACATTGCCGCCATAACTCATATCCGCCGTCCATCCGCCGTCGCCGGAAAGTTCCTCCATCTCGGATCTACCACAATATCTCACATCAAACACCAAAACCTTCTCGTCACACACACACAATCTCTAGGGTTTCGAATCAGCGATACACAGAAACATATGGGAATATAGTGAGAGAAAGAAGTGTAGATGTGGAAAAAGTTTCTCTCTCTTCAGTTCAATAGGCAATAGAATAGATGTGTGTTCTGTTCATGTTCTCTCTTCTATCTCTCTAGAGAGACCGCTTTTAAAATCTGCATCAAGATTGTTAGCTCTTCTATCTCTAGAAATGTGTTTGTCTTTTAGGGGAGAGAGAGAGAGAGAGAGAGAGAGAGAGAGTCAGCTGTTTATAAAATACTGTGTTAGAAGAAACTCTGTACTGTTAAGCCGGGACACCACTACACTACTGCTACTGCGTGTGAAGAGAGTCTTTTTTGTAATTACAATATAAAACAATACTTTATAATGTATTTTTTAAAAAATAATTACGGATTTATAAAAAAAAAATACTTTATAATGTATTTTTAAAAAAAAAACTACGGATTTATAAAAAAAATTAATTTTAATTATTAATATTTATGATAAATTATATAATTTAATATAATTTTCTCAAATTATTGAATTTATAAATTATAAAAATACACAAGTCATGAAAGTATGAGGTTTCATAATATGATAATGGCCCTGTTTGATACAGCTTAATTTTAGTTTATTTTAACTTTCAGTTTAATTTAAGCTATTTTAATGTGTTTAGTTTAACTTAACAATATAGCTTATAACTTTTTGTAAGTCAAAAATCAACTTATTCTTTGAGTTGGGCAGGAGAAGCTTAATTTATAAGTTAGAAATCAGCTTATGTTCATAGTTATAAGCTATAAGCTGTTAAGGTATAAGCTATAAGTATTTTTCCACAGTTCTACCAAACAAGGCCAATATCTATTAGACATGAGGCTTCTAACTTTAAGAGCTCTAAAAGTTTCAAAACTCCAATCCAATTATGTTGATTTGTGATTATTTTTTAAAAAGAAAAAAACATAATTGATTACTAAAAATTAGAATTTAAAGTTTAAAATCATATGTATATTATTAAAAATAGTATTTTTTTCTATACTTATATGACACATTATAAGAACTTTTTTTTTTTAAGAGAGTCGTGTCAATATGTATTTTCTTAATTATATATAGAGTTCTACACAAATCCAAACATAATTTAAATTATATTAATTTTACCTATTTTATATGGATTTTATTTGATAAATATTTATTTTTATATATTTTTTTATCTTAAATGGAGATAATCCACAAATCTAATACTAATTTTGCGTTTTACATTTTTCTTCTTAATTCTTTCAAGGGTATTAGAATTTGTTTAATGCTAAATTGCCTTTTTTTTCTTTTTTTTTCATCTATTATTCTATTCCTAATACCAATTTTATATCATGAATTTGTTGTTTAAATTTTATGGTGATTCTATCTATGAAATTATACTCTATTTCTTACATTATTTTATATAATCACAATTCACAGAAGGAAAAAACTACACAACAATAATACTCTCAAGGAATCTCTAAAATTTGAATTTCCTGCTTGAGTTACTTTTTCAATTGTTAAATAATAAGTTATTTTTTGTTTTGACATCATATTACAGACAATTAGTCACTTCACACACTGAGATGTATCTATCATTTAGATGTTTTCATTATTTTTTTATTTTGGGTTTAGATGTTGTTGTGTGATTTTTTCCTGGTTAGTCATTGTTGAATTTGTTTTATATAGTTAATATTTTAATTTAATTAAGAATGTTTATTTAACAATCTTATAATTTAATATATATATATATATATATCATATAAAATCATTGTATGATAATCCAACTATAACATATTTATATTTTAGGTTTTTAATAAATTTTATATAATTTCTATTTCTACATATTTTTATTTTCCAAATGAATATAAAAGAAAATTAAATAGTTAGAATTACTTTTAATTTTATATTACTAATTCTTCTTTCAATTTAACTATTATTTTTTATATCAAAATGAGTATTTATTTTACTATTTTATAATTTAATATATATCATACAAAATTGTTATATGATAGTTATACTTTTATAATACGATAAAACTAAAATTATCAAAATACATAAATAATTGAATTAAAATTAATATATACAAGTATTCAAATAACAATTTTATAGAACGATAGCGCCAATATTATCAAAATAAATAATTAAAATATTAAAATTAAAATTATTTTTTTATAACACACATTGTACCATCAAAAAAAAAAAAACCCCTCATGCATTGTACGGGTCAATTGCTAGTTTAAAATTATAGTCAACAAAGAATTTATTTAATCGACATATTATTTAGGGATTTAAATTTCAAAACACACACAATTTAAGGAATTATTTTCCATGATAAAAATATACTATATATTTTACCTAGCTTATAACGATTTCAATTTAGACCCGACCTGTTGTTTGTCTTGGATTCGGGATATCTTGTTTTGTATCACTGTTCATGTCTTTATTCATCTTGTACTTCATTAAGTTTGGCTATTGGAGTGTTATCATCGTATTTAGAACATGTTGGTAACTTGTTTTTCAAAGGAAAGTTTGCCCAAATTTTGGTCTCTTCGCTCGAATGGTCTTTTTGTCGCTCAAGTGGTCTTTGTGAACCCTCAGTACTTTTGTAGGCCTGTAAAAGTATTGGAAGGTGGTATTCTTCGCTCGAGCGATCACTTTGTTTGCTCGAGCGGTCTTTCTTGTTGTGTCTGGTCGCTCAAGCGACCATTTCTGCGCTCAAGCGGTCTATGCGTATATCTGGTCGTAAACTTCACTTTTTGGATCACTTTTTTACATCTCTCTCTCTCTCTAAATCTCATATACGCTCTCTCTCTCTCTCTCTCTCTCTCTCTCTCTCTCTCTAGTTCTTGAACATTTAGCCCAAATACACCTTGATCTAGTGATTTCATCACCCTAATCTCTTTGTTAAAAAGAGAGAGCACGTCGAAGGCTTCATTCTAATCGGAATCTTTCTATTGAGTCTTCTTCTTTGAGGTAGGGATTACTTTGACTCTTTTTATGATTTTTAACTTAGTTATTTGTTTTTCTAAACAAGTTAGAGATTTGGGGATTTTTGAATAAAACCTAGGGTTTTGACTTTGAAATCAAAAAAGGGGTTTTTGTAATGGGTTTTGGTATATGATTGTAGCTTTGTAAAAATGGTTGGGTTATGATAGATAGTGGATTTTATCCATGGAAATTGATTTTTAAAGAAATGGGGTTTTTGCCCTAAATTGTGAGAATTTGATTTTGTAAAGAGAAAATGGAAATTGATGTTGGTTTTATGGAATTGAAACAATGATGATGATGATGATGGAGTTGAATATAAATTATCACTCATATTTGGAAATATTGGAAAGTATATCTGTGTTGAAAATTAATTATTTGTTTAGAGATATCTGTTTTTAGCTATCGGTGGAGGATAGCTATGATTGTTGTAGAAATTGCATGAGAATTAGGTAAATTGAATTGTTTTCTCATCCATTTGCATTGATCATTGTAACATAATTAACACATTGAAAATGTTGTTGTTTTGAGAAAAATGAGGAATACCTTGGCGAATTTGGATAGTAGTGCAATTGCGATATTATGTTGGTCTATGTGTTCTTAGTGAAAGTCCAGAAAGTTTGGTGTCGAGCCTTCCGATTAATACTAGTTAAAATGATAAATTGGTAGTGCTTGTCGCCTACTTGCAGACATGTCCTAGAAATTCCCAATGTTGTATCCATCGCCCTGTTTTCTATTGTAAAGGAAATGGTTGCATGAATTGTGATATAAACTTGGCTTTGCATGGATTTAGAAAAAGAAGTAAAATGTTTTGTTACGAGTATTGCATATACATTCACCTTATAACTCTGTTAAGATTCATACACTGTGTTAGAGTATCTTTATTGGGTTTTGTTCACCCAATGTGGAAAACCATTTTCAGGTGCTGATAATATGCCTCCATGTAGCGATCCCGGTTTCGACCATTCTTTCATATTTTGCCACTTCGACTGGGCAGGTCGGGAATTGAGCTGCCCGATTAGCTCGCGAGAGTGCAGGGGGCATGTGACAACCTTCACCATCATGTTCTGGATTAACCCACGATTCTTGCTAAAGCTGGATCGAATAGATAAATCGATTATCGAAATTCTGAATTAATTGCATGAATATATTGTGTTATTTGCATTTCTATTTGTTAACTGTTAAACTATCTGTTCATGTTTTATGTTTTAAACTCCAAATTGAAAGCCTTATCAGCAGCCGAATCTAAAATTGATTAGTGATATGTGTTAATCATAATTTATGTGATTTTATGGCATATTTATTTGAAATGTGATTTGGTATGATTAAATAGATTAAAATAAGTTAAATTACACAAGTTGTATTATTTATAACCTTGCCCTATTAGTGGACCACTACACCAAACATTTTGAGGCTTGGTTTATTTCATCTTGGCATCATCTTGATCATCTCATTTTGAGACCCTTAACCGACCAAGAGAGGAAGAGGGAGAGAGTGAGAGAATTTGAGTTCCATCTTGTGATTTGCTTGGTGAATTAAAGAGATTGAAGGTTGATTTCATAATTGAGCTTCCTACACTTGATAATCAAGGTCTAAGGTAGAAAATCCACCTTCTTGAACTTGTCTTTGAGTTAGTTCTTGCTTGATTCTTGTTATATTGAAGATTGGAGTCAAAATTAGCTTAATACATTGAATTGAGTAGGAATTCATGCATGTATGTTGCCATTCTTGAGTTTTGAGAATTTTTGGGCTTGTTTGGTTTGTTTTTGGGAGAGTTGTTTTTGAAAAAAAAATTGGGGAGAGAGTTTAGAAATTTTTTTAGTTTGTTTGGTTGCATATTTTGGGAGAGTTGTTTTTTTTTGGGAGTTTGGGATGATTTGATATTTTGGAAGAATTTGAGTAGATGTGTGTGAGAGAAAAAGTGATTGAGAATGAGAGAGGAAAGAGAAAAAGTGATTGATTGATGTATAAGAGAGAGAAAGTGATTTTGAAATTTTTTTAAGAAAAACTCAAACCAAACAATTTTTGAGAAATTTTTTTCTAAAACTCATCTCTCAAATGTAAACCAAGCATACCCTTTGTCCATGAAATTGTACATGCATGTTCATATTATAGTTCTAGTTCATGAATTCCTCATGTTTTTAAAAGGATTGGCTCATTTGAGCAAGTGACTAAAGCTTTGAATTAGTTTAAATTCATGCATGTTATGTTTTATATCATGTTCATGAGATTGGTTTGACATTGTGTTTAATTGAACTACCCTTGGGCTGTGATTTCTCAAATTGAGTTTTGAAACATGTTATATTAGGAGTTTACAAGTGTTTTCCAGAAAATTAGCCCAAGAGGATCGAATTTGGTGCATTGAAACTTGGTTTTGAGCTTGAGGTTCAAATCTGGAATTTCCAGAATTTGGACTCACGCTCGAGCGGGGAAAGTGGCACTCGAGCGTGAAATTCGTGCTCCTAGCACTTTGCATTGTTTTACAGTACGCTCGAGTGGGGGATTGCACGCTCGAGCGAGGACTTGTGTCACACGCTCGAGCGGGTGTCGAGCGGCTATCGAGCGTGATTTTCACACATCCAGTACTTTTGCCATGTTTGCAGTCCGCTCGAGCGTAGGAAGTGACGCTCGAGCGGGGAACCTTTGTCTATATGTCTACTCGAGCGTAGAAAGCCACGCTTAAGCGTGACCCCTGTTTTCTGAAAATTTTGTAAGTGTTTAAAAGTGCATCCTTGCATCCTTATTCCATCCTAGGCATTCTTAGGCCTAGTTTAAGGCATCTTAATAAGGATATTGATGTAGAACCACACCGAGGCAAACAGGGATTAAGTTATTATTTCCCAACTGTGTAGCTTAGTGTGTGTTCACTCTATAACTGTATAGGGTTGGCATCTGGAGACGCGTACTAGCTTATCTGTAGCCTAGAACTCTGCGAGTAACAACTGTGTAAAGATATGTTCAAATATGAATATCTTCTGAATGGTTAAACTGTACTGTTTCTGAATTGATACTGTTAACTAAATGAATGTATGTCCTCTATTCTGAACTGTATTGTGGCATCCATAGCAACTACTGTTACTGTTACTGCTACTGTTACAGAGATCTCTATTAGTTCCTATCTTGGAACTTCTGTTTACTGTTATGATGGCCATCATTGACTGCTCGGTCTTTCAAGACCTACTGTTTACTGTACTGTTCTGCTAATGGATGTACCACATATGACTGTTATGACTGAATGACTGATATACTGAATCAATTGACTGTTTTCAATACTGAAAGGACATTCATTCTTAACCTCTTTACACATTGTGTTATTCACTGGGCTTTAGCTCACTGCTCATATATATATGTAGGTGTTCAGGCACTGGACCGCTGCTAGGGGCGTCAGGCTAAGCACTGTTTTGTCAAACCAACCTATGTGTCTTACCTTGAGGTTCCAGTACTGTTCAAGCCAAGGCTATGGGGTGTTTTAGATTCCCCCTTTTGTTTGTGTCCTGTATAGACTGAGTGAGACTTGTCTTGTCTTAAATGTTTTCAGAACATTGTAAATCTTACCGCTTTCGAATGTGTATATATATGAAAAGTCTTTTTGCATACAGACTGTCACAGCTCATTGGACATTGTTTAATTACTATTTTGGCTTCCGCTATGCCCCTATACTATAATATTGTCTTCTTTGTTAGCGGGCCTTGGTAATCACGGATTCTTGGCGATTCTGATGCTAAACCCATAGGGGCGGGTTTGGGTCGTGACAGGGCAGCGTCTCTTGGCGGGTCCTAGGGCAGCTCCCTAGCTTGGTCGAGGGGCAGCGCCCCTGAAGCAAAAATGCAAAATGCATTCGAAGTTGCTTGTCCGCTCAAGCGGAGAATATTTGGTTCCAGAAGTTTGACCTGTCTGCAAAAGTACTGGGAGTGTGTATTCGACGCTCAAGTAGGGCTTTCTACACTCGAGCGAACCATGTTATATCAGTTCGTGAATCTAATATTTCATATCACTTTTGTATATCTCTCTCTCTCTAAAAAACATTTCCTCTCCCTTCTCTCTACATTTCCCTACGCCAAATTGGATCAAAACTTTCATTTCTCAAGATCCATTAGAATTTTCCCATAGGTTCTTCATCAAAGTTGGTTAACTTCTCGAGGGCTTCATTGTGTGTGGTGAAGATCGAGTTTCGACACCGTTGATTTTGGGGGTTTTATCTCATTTTGGGGGTTTCATCTCATTTCTTCTTCAAAACTTGAGGTACGGATTTTCTTAGAGTTATATATATATTTTTGCAAGATCTAGATAATTTTCGAAATCATCATTCGATAGCTTTGAAAATTGATTGTTAATTCAAGAAGTTGAACGATTTTGAAAGTGGGTTTGTCTCTTGTTCTTTTAAAATGATCTTATGGGTTTTGATCTTCGTTGATTGAAGAAAAGATGATTTTGGAAAGTTTTCTTTCAAAAGATTTGAGTTGTATAGTTTTGGTGAGAAAACCTAGAATTTGAGATTTTTTTTAAAGAGATTGAAAATTCATGAATGATATTATTATATTTATTTTGTATGTCAAAATAAATGGATATTTGGAAAATTTCTTATTTATATTTATATAAATGATGAATTTTAGGAAATATGAGAATTGTTGTTCATTTTGAAAATTATTGTTCAAAACATTGAAATAGTCTTGAAATCACTAATTGTTGAGGATACTTGAGAAGATGGAATTGTGTAATTCCTTGGATGATGAATTGGAATAAAAGTATTTATATTCATCTTGTGTTATTGGCATATCAATTCATTTGATTACATTAAATTTTGAAAGTTGATTTGAAAACTTGTATTGAGAAAAGAATGTTGAGAAACAAGTTTCTATGAATTGGTTTTGGGGTAAATACGGTAGTAAGTCTTGACAGGTGGTGTAGATGAAATTGAATAGGTGTTGAGCCTTCCAGTTAATACTAGTAAAAATGACAGATTATAGGTGTCGAGCTTTCCAGTCAATGCTGGTAAAAATGACAAATTGGTAGTACTTATATAGTCTATTTGCAGACACCAACCTATGGATTACCAAAGTCGTATTTACCGCTCTTGAAATGAATTGTTAAGTTTTGAAGAATTGAAGTTGCATGACATCATTGAGCATGATGGTTTTCAAAGATGAAGATATGATTTTCTTTCAAAAGGGCATAACATGGCATGTGCATTTCATCTCTTGAGATTTGTATAAAATGTATATACTTTGTTAAGGATTTGCTACTAGGTTTTATGCTTATCCTACGGGATTTTTGTGCAGGAAAAGATGTGGTGATGCCGCCTAACTAGAGGTAAGGAAATGTGTGTTGAGAGTACGAGACTCTGATTTTGCTGTGACTCTGTGTGTAAGCCAAAAGATGTATGTGTGTGGGCTTGAATAACCATTTTGTATAACCAGGCTCAAGCCTTGAAAACTTGTAAACCCCTTGGGGGTATTTATTTGTTTATTTACTTGTTATTGGATTAATGTATTGTTGCATGAAGAACTATTGTATCATGTAATATAAGTTTGGAGATTTATATTCGATTTTTCTTGAAAGAGCCATGATTGTTGTATTATCATTTGGGCTAGAAATTTGGGGCATTACACTCCGCCAAGGCAATAGCTTAGGAGGACTTGGAACCAAAAGCTTCTATTTTTGTTAACTGTTGTAATTATTTTGTACAAACCTAGAGCTTTATTTGTATTGAGTTTAAACTCATTTTTATTGTAACTAAGCACTGTCTTAGAAAGTCGTAGCCATTAGGGCATTAATTTATCTATTCTTACTTTAATTTCATATCTCTTACTATTGACACATGCTGTAGATTCAGGGTTAGAGCTTGTGAATGTATAGTTGCATATGTTATTTTTTGTAATCATTGACTCATATGAATGTAAAGAGAGATCTTATTCTAAATGTATTGTCAATGGGTAATTGTTGTGAGATGGTATCATTGTTATATTTTTGGGGCGTTACATAGCTAATTAGCAAGAATTTATTATTACTCCCTCCGTCCCAAAATATTAGTCCCTTATTCCATTTTTCATTGTCCCCAAAAAAAGTATCCCTCCTAATCAAAAAAAAAAAATAAATATAATATATTTTTTTTTCTTTTTTTTTTAAAAAAATATATAAAAAAAAAAAAAAATTAATGATTTTTCAAAAAAAAAAATATATCAAAGGTCAAATTTGAAAATCAAACTTTTTTTTTTTTATATAATTGTACTACTAAAAAAAAGTTTTCCCAAAAAAAGGATTTTTTTTTTTGGAGGGAGTATTATAAAAAAAAACTTACATAAGAAACATCTTCATCTTTATCAGAATAAATATTCTTTAGACCTCTCTCTCTTTCAAAATGGTGATTATTAAGATTTCATTTGTGTTTAAAATATTTTAATATTTTTCTCTTTTTATTTTTGGCTTTCATCCAAGTTTAATCTCCACGTCCATCCAGTCTTTGTTAGCAACAGAACAATAATAAACCAAAATCATATGTGAAGATGACCACAGATGCCTCCTTCAAATTCTAAGATAACTACAAACAGTTGTTGGCCTCGCTACTAAGATTAAGTGTGAGATTTTTTGTATTTTTGTTACTTCTAAGACATTTAATAGATCAATATGCCATATATATTCTTTTAAATAGTCAATATTATTATAAAAAAAAAATAGAGTTTGTGATTGATTATGCTCTATCATATAGATTATAAATAAATAAATAATTGTATCTTTTATTGATTGTATATATGCAGTCTTTAAAAAGTCAATAATTATATATTTCATAATTTTCAGTTTCAATTCTATTTGGTAAATATTTAATTTATCAATAGTGTGTTTCTTAGGTGTAGAATATATTTTGATCTATATCTATATATATTGAAAGGATAATTTGTGTGCAAATTGGGCCGAGCTAGGTAAGGTTGTCTTCCTAGGTTGGGCAGTGCATTGGGCCAAGCTATGATATGAAAAAGTTCGGTCTCAGGTTGGTGGTTGTTAGGGCAATCAGTGGTGTTGGGCCTAGCTTTCTGTATGCGGCCAATAAATAAACCAGAGTGACACGTCGGTTACATGAAGAGAGCCGAGGTAGGCGTAGCTTGGTAGGATAACTCATCGCGGTCAGGGATTGCACAGCTCGGTCAGAGGTATAGTTGCACAAGGTAGCTCGGTTAAGTACAGTTAGCCGAGCATGGTGTTTGGCCATCTCACTTGGTGTGCAGTGAGAAGGGTGCTCTAAGGATAAGCATTATCCTTAGAGGTGAGATTCCTAGGAGGACTCTACTAAAAAGAGTTAAAGTCTCACTAAGAGTGTGCCTGGCGGAATTTATAAAAGCTCAAGGCAGAACCTCTGGATGGGTATTGCAATTCTTACTCTCAAATAGACAGAGCTTATTGTCTATTGTCTAATTGCCGACTTAGGCATCAGAGGGTTTTTGGCATACACCCGCCGGCTAGCCTACATTTGTATTTTCAGATAATAAAGCGACGACGTTTGGAGGAGTGCAAACTTGATCAATAGAATTATACAAGAAATTTATTTTGTACTCGTACATATACTATTACCAAGCAAAACAAACTTTTGATCTAAGAGACTTTAGGAATTTCAAAGTATTAATATAAAATTTTAAAAGTTAAGAAATACAAGTGAGATACAACTATTGGCGGATTCTATCGTATCTATAATTTTAAATTTTAAAAACATATTTATATATAGAAAGTTAAATAAATAAATTTAATCATATCTAAGTATCTAATTTGATATTTAAAAACCCTTAAAAGGAAATTCTAAATTTAAATTTAGTAATATATAATTTAAAATTATAAAAATATTTACTTCAAAATATTATTCATTTTTCAAATATTTGAAACTAAAAATATAAATATAATGTAAAACTATTGACTTATCTAACCATATATAATTTTCAAATTCAAATTCAATAAAAAAAAAAATGTATATGAATTGTCAAAAACTAACTTTAGCTATATTTTTTTGGTTAGATGGCAATTTTTTTAGCCATGCCTAAACTATATTTAATTTTAAATTTAAAAAGGAAGTCCAAAGAAAATTCGAATCATATATAATTTCAAAATATTTAAATTATTTTTTAACTGTTAATCATAATTTATCAAATGGTCAAAAAATGTCAAGTACACATGTCAAATTCTTATTGAAAAAAAATATTTGTGTTGAAAAGTTTAAAATAAGTATTAACTTTAAATTAATAAATCTGACATAAAACTCCACTTGACTATCAAAAAAATATTCAAAAATAAAAATAATGATCTACATTCATTGTGAGTGCAACATTTGACAAATTTTTAACTTATATCATACACTTATTTTCGGGATAAATTTTTATGGTCCATTGCATTTTTTAGACTAAAATATAGTCCATGAACTAGTCCAGTATAACCTTTGATAATTGTTTTTTAAATATACTTTAATATTGATATAGATATTAGTTGATTTAAATTGATTATTATAAAATATTCTACTTATATAATTTGTACAGAATATTTAAATTTATTATTATCAGACGCCTTTACGAATTAACTTATCAATTTTTTAGATTAGTATAAGATTAGGATTAGAATATGACCTATAATTTAAGGTGATGCTATCTAAGATAATTTTTTTTATATACATAAATATAAATAACTATTCATTTCATAGTATTAACATAAATATATAGTTACTGAAGTTCAATTTTTTTAATAAATATGCATAAAATATGTTTGTATGTTCATATTTTTATTATAAAAATACTTACAAATATTTATTCACCAATTTAATAAATAAATAGGTCAAATGATTCATAAATTGGATATAGATCAAGACAATTTTTAATTAGGGAGTTTTTTTGATAAATCCACTTTCTAAGAGTTTTATTCCATCCAACCCATATTCTTTTTGACTATTCCATTAGGTCCTATTTGAGATAAGAAGACCAAAATACCATTTTTATCTACTTAGATTCCATTTAGTTCACATTATTTTCTTATATTTCAATAAATCATGTGTGACATAATTACCAAAATACCCCTAATGTGAATGTTCACATCGTCAATGTGAATGTTCATATCATCAATGTGTAGGGGCCCGGCCCATGTCGATCCTCGTGGGTGCCCAGAAAAATTCGAGTCGGGCTGGGGCGGGCCCGGGCCATTGACAATGTGAATATTCACATTGACACGTTAACATTCACATTAATAGGAGTGTAAAATTGGCCCGCGTCCCGTGGCGGCGCGAAACCCGCCTGCGGCCCATGGGTGGCCCGGGGTGGGCCCGGTCCGGCCCGTTGACAATGTGAATATTCACATTGACATATTAACATTCACATTGATAAGAGTATAAAATTGGCCCACGGCCCATGGGTGGCCAAAAGCCCGCCGCGGCCCGTTGACAATGTGAATATTCACATTGACATGTTAACATTCACATTGATAGGAGTGTAAAATTAACCCGCGCCTCGTGGCTACCCGAAACCCGCCCACGGCCCGTGGGCGGCCCCGGGGCAGGCCCAGCCCGGCCTGTTAACAATGTGAATATTCACATTGACATGTTAACATTCACATTGATAGAGTATAAAATTGGCCAGCGGTCCAGGGCTGGCCCGGCCCGGCCCGTTGACAATGTGAATATTCACATTGACATGTTAACATTCACATTGATAGGAGTGTAAAATTAGCCCGTGTCTCATGGCTGTCCGAAACCCACCCATGGCCCATGGGCGGCCCGGGGCGAACCTGGCCATTTTTTTTAATTCTTTTTAATTTTTTCTACCAAAATTTTATTATTTTCCACAAAAAAAGACACTAGGCCTCGGCGCGGGCCGGGCCTCTGACCGAGCCTTGAATGGGCCTTAACCGGACCGATGGGCGGGGCCGAGCTTCAAAGTGATGGCCTAGGCCCTAGCCTAAGGTCTCGGATTAGGCTCGAGCCTAGGCCTAAACGAGCCTTTCTCGGGCCGGGTCGGGCCAGTCCACGGGCCAAAAAATTAGGCCCAGGCTCTAGCCCTGGCACAAGGGTATTCGGGCTTTGGATGGGCCGATGGATCGAGCTTCGGGTTGGGCCGATGGGCCTGGGCCTAGCCTCGAGCTTAGGTCGGGCTTAGCCATTTTTTTTAATTCTTTTTAATTTTTTCTACCAAAATTTTATTATTTTCCACAAAAAAATACATTGCGCCTCGGCGCGGGCTGGGCCTCAGATCAAGCCTTGAATGGGCCTTAAGCGGGCCGATGGGCCGGGCCGGGCTTCAAAGTGATGACCTAGGCCCTAACCTAGGGTTTCAGACATGCTCGGGCAGGACCAAAAGCAGGCGCCGAGGCGTGGCGGGCCTCGGGCGCGGCCAGCCGGGCCAATTCTACATTCATATCAATGTGCATTTTAACATGTCAATGTGAATATTCACATTGTCAACGGGCTAGGCCGGGCCTACCCCAGGCTGCGAGCGAGCTTCGGGCAGCGGACAAATTTTATACTCCTATTGATGTTAATGTTAACATGTCAATATGAATATTCACATTGTCACGGGTCGGGCCAAGCCCACCTCAGGCTGCGGTCGGGCTTCGGGCCGCCCACAGGCTGTGGGCCAATTTTGCACTCTTATCAATGTGAATGTTAACATGTCAATGTGAATATTCACATTGTTAACGAGCTGGGTTGGGCTCGCCCTAGGCCGCTGGCCAATTTTATACTCTTATCAATGTAAATATTAACATGTCAATGTGAATATTCACATTGTCAACAGGTCGGACCAGGCCCGCCCCGGCCGCCCACGGGCCGTGGGTGGGTTTCGAGCAGCCACGAGGCGCGGGCTAATTTTACACTCCTATCAATGTGAATGTTAACATGTCAATATGAATATTCACATTATTAACAGGCCGAGCCGAGCCTGCCCCAGGCTGCCCATGGGTTGTGGGCGGGTTTCAGGCAGCCACAGGACGCGGACTAATTTTACACTCCTATCAATGTGAATGTTAACATGTCAATGTGAATATTCACATTGTCAATAAGCATTTGGCTGCCGTATGGCGGGTTTTGGCCATCTATGGGCCGCGGGCCAATTTTATACTCTTATCAATGTGAATGTTAACATGCCAATGTGAATATTTACATTGTCAATCGAAGTCGACCGCCCGCCTGCGTCATGGGCGGGCGGGTCGCCGCACGCCACGCCAGCCAATTTTACACTCCTATTAATGTGAATGTTAATATGTCAATGTGAATATTCACATTATCAACGGGCCAGGCCCACCCCAGCTCGCGGGCGGGTTTCGGGCCGCCCACGGGCCAATTTTACATTCCTACCAATGTGAATTTTAAAATCTTAATATTCATATCATAAAATTGCTAACCGTTCAAAAAATATTTATAAGGGTATCAAAATTAAATATAAGGGTATCAAAATTAAATATAAAGGCATAAGTGTCTAAGAAAATAGTGTAAATCAAGAAAAAGGACTTCATGGAATAAAACTATACATACATGGGACTAAATGGGTTACAAAATTCCTTCATGGACTTCTTGGGTTAAAACACTTCTAAATGAGATTCATCAATAATTTTCCCTTTTAATTATTAGGTGAAAATCACGAGTAATGCTAAGGACCCCAAATGTTTTACCAAATGTTATACCAAATGTCTCACATAATATGGGACCTACATGGTTTGAGTCCCAAACCCATGTGAGACATTTGGTGAAATATTTGAGGTCCCTAGCATTTTTTGAAAATCACATTAAATATTAAGTTGATAGCTTTTAGGTCACTTCTAATATTTTAATCCAACTCTAATACCACAAGTCAATCTAATGATTAGATGAAAGTCACATTGGCATAAATATTGAGTCGACTAACTTCTTGGTCACTTTAATGTTTAATCCAATTCTAATACCACAAGTCAATCCTAATCCATTTTCATGTAAGAGTTATGACATAAGATAATTTATAATTGAGTGCGGCTAGTAGCATCCCATCAATTATTTTGGACATCCCATTTTTTAGATTTTTTTATTACAATAATAACCTCAAATGAAATTATTAAAAAGGACATTAATAATTTTGAGACACCTCATCTCACAATTAAGCCTATACACCTACTACATTATAAGTCAGGGTTTATGAGAGCACCCACCTCCATCACCACCCATCAATCTGCCCCAGATCCCATCTTCAAAACCTACACATCCTTAAAACCTTGAAAACCCTTTGGCGGCAATTTTCTAGCGGTAACGGTGGCAACCATTTGATTACCTATACTTCTCTAACAATGACAATGAGTAGAAGTTTTTCTGGCAACCATAATGTGACGACCCCACCACGTATAATGATTAGTACTTGATTAATTAAGAGGATTTGAAATTAATTGCCAAGTATTATAATTTAATTTGGGATTTATGGGAATTGTGGGATCTGACTCGTATATGATTCTATTAAAGATTTATTTTGGAATTAGAAATTAAGGGTCTAAATGGCTTAAGGAAGTGAAATTAAGAAGTTGAATCAATTTAATCTTAATTACGAACCCATTTGGGAGTTTAATTAAATATTCGATTCAGTTTAGTAAAATTGAGATTCGATTAATTAGGTCCTAATTGGAGTTGATTAAGTGATGAGGACTGAGGATTGTGGTTACTATAAATTAAATTTAATTATGATGTGCCCAATTTGAATATGTAATTTATTGATGAAAATTTTGAGTCTGATCAGAAATTGAAGGATTAAATGATCTAAGAAATCAAAATTGAGGATGGAAATGAGTTTAATTTAATATTTGGAGTCTTTTGGGAGTTTGATTAAAAATCTGATTCGGATTGTTAAATTTAAATATATTTAATTAGGCTCTAATGGAAGTCAATTAGACTAATTAAATTATGCGAGATTTGAGATTAGTTATAATTAAATAATTTTGTGTTAATTAAAACTTGTTAAGATTAAGTGATGCTTAATTGAATTATTCCTAGACATAAATTGAATTATGGACTAAATTAGTATTGGGGGTGTAAATAGGTGTGGGTGTATTGAGAAATCTGTGTATGTGTGTGTATGTGATGTGTTGGAAATCAAAGGAGAGTGCACGTGTGCCATGTAGAGGTCAAGAAGTGAGGTGTGTGTGTGTGAGTGAATGTATAACCTGCTGAAGCTCAAAAACAAAAGGGAGTAAAGAGAATATGAGTTCAAGAGAGGGAGAAACAGCCGACAGAGAGGAAGAGAAAGCCACTGTTTTTTTTTTTTTTTTTAGTGTGTGCTGGAACTTGAGTTAAAGGAAGAAATTAGGAGCAAACAGGAAGGTAAAGAGTAACAAAGAGAGGCTCAAGAATTCATCTTGGAAGAACAATAGGTAACAATTTCTACCTTAATTCTTGTAAATAATTCCCCTAATATCTAGAATCAAAATGAAATTGGGTTCAATTGCATGTAAATTAGAAGGAATTAGTAAAAAGGGTGATGAAATTGAATTAGATTCAAAATTATAGAAGTTAATTTGAAATGGGTTACATGCATGTGGATGGTTATGGAAAATAAATTAGAAATTAATTAGTTTGAGTTTGATTTTTATTATTCTTCATAAATTTGAGGTTCATCCTCACATGCATGTTAGAATTTCAAAGTTTTAGATTTAATTCATGTGTAAAAAGACTTATGAGATTAAATTTGGATTTGTATGTAAAATCAAGTTAGGACCAAGATTATGAATTATGATTTCTTAAATTTGTTGAACTTGGGTTCAATTTCATATAAATAGATGAAGTTAGCAACATGATGAATAAATGGAGTTATGTTCAATTTATGGAAATTAAATTAGAAATCAATTATTTTGACTTTAATTTTGTAATCTTGCATGAAATTAAGCTTCATTGTTACATGCATGAATAAATTTTACAAGTTTAATACTCTAATGATACATATATCATGGATTTTGAAGGATTTGGATTAATTCAATCTCATATTTTGAAGAGAAAAAGAAAATGTTTTATGAACATCAAGTTTATGAAAAATTAGAATTAATCCTAATGCTAGTTAAAGTTTTGATTTTATAATTAGATTTTTAATCCATGCATGTAGTGTGATTTAAGATTTTATTTAAATTAAACATATTTTAATTATGAATTTTTCAGGAGTTTTGAGAGTTTAATTCGTGTTTTAAAAATTGTTTGCTTGAAATTGGGTTTGATATGGAGAAGATGAGTTAAAACTAAATTTGGACAATTGAAGCATGATTTTGAATGAATGATTTCTAATTGAAAGTGTTTATTTAATTATACAATGGTTTTCCGTTTTTGTGTACCAAAAGTACATGTTTTGAGGCTTTGAATACCAACTTTGAACTTCAATTGCAATTTTGGAATTTCAGAATTTGCATTGTCCGCTCGAGCGTGAAAATCGAGCTCCCAATAGTTTTTCAAATGTTGCATTCCGCTCGAGCGACCAAAGTGCCGCTCGAGCGGGACCCATTTTCAGCATATTTTGGAAAATTACATTTAGTTCAAATTTTTATTCTCATCTCTTTTCAAGGTATTCTAGACATGATTTATGACTCAATAAAGATTAATAAGCTACCAATCAACATGGATTAGTTAGTTGAAGAATGAATCATTGATCTAGTGGTAATGGTTTAAGAAGCCAAGTAAAAGATCAATCCATTTGGAAAAGAAGGGCTTAATAATGAAAGAATATGTGAAATAAGAACCCGGTTTATTTGAATGAGAAAGAATAAGCATGGTAGAACTTCGGACTGTTTAGACGGAAAAAGACTAAGAAAGTCAAGTTTGATCAAGGGAGTATTATTGTATTTCAATGTGTATATGTTATGTGCTTGTGTAGGCCACACGCCATTGTCTGCCTGACTTATCTGATATGTCCGGTTTGTCTGATTTGCATTTGCGGCTATCTGTGAGTAATAACTTAGTAAAGTTATGTTCAACTATATTTATTTTCTGTGTGATAAAATGAGATCTGTTTTCTGAAATGATATGTTCTGTTCAATGAATGATTGTCCAATTTCTGATATGTATTCGTGACATCCTTAGCATCATGTGATATCTGTTGGCTGTTACCCGATATTGGAGGTTCCTTTATGGAACTTAATCTGTTAGCACTCATTACCGTCTTAGGAGGCCCGTTTGAGGCTCGGCATATTCTGTTATGTTACATTATTCGTAACCTCACGTATACGCTCGCTCGCTTACATTAATGTTAATGGACGTATCACGTATACTTAAGCATGACTTATGATTTCTGTATATGATCTGGGCAAATTATGAATTTGATACGAAACTGAATTATGAATTTTGAATCTGTACAAACTCATTCATTAAAACCCTTTACTTTGTTATTATTCACTGGGTTCTAACTCACTGTATTATTTATGTATTTAGGTGATCAGGCGCGTGACCAGGCTTAGAGGCATCTGTCTAGAATCTGTTTTGTTAGCCAACCTATGTGCCTCCCGTGGAGGTTCCGGATATGTTAAGTGATTATTGCTATGTGATTTAAAGTTTAACTTCTGTTTTCTTGTTTGGTTAAATAGTCTTGTGTATTTTGAAAAAGGGGCTAAGTCCCTTCTTGTCTAATATGTATGTATATATGATGACTTAAAGATAATGTGTATATATATAAAGTTAAAAAAAAATTCTGTCTCATATAAGTCTGCACAACTCAATAGATATTGTATATTGTTATTTGCTTCCGCTAGCCCCTAATATTATGTTAATCTGTCTCAGGGGCCTTCGGTAATCCCAGGATTACTGGCCGGTTACTATGCTAAATCTATAGGAGCAGGTTTCGGTCGTGACACATAATTCTATGAAATTAGAAGAGTACAATAATAAAAGTTTAGAAGAGGTTCATAACTATGATGGTATTCTTAACTTAGAAGAGATTGACCTTGTAAGGGTAAGTTTCTTAAAAAAAAATGAAAAAAATAATAAAAATTGTTTGTCATTTTTTGGGGACTAAACTCTCGAACATATGACTGAAATTCGGGAACACAGGCCTGAAAATTGTTTACTTGTTCAGGAACAGGTAACCAAACATTTTTCATTTGTTTGGGAACAGATAACTGAACATCATTAATGAACCTTCTTTAAACTTTAAAATCAAAAAATCCAAATATGATAAGGATTGAGAATTGAAATTTTCATAGTCAAAGAAACTCACCTGAGAGATCACAAATCCAAACTCGTGGAGATTGCAAAATCAACAAAAGGGGAATTTTGAATTAATAACAAAAAAATCCTATATTTATTTTCTCAGGCCATGAACAAGTACGTGGAGATGGAGTAATAATCACCTTCATGGATTTTGTTAGGGTTTTTGGGAGATAGGCTTTTTAGGGTGTGGGGGTGTGGAAGTGTGCATTCAATATAATATTTTCACAAAGATAATTTTGGTAGTATTTGGAGGGAGAAAAGAAATCTTAAGGGTTTTAGAATTTATAAGTAGGGGTCCAAAGAAATTGAGGGTCTAAAATAATTGGTAGGGTGCTAATAGCAACACTCTCACAATTTAAATAGATGAATTTTTAGGCTTTACAAAATAAGAAAAAATTAGTATATTAACAAATGTAATTTACTATTATCATATGGTAAATTAAAATTATGAAATTATAAAATGAAATGTATGCATATTTTATCGTAAATATAACTTTTGTAATTTATTTTTTAATTTTTACCAATTAAATTATGACATGTATTTTTTTTTTTTTGTATTAAGAACTTAGAACACATAGTTATTGACATCAAAATAAAAACTCTCTTACGTGTAACTTTGATAAAAATGAAATTTTTTTTATTGATTATAAATCATTTTACTGCATATTTGAGATATATTTTATATTATTGTTTAAATTTAAAATTATTTTTTGATTATTTATTTATGTTCGTGCATAGCACAGGTAATATATACATATATATATACAATATATATCCCAAGAGATAGATAAAAAGACATCACCAAATACATTTCTTTTCTCTTTAAATCAAAGAAATCTCAGCATGATAACCATCATTTCCAATCTTCATCTTTTCAAGACAAGTATAATAATATACTATTTACTACTTTTCTCAAAATCTATTTCTCTCTTACAAGGGATTTCAACAATTTCAACAATAGGGATATATACATCAATTTCCTTATCATTTCTCAAAAATGGATCTCAATAATTCATGATTTCACAAAATCTCAAATTTTCTCCAAATTTCCAAAATTTAGGTTTTTCATAAAAGAAAAATAGAGTTTCTTTTTGAAAGATTTTACGCAACTAGAAACCCCAACTATCACACCACTCATATTTTTTTATCGATACGACATTTTCCTCAACTTTCTCAAGTCTAGGGTTTCACAAAATTAGGATTTCCTCATTTTTGAAAAGATTTTTGCTCATAAAACTCTCAAAACATTCTCATAGTTCATAAATTAAAAGAATTGATAAAAGATTTGAGAAAACCAGCTTTGAATAAAATACAATCTTATAAAAAAATAAAAAAAAATTCAAAACCCTAACTCAATACACTCCAACAGCATCAAAATAACCGTAGACTTACAAAAAAAGTATATATAACTCAAAGAAAATTCCTACCTCAAACTCTAGGAAAAGATGAGAAGAAAACCCCAAATTTGATGGCATCGGAAATCGATCTCCATCGTACAAGATGAAACTCTTGATAAGCTCTCCAAGTTTTCCCAAGACTAAGGTCAAAATCACAATGGATTGGAAGTAATCAAAGAAAGAGTGAGTTTTGGTGAGATTGGGTAAAGAGAATGAGGAGAAAAGATGATATAGAGAGAGAGAGAGAGGGGGGGTAAGGGAAAAGTAAAAGGAGAGAGAGAGGGGATCAAATTTTAAAAAAAGTGGCTCAAATTTCAGAGCTGAAATAGACATTTCTGCACGTGCCTTCCTCATGTGCTTTAATTCCAAAATGCAACCCAAGAAACCAAGCCTTCACCGCACGTGCAGCCCTCCTCCCTACATGTGCGATTTTGTTTATCGATTAGGTTTACAAAACTCAACAAGGTATTTCTCTACCCTGATTTTGCCTCCACACTGGAAACAATAAATTTTTAAACCCAAAGTAAGTTAGGTTGACCACACAAGAAGATTTTTGGAAAGTGGCAAACTCACACGACTGACAAGGTATTGGATTGAGATCAAAACTCTAGATGTAGAGATTAAACGAGGATAAAAGGAGGAAGAAATCAAGTTATGTACCCAGGACATCACAAAAACTATTAATTGAATTGATAATTTATTAACAAAATGAGTTGTTTGTTATGAAATTAGATACTTTGAATGACATGATGTAATTCCCAAAATCACATGGGACAATTCACCTTGTTTGGTTTCAAATAATTGAATCCATTTTTCAGAAAATTGAGTTTTTTATTTTTATTTTTCGTGTTTTTTTTTTGTTTTTAGTAATTTTTTTAAAAAATTTATTATTTTTTAGATATACCTAACCTACATACACTTAAAAAGTATAATATTTATGGAAAAAAAATCTTTCAAAAATTCATCAAATACAAAAAATACATATAAAAATTCAGTACATTTTCGTATTCTTGTGTATTTATTGAATTTTTAAATTATTTTCTCACAAATATTTTACTTTTTAAGTACATCTAAGTTCTGTGCATCTAGAAAGTAAAAAATTTACTTAAAATATTTAAAAAATTCACTAAAAACAAAAAAACACAAAAAATAGAAAACTCAATTTTTTAAAAATTAATCAAAACAAACAAGGTGATTGGTATTTTAAACAAATCTCAAAAAAATATATTTGTAATTTATCATTGATTTGTAATTATTTTTTTAAACTCTCATTGATAAATGATAAACTTTATAAATATTAACAATGTTAAATTCATAAATATTAACAATTAAAATTATAAATATTTCTATGTTTTGGTAAATACTTTTTTCAAATGAATCTAAAAAAAAAAAATACTTTTTTCAAAAATCACTTTGTTGTAATTCTCCTTTTAATAGGAGGCTCGCTATTAAAATTATAAATATTCCTCTCTCTGTTTACTAGGAGGCTCGCTATAATGTACCGGGTGCGTAGTGCGCGTGCTGACAAGGAAAGGATGGTTTGTTTGGTCCCAATTTCCTTTTCCTAAATTTAAATTTTTTAAAAGTTGAGTTTTTTTTTTTTTGTGTATTTTTATTTTTTTTTAGTATTTTTTAATATTTTAAGCAAATTATTTACTTTTTAGATGCCCTTAATATAAATATAATTAAAAAAATAATATTTGTGAAAAAAGTCTTTAAAAAATTTACTAAATACTAAAAATACAAAACAAATAAAAATTCACTACATTTTCTTATTCTTGTATATATATTGAATTTTCAAAATATTTTTTTATAAATATTTTATTTTTTAGGCACATCTAGGTTAGATGCATCTAAAAAGTAAAAAAATTGTTTAAAATATTAAAAAAATCACTAAAAACAAAAAAAAATGAAAAACAAAAAATTTAATTTTTTAAAAAATTGAATTCAAAAAATTGGAACCAAACAATTCTTTTCTACCAATGCTATTTGGATTGGTTAACCCACCAAATACAAGCCCAATCCATTCGTCATTTATAACTTATTTTGTTAAAATATGAGATGAAAAAAATTAATGTTTGATTTGGTTTCCAAAAATGTATTTTTTTTAAATTCTAAAAAATTAAAAATTAATTTAGTGAAAGAAATAAAAAAATAAAAAACACACCATTTTTACATTATTTTATCTTTTGGGAGGCCATAAATAATTTCTAAAAATTTAAAAATATCTTTTTGATATTTATTTTTATCAAATTAGTTTCCATTTTTTTTAAAAAAATTCTGAATTATTTTTCTGAAAAAGAAACCAAACAAGGCCTTGGAAGATTTTTTTTGACTTTTTTTACAGCAAAAAGTGTAAAAGTAGAGTAAATAAAAATAAATTTTAATTTTTTTTGTATGAGTTAATTTTTTTAATACCTTTTTAGTGACTTTTTGATTGAAATAACCAATTACCAAACATTTTTTAGTTAATATATATATATATATATATATTACTGCAATGCAGGTAATTGAAATACTCGAATTAAATTTTGACAAACTAATTCTAAAGTTTGACTTATATAAAAATATTTTAAAAATTATATGTATTTAAAATGTTGGTTGTTGATTTATAGTAAAATAATCTAATTGCAAGATTAACTAAAGTATCATACCTCAATATACTTTTATGCTATTTTAGCATTTTATAAGCATTTTAATATAAATTATGACCCTTCTTTTTTCTTCTAGAAATAATATTAATAGGACTTGTTTTTTTTTTTAAAGAAAATTAACTAGTCTTAGCTAAAAACCTCAACTTAAATTTGAGGACAATTTCAAGTTTAATTTATTGAGTTTTGATTGAACTTGAGTAGCAAGCGCGAATTGAGAGTCAAGTTTAGGTAACTCTGAACAATAACTCGAGCGGTACTTAAATAATCTTTCCAACGTGTTAAATTCTGTCTTAAACAACCTTTCACTCAAAATGCACATCAACACATCATCGTAATTGTGTTCTTTTTGGGAGCAAGTTCCTTCCAGTTGATACTAGGGGGTGTTGTTGGACCTCTATAAGCTCACCACGGGATCCACCTCAATAATCTAAATCGTTTATTTTTTTTAACACTTTTCGAATAGATGAATCATACAAAAAATCAATTTGATCGGATAATTATAGTGCCATGATTTAATCAAATTTCTTTTAAAAATTAGATGCTAAGTAAAAATTAATTTTGAAGCTAGATCGTTCGGTATAATTTAAAATAACTAAAATATAAATAAAAAAAATCATCAAAAAAAAAAAATCAAAAATATTTTTTATAAACTAAGTCATAAAGAATAAATATAAGATTGTTTGAGTATTTTCAAGCATTCTACCAGTGAGACGTGTCTACTCTACGTAGTGCATCCTTGGACAAAACTCCTACGGAATGAAAATTGAATCCCCAAAAAGAATAAAAATTAAAAATAAAAAAAGGTGGGAAAAGAAATGAAAAATTGAAGTATTCACATGGCTCAAAATAATTACAATTTTCATGATGATATAAGTCCATCTGGTCCAACTAAAAGTTGACATTGTACACAACTCTCCAAAAAACTGTAATTATTTTAAATTATTTCCACTAAAATATAATTTCACCAATTATTTATATTACCATATCATTAAAAATTATTAATTGACTTAATAATTTATTTATTAACAAAATAGTTAGCTGAAAATATTTTTCATATCATTAAAAATTGTTAATTTACTTAATGATTTACTTGTTAATAAAATTAATAATTTGTTATTTAAGTATGATTTATGTATTCATAAAATTAGTCATTTGCAGATATATATGTATCTTCTTCTTCTTCTTTATTAGTTCAGTGACTTATCATAGTAATATTTTTAGATGGATGAATTCTTTAGTATTTGTTTTATATTTATTTGTTGAGAAAAGTTACACATTATAATTTTTTATTATTATAAATTCGGAAGAAATATTAAAAACTCATAAATTTATCCAAAATGATATGGTAATAGAATTGGAGTCGACATCATTCAGTGTATAACAAATCAAAAATTGATACATATCATACCACATAATTCTATCATATATCTAATGATTTATTCTATTCAATTTCATAAAACAATATTTTAATTTAAAAAAAGTTACTTATGAATAAAATTAATCATTTGTTATGCGAGTATGATTTATGTATTAATAAAATTAGTCATTTGTATGTATATGTATTTTCTTCTACTTCTTTATTAGTTCAGTGGCTTATCTTAGTAGTATTTTTTAGATGAGAGAATTATCTTAGTATTTGTTTTATATTTATCTACAGAAAAAAATTACACACCATAATTTTTTTTTTTTAAATTCGGAAGAAATGTTAAAAACTCATAAATTCACCAAAAATGATATAGTAATAGAATTAGAGTCAACATCATTGGGTGTATAACAAATCAAAAAAATTATACATATCATATCACAAAATTCTATCATATATCTAATGATTTATTCTATTCAATTTTATAAAATAATATTTTAATTTTAAAAAATTAATCAAAATATAAAACTTAAACATATTGTAATAATAACTCGTGCCGGACCTGTCTAAACTAGTATACATATATAGAGAGAGGTGCCCTCCATGCCTAAATTATTGTTAAGAGTGGGATTACAAGTGATTTGAATGGAGGAAACAGGGTTTTGTTCCCCCAACAACCTCAACTATGCCTAGACTTCTGTTTTATTCACAATCTAAACACATTGCCATAATACACACAAACACATGCAAACACTTCTAATTCCTATACCTAATTCCTGAAACAACAATGCTAGAGACCTCTAAAAAGGCATCTCTAAACCCACTTCTAATGAGGTGGAAAAGGAAAAGAAAAAAAAAAAAAAAAATCAAGACACATGATTGGCTGTGACAGTGAGGGACCCACTGCCACATCACTAGTAGTACCTCTAAATTAGAGGTCCCAAGCATTTTTGTTCCTGAAATTCCTTCTCTATCATCTCCAGCCTGTTTTGGGCTTTGGGTTGGGTGAGACAATGAATAGCAATTCTGTTTTTTTTTTTTTTTTTTTTTTTTTTTTTTTTTTAAATTTTATTTTTATTGAGTCTCAAATACAGGATAAGGTTTTACCAAATATAATAATAATAGATGATAGTATAAAGTCACAACTATATAAAAAAATATGAAATATTCTGTCTCTAAATTTTTCTATTTTCTAATCTAAAAAACTTATGACCATTGATATGTCTCGAGATTTTTATACCTTGAAATTTTCATATGATCTAATAGTTATGAATATTTTGAAACGGAAGACATAATTTTAATTTTAATTTTAAATTAAAATTATTTTTTTATAACACACATTATACCATCAAATATTTATAAAAATAAAAAAAAAACTCGTGCATTATACGAGTCAACTGCTAGTTTAAAATTATAGTCAACAAATAATTTATTGAATTGACATATTATTTAGGGATTTAAATTTTAAAATACACACGATTTAAGAAATTATTTTCCATAATAAAAATATACTATATATTTTACCTAGCTAATTAGCAGGAATTTATTATTTTTTTAAAAAAAAAAAAGCTTACATAAGAAACATCTTCATCTCTATCAGAATAAATATTTTTTACACCTCTCTCTCTTTAAAAATGGTGATTGTTAATATTTCATTCAGTGTATTTGGTTTCGATTTTCTCAATTTAGTTTTCTAAAAATTAAGTTTTTTGTTTTTCGTGTTTTTTATTTTTTGTTTTTAGTGATTTTTTTTAAAAAAATTTTTAGATGCACCTTACTTAGATGTATTTAAATAATAAAATTTTTGAAAAAACTTAATAAACACACAAAAATATGAAAAATATATTGAATTTTCATAATTTTTTTTTGTATTTTTGGTATTTAATGAATTTTTTAAAAAAAATTTCACAAATATTATACTTTTTAAGTGTATTTATATTAGATGTGTCTAAAAATTAAAAATATTGCTTAAAATATTTAAAAAAAAATCATTGAAAATAAAAAAATACAAAAAATAAAAATGTATAATTTTTTGAAAAGTGCTTTCTAAAAACAAAAACCAAACAAGCTGATTTGTTTAAAATATTTTTCTCTTTTTATTTTTGGCTTTCATTCAAGCTTAATCTCCACGTTCATGTGGTCTATGTTAGTAACAGACCAATAATAAACCAAAATCATATGTGAAGATAACCATGGATTCCTCCTTCAAATTCTAAGATAACTACAAGTACCTGTTAACCTCGGTACTAAGATTAAGTGTGAGATTTTTTTATTTTATTTTTGTTACTTCTAAGACATGTCATGGATCAATATGCCACATATATTCTTTTAAATTGTCAATATTATTAAAAAGAAAATTAGAATTTGTGATTGATTATAGCTCTGTCATATAGATTATAAAAAAAAAAAAAAAAATTGTATCTTTTGTGTAGTCCTTAAAAGTCAATAATTATATTTTTCATAATTTTCAGTTTCAATTCTATTTGGTGAATATTTAATTTATCAATAGTGTGTTTCTCTGGTGTAGAGTATACTCTGATCTATATCTACATGCATACTATTACCAAGCAAAAAACAAACTTTTGATTTAAGAGACTTTAGGAATTTCAAAGTATTAATGTAAAATTTTAAAAGTTAAGAAATACAAGTGACATACAACTATTGGCGGATTTAACCGTATCTATAATTTTAAATTTTAAAAGCATATTTATATATAGAAAGTTAAATAAATAAATTTAATCATATCCAATCATCTAATTTGATATTTAAAAATTCTTAAAAGGAAATTCTAAATTTAAATTTAGTAATATATAATTTAAAATTATAAAAATATTTACTTCAAAATATTATTCATTTTTCAAATATTTGAAACTAAAAATATAAATATTATGTAAAACTGTTGACTTATCTAACCATATATAATTTTCAAATTCAAATTTAATAAAAAAAAATGTATATAAAATGTCAAAAACGAATTTTAGCTATATTTTTTTTGGTTAGATAGTAATTTTTGTAGCTATGCCTACACTATATTTAATTTTAAATTTAAAAAGGAAAGTCCAAAGAAAATTCAAATCATATACAATTTTAAAATATTTAAATTATTTTTTAACTGTTAATCATAATTTATCAAATGGTAAAAAATGTCAAGTACACATGTCAAATTCTTATTGAAAAAAAATATTTATGTTGAAAAGTTTAAAATTTTTAAGTATTAACTTTAAATTAATAAATTTGACATAAAACTTCACTTGGCTATAAAAAAAAATTCAAAAATAAAAATAATGGTCAACATTTATTGTGAGTGCAAAATACACTCACGTTCGGGATAAATTTTTATGGTCTATTGCATTTTTTAGACTAAAATATAGTCCATAAACTAATCCAGTCTAACCTTTGATAATTGTTTTTTAGATTTAAATATACTTTAATATTGATATAGATATGAGTCGATTTAAATTGATTATTAAAACATTCTACTTATCAACGATATAATTTGTATATAATATTAATTTATTATTATCACGACGTCTTTACTAATTAACTTATCAATTTTTTAGATTAAGTATAAGATTAAGATTAGAATATGACCTATAATTTAAAATGATTCTATCACAAATAATTTTTTATACATAAATATACATAACTATTCATTTCATGGTATTAACATAAATATATAGTTACTTAAGTTCAATTTTTGTTTAATAGATATGCATAAAATATGTTTGTATGTTCATATTATGAAAAATACTAACAAATATTTAGTTACCAATTTAATAAATAAATAGGTCAAATGATTCATAAATTGGATATAGATCAAGACAATTTTTAATAATTAGATGAAAATCACGAATAATACTAAGGACCTCAAATGTTTAATTAAATGTTCTACCAAATGTCTTACATGATATGAGACCCACATGGTCTAGGTCCTACATCCATGTAAGACATTTGGTAGAACATTTGGTAAAATATTTGGGGTCCCTAACATTTTTCGAAAATCACATTGGCATACATATTGAGTCGATTAGCTTCTAGGTCACTTCTAATATTTTAATCTAACTCTAATACCACAAGTCAATCTAATGATTAGATGAAAGTCACATTGGCATAAAAATTGAGTCCACTAACTTCTTGGTCACTTTAATGTTTAATCCAACTCTAATACTACAAGTCAATCCTAATCCATTTTCGCGTAAGAGTTATGACATAACATAATTTATAATTGAGTACTGTTATCAGCATCCCATTAATTATTTTGGACCCCTTTTTTTTTTTATCTTTTTTTATTACAATAATAATCTCAAATGAAATTACTAAAAAGGATATTAATAATTTTGAGACACCCCATCTCACAATTAAGCCTATACATCCACTACATCATTAGTTAGGGTTTATGAGAGCACCTACATCTATCACCACCCATCCATCTTCCCCAAATCCCACCTTCAAAACCTACCCACCCGTGAAACCTTGAAAACATTTTGGCGGCAATATTCCAGTGATAATGGTGGCAACCATTTGATTACCTACATTTCTCCAATAATGACAATGAGTAGAAGTTTTTTCAGCAACTGCAACTTCATGAAATGAGAGGAGTACAATAATAAAAGCTTAGAAGGGGTTCATAACTTTGATGGTGTCCTTAACTCAAAAGAAATTGGCCTTGTAAGGGTAAGTTTCTTAAAAAAAATGACAAAAATAATAAAAACTGTTCGTCATTTTTTGGGACCCGCTCCCCGTACCCAAGGGTTAAGTATTGTGATAACCAGTAACTGAAATTACCTCCGGCTAATTCTTGAACAAATAAATAAACGCGAGCGGAAATAATATTTAAGTGAGGGTACCAAAATAATCATCCGAGTTTCTATTTTTACTACAAAATCTATTGACCAAAAAAGTCGATATTTACATATAAATATAACATAAAAGTGCTGTGTGTGTCTATTCCGAAGCCCCGCATCTAAGACTTTCCAAAATCTATTTCTGAATTGCATTATTTCCTGAAAATTGGTAAACAGCTATAAGCACATGTTAGAGTGGGAAATATTATGTCAAGAGTATAAGGGACACAAAATAACTATGAATAGTTATGTAACTAAAATATTTAAGATAACTTAGTCTGAACAAATAATTATAACCACACAGCATCAGCAGAGCGAGCAGAGGTCACAGGGTGACAATGTAACATAGGTACGGATTCAATAGGTGGCTCGTACGGATTATAGAGGTGGCTCCCACAATAGTGTAGCACTTATCTCCACACAGCACTTTGCTTCGCACAGAATAGAGGTCAATAGATCCATGACAATAGAGGGTCACAAAGTGGCCAAACAGAGGCCAATGGTTATTTAAGTTCTCCAAGGCATGGGACTCCCGTTGTGGTACTTACAAAACATAATTGTTTATAAGGTCATAGTTAAATATTCTTTAAAATTTAAACAAACATATCCATGGGTTTCATTTTAAATAAATAGAGTTCAGAAAATAACCTACGTAATTGAAATATTAATATAATTTATAAAACATAAATTTGTATAAAATAATTTATGGTAAGTTAAAACATATGTAAAATATATTATGGTGACTCAAGGTATAATATAACTCACCTTAACTTTAATACCTCACTCTTTCTTTCCACTATCAAAACCTTCTTTACTCCCAGTATTTTCTTTCCCCTTCTCCATTTGTTTCTCCATGTTCTGTCCATAGCATCTCCCCTCCTTATATACCAGGGTACACTACTTGCTCAGCAAGTTTTGAGTGACGCGTAGTCATGCCACGTTACCTTGCCATTATTATGCCTTGAACTCAAGCTTATCCTCAAATGGATAAGTTTAAGTAATTGTTTTTTTTTTTTAAATTTTATTTTCAATGACTGTGATGCAAGTAAATTATACTTTATTTTATTTTACTTTTATAAAATATTTAATTAAACATTTAAAGTTTTTCTCATTTATAATTAAATAATACTTATATAAAATTTAAGGGACAACTTAAATATCAAAACATATATAAAATATATTATGGTAATTCAAGATATAATATAACTCACCTTAACTTTAATACCTTACTCTTTCTTTTCACTATCAAAACCTTCTTTACTCCCAGTATTTTCTTCCCCCTTCTCCATTTGTTTCTCCATGTTCTATCCATAGCATCTCCTCTCTTTATATACTAGGGTACACTACTTGCTCAGAAAGTTTTGAGTGACACGTAGTCATGCCACGTCGCCTTGCCATTTTTATGCCCTAAACTCAAGCTTATCCTCAAATGGATAAGTTTAAGTAATTGTTTTTTTTTTTTATATATATTTTATTTTATTTTCAATGACTCTGATGCAAGTAAATTATACTTTATTTTATTTTACTTTTACAAAATATTTAACTAAACATTTAAAGTTTTTCTCATTTATAATTAAATAATACTAATATAAAATTTAAGACACAACTTAAATTTTTGGGTTGTTACATGAACATTGTTTATTTGTTTGGGAACAAGTAATCGAACATTTCTTATTTGTTCGGGAATAGATAATTGAACATTATTAATAAACCTTTTTCAAACTTTAAAATTACAAAACCTAAGTAAGATAAGAAATAAGAATTGAAATTGTTTGAGTCAAAGAAACTCACCTGAGAGATCACAAATCCAAACTCGTGGAGATCGCAGAACCCACAAAAGGGAAATTTTGAATCAACAACCAAAAATCCTATATTTATTTTCTCAGGTCATGAACAAGTAGGTGGAGATGGAGTAATAATCACCTTTGTGGGATTTGTTAGGGTTTTTAGGATAGAGACTTTTTGAGATGTGAGGTGAGAGGGTAATTTATAAATAAATTGGGCCGAGTTAGGACGAGTCTTTTTTGGAAGTTGGGCCACACAAATGGGCCAAGAAGATATTTTGTATTTCGGCTTTGGGCCGAGGTAGGTACCAGGATGGTTGGATGTATTGCTGGAATTGGGACCTATCTACTTTCTAATCGAGATGATGGCAGGGCGATGGGCCGAGCTAGGTGTAGCTCGGCAGGGTGCCAACCGACAGCACAGTCATCACGGCTCGCCCATGTTGAGCATGGAGCCGAGGTATGGGCTTCAAGTAGCACGGTCCTATGTTGTATGAAGGCTGAGCAGAAGTGCTTTGGACCGAGCTACCGAAATAAGTAGGGCCTGGGGGTCAACCAAGGTAACATCAATAACGAGGGCCGAGTTATGTATAGCTCGGCAGGGTGGCATTCAGTAGATCGGTTTCCAAATCAAACGGTCCGAATGGCAGAGGACCGAGATAAAGCAGTTCGGGCATGAATGTATAACCGAGATAAAGCAGTTCGGACAGAAATGTATAACCGAGGTAAAGGGTTTAGCCATCTCACTTGGCTTGCAGTGATGAGACTCCTAATAGGACTCTACTAAGGAGAGTTAGAGTCCTACTAGGATTATGTAAAAACCATCTCACTTGGTTGGTAGTGAGTAGGAGTGTGATTCCTAGGAGGACTCTGCTAAGGAGAGTAAGAGTCCTAATAGGATTGTGCAAAACCATCTCACTTGGTTGGTAGCGAGTAGGGTGTGTGATTCCTAGGAGGACTCTCATAGGGAGAGTTGGAAATCCTACTAGGAATGGGCCAAGCCAAGTCTATAAAAGCTCATGACCAGACCTTTGTACAGGTATCACAATTACAATCTCAATTCTTACTCTAGAATACCCAGAGCTTATTGTCTATTGTTTGAGTTGCTGACTTAGGCATCGGAGGGGTTTCCGGCACACACCTGCCGGTTAGCTCACGTTTGTGTTTTCAGGTGGCAAAGCAACATTGTTTGGAGGAGCGCAAACTTGATCAACAGAATCATACGAGAAGAATTATTTCGTGCTCGTACATGAGGGGTGTGTGGATGTACATTCAATTGAATGGGTGTATTGTTTTCACAAGGATAATTTTGGTATTATTTGGAGGGTCAAAAGAAATTTTAAGGGTTTTAGAATTTATAAGCGGAGGTCCAAAGAAATGGGCGGTCCAAAATAATTGATGGGGTGCTAATAGCAACACTTTTACAATTTTAAATAAATAAATTTTTAGGCTTTACAAAATAAGAAAAAATTAGTATATTAACAAATGTAATTTACAACTATCATATGGTAAATTAAAATTATGAAACTTATAAAATTAAATGCATGCATATTTTATTGTAAATATAACTTTTGTAATTTATTTTTAATTTTTACCAATTAAATTATGACATGTATTTTTATTAAGAACTTAGAACACAGTTATTGACATCAAAAATAAAAACTTTCTCTTCGTTTAACTTTGATAAAAATGAATAAAATTTTATTGAATGTAAATCATTTTACTACATATTTTAGATTATTTTATATTATTATTTAAATTTAAAAACTAATTTTTGATTATTTATTTATGCCCTTGCATAGCACGGGTAATATATATATTCAATATATATTCAAAAAGGAAGATAAAAGCATCACCAAATACATTTCTTTTCTCTTTAAATCAAAGAAATCTCAACATGATAATCATCATTTCTAATATTCATCTTTTCAAGATAAGTATAATAATATACTATTCACTATTTTCTCAAAATTTGTTTCTCTCTTACAAGGGATTTCAACAATAGGGATAAATATATCAATTTCCTTATCATTTATCAAAAATGAATCTCAACAATTCACGATTTTACAAAATCCCAACTTTTTTCCAAATTTTCAAAATTTATGCTTTTCACAAAAGAAAAATAGAGTTTCTTTTTGAAAGATTTTACGCAACTAGAAACCCCAACTATCACACCACTCATATTTTTTCATCGATACAACATTTTTCTCAACTTTCTCAAGTCTAGGGTTTCACAAAATTAGGATTTCCTCATTTTTGAAAAGGTTTTTGTTCATGAAACTCCCAAAACATTCTTATAGTTCATAAATTAAAAGATTTGGTAAGAGATTTGGAAAACCCGCTTTGAACAAAATACAATCTTATAAAAAAAAAATATTCAAAACCGTGACTCAATACACTCCAATAGCATCAAAATAACCATAGACTTACAAAAAAAGTATATATAACTCAAAGAAAGTCCCCACCTCAAACTCTAGGAGAAGATGAGAAGAAAACCCCAAATTTGACAGTGTCGCAAATCAATCTCTATCGCACAAGATGAAACTCTTGATGAGCTCTGCAAGTTTTCCCAGAGGACTAAGGTCAAAATCACAATGAATTTGGAGTAATCAAAGAAAGAGTGAGTTTTGGTGAGATTGAGCAGAGACAATGAGGAGAAAAGATGATATAGAGAGAGGGGTAAGGGAAAAGTGTGACAACCACCTCCTTAATTAAGCACATTAATTAAACTGATTATGTACTTACTGTTAATTATATGATAATATGTTATGAAGTGTGTTGTTATGCCATGTAATTATTTACATTGTGTTATTGTGGAGATATAGGCTAAAGTAAATGGTAAACCTGTCTGATTCATTAATATTCACACGTCATAATTAAAGTATAGGATAGGAATTAGAGCTTAATTCACTTTAGTATAATTTAATTCAGTGTAGTTAAGCTTATTAGATGATAAGGAACAATTTAATTTGAATGAATTTGGGTTAAAGTAATTTATTAACCTCTTTAATTTAAGCCTATGTAGAAAACAAAATTAATAATAAAAAGGAATAAATAAATAAACAATAGTAAAACTCCCACTCATCAACTGAATATGGGAGAGTGGTAGTGGACCTTGCTGGCCCCAAGATATATACGTAGAGAGAGAGAGAGAGAGAGAGAGAGAGAGAGAGAACACTTGTGCAAGAAAAGAAAGAGCTCAAGAAAGAGGCAAGGAAAGCTTGAGAATTCTTGAAGATCACTTTACTACTAGGTAAGCAATTTTCTCTCTAATCTCATGAATTTGAAGAAATAGGTTCGTAAATTATGGGATTCAAGTTGAATCACAACAAATGTAGATTGAAATAGGTAGACCATTTATACATACATATTTTCTATGGAAGAAAAAGAATGGATTAACCCTTAATTTTACATGCATGGCATAATTTGTTTACTTCATGATCATGTATTGAGCTTCATGCATGAGTTTTGAAACAAGTTTTGAAACTTAAGGAGGTAAACTCCATGAAACTTCAAGATTGGAGCTAATGTTTGCATAGATAGTGATTTTGTTTTAAGTTCTACAAGTTTAAACTTTTTACATGAAATTGAGCCTCAACTTGTAGTCATGAAATTTGTTTCAAGTTTGATATGTTCACTTTGATGTATTCTTAACTGGTTTTGAGACTTGAATTGTCTGGAAATGGAGTTAAGGTTGCAGAAATTTAGCTCCTAAAATTGAAGCAGATTTCGAACTGTTTTTGGCCAAGCACCGCACGTGCGGCTTGAAAATAGGGCAATTTAGCTGAGCATACTGCATTATATGTAGCATCTGTATCCTTCAAAGCTTTTGAGAAGTGTATTTGAATCCTTTGTTTTATTTTGAAAATCTTTGGTGTTGTTGTATGTTGGTTTTGGAGGAGTATAATTCGATTTAAACTCGTTGGGTTTGTTTGTTCGCACTTGTTCTTGTCAAAAAGTTCCTTGGAAACTTAGAAATTCTATTCTAGGGTCGACACCAGCCTTCCTAAGGGTCGACCCTTACCTGTTGGTAAAGTTTCTAGAATTTAGGGTCGACACCAGCCTTAGTGGTGTCGACACCTGCTTCTTGTTGCTGTCCACAAGGGTCGACACTAATCTGGAAAGGGTCGACCCTTGTATGTTGCTGAATTTGGGAGTTGCTTGCTGGAATTTGGTGTTGACACCAGTCTGGAAAGGGTCGACACCTTGCTTGTTGCACTCTTTGCTTTTCTGTCTAAAGGGTCGACACTTCACATGAGGTTGACCCCTACAAGTTTCTTTTTCTAGATTTTAGTCCGGTTTAGGCCTTACTTTTTGGGGATTTTGACTTGATCTTTTGGGTTGACTTTGGAACTTCATTTTATTTTGACCTAGCACTATAAATAGCCCCTCAATTAACCTTTTCTTTACTTTTTCTTCTCTTTCTCCCTCTCCAAACTGTAAGTCACTCTCTCATTCTCGAAAATCACTTTTTGCTCAAAGATCTTTAGATTTACTCACTTGGAAACATCTCCTCACCTTGATCCTTTGAGATAAAGTGTAGAATTTGTCAAGGGCTTCGTTTTGATCGGGGCAAGTCGTTGTTTCGTCGCCGTCGACTTTTGGTGTCACGACCCGCTCCCCGTACCCAAGGGTTAGGCATCGTGATGGGCAGTAACTGGGTTACCTCCGGCCAAATCTTTAACAAATCAATAAACGCAAGCGGAAGAAATATTTAAATATGGGTACTAAAATAATCATTGAAGTTTCTATTTTTATAACAAAATATATTGACCAAAAAGGCCGATATTTACATATAAAGAATACATCAATAAAAGTGCTCTGTGCCTATCCCACACGCTGATCCTGACACGCCACCTGAAAGTGGTAAAAACCTATAAGCTCATGGCAGAGTGAGAAATATTATACTAAGAGTATAAGGCATAAAATTCACCATGGATCATTAGTTAGGCCAAAAAGAATTTGATACATATAATACACAAATCATTTGCCATGTACCTCAGATCATTTAATACATATAATACGCATTTAACATATAATACGAAAATCATTATACAACCATAACCACGGTACATCACTAAGTGCCAAGCACTACACTAGTCAATGGATCCACGACAATCACTGGACCACAGAGTGGTCAATCACTAAGCCAATGGTTATTTAAGTCCCCCAAGGCATGGGACATCACTAAGCCAATAGTTATTTAAGTCCCCCAAGGCATGGGACATCACTAAGCCAATGGTTATTTAAGTCCCCCAAGGCATGGGACTCCCGTGGTGGTATTTACAAAACATAATTGTATATAAGGTCATAATTAAATATTCTTTAAAATATAAACAGACATATCCATGGGTTTCCTTTTAAGGAAATAGGATTCAGAAATAAAACCACGTAACTGAAACTTTTATAAAACATAACTTTTATTAAAAACATAATTTATATAAAATAGATTTTGGTAAGTCAAAACATAAGTAAAATATATTTTGGTGACTCAAGGTATAATATAACTCACCTTAACTTTAATACCTTACTCTTTATTTCCACTATCAAAGATCCTTTTACCTTCCATTATTCTTTTCATTTTCTTCTCTTTTCTTTCTTCTCTTTCTTTTCTTCTTTCTTTTCTTTCTCTTCTTTACTTTCTGTTTCTCTTTGTTTTTGAGGCAGCCGAATCACCTCCCTTATATAGGGAGGTGGACCCATTCTTTACTCAACACGCGTCCTTTTCCCCATTCACTTCGCAGATTCGATTAATTAATTCTATAGATTTGATCTTATCTTTAATAGATATTTAAGATAATTACTTTTTGACTCAATATTTTAATATAATTATATAAATAATTTAATTCTTAATTAAATTACACTTTATCACAAATTAACAGGAAATAAATTATTTATTTTAATATCACACCCATTATTATTATTATTTATATTATCTATATTATTATTATTTATATTTTAATCCCTAAACTTTTAATAATTATATTATTTTATAAAATTACGCATGATAATATATAATAAATCATATATTTTCTTAACTGAGATTAAATAATATTAGTATAAATTCTATAGCATAATTAAAAATCTGGGTTATTACATTTGGGGTTTTCTCCATTCTCTCTCTTCTAAGCTTGAGGTGGGGATCTTTTCTACACTTTCATATGATATTTGGTTTAGTTATTTGTATTTTGTGTAACAATGAGGTGATTTGGCGGTGTTTAAGGCAAACCTAGGGTTTGGGCATAAAATGGAAATAGGGTTTTTGGGTGAAGGTGAAATAAAAGCTTGAGGGGTTTGAAAATGATGTTATATTGTGTATGATTTAATGATTTTGGCACTTGGCTAATATTTAGGAAAAATGAGGATTTGCCCTAATTGAATCAAATTATTATCTTATATAAATAATGGAAATTGGCATTGAAAATGTGAAATTGAAAGGGGTATTGATATAAATGGTGGGATTGGTTATGAGGTACTCCATTCTTTGGTAGTTTCGAATAATCTATCTGTTATGAGATTTTATATTTGTTTAGAAATAACTGTATTGGGCTATTGGTGGAGGATAGCTATGATTGTTGTAGAAATTACATGCAGATTAGGTGAATTGAAACTAATTGCTTGTGCTTGTCATTGAATATGGCTATGTTTATATACATATATATGTAAGGTTATTTGAGAGTGAAAAGATGATGTACTCCATTATTTGAGTTTGTGATTAAATACATTGCATATGTATGAATGATTGTTTGGGAGGAGAAAGGGGATAGACTCTACTATAATTAAGTTGGTTGGAGTGTCCTAGGTGAAAGTCTCGAAACTATACATGGGTACCTAACTTGTGGACGAAATATCCGTAAAATGGCAATTGTAGTGCTTGTATAGCCTACGTTTACATGGATCTCGTTTGACTGTTGCCTGCAGACGAAATATCCGTGAAAGAATACATGGGTTCCGTTTGGATGTTGCTTTCATGAGCATGAAATATCCGTGAAAGAAAAGTTTGAAGTGCTTACATGTTGATAATGTGATTCTAGAACTAATGAGTAGTAATCTCATTTGGGTTGTTGAGAAACGATGAAATTGGTTTACGTAATTAAAATGAAATGAAGGGAAATGGCTTAATGATTGAGTTTGGAAATTTAAAACTATACAAAAATGTGGATGTCTTTATCTTTGATATTGTATATGCATAGTGTACTTATACCTTTGCTAAATTTCATATACTGTGTTAGATGGTTTCTACTGGGTTGTGGCTCACCCTACTTGGGAATAACATTTTTAGGTAATGATAGCATGCCTCCACCAAGGCAATAGCGTCGGAGAAACGTTGGAAGCAAAGGCTTCTCGTTTTTGGTTGTATATTTTGTAAAGCCAAGGGCTTAAGATGTAATGAGTGAAGCCCATTTTTGATTTTAACCAAGATATGTCTTGGAAAGATGTAAGCCCATAGGGCATTTAATTTGTGGTTATTAATTTACATTACATGCTGTAGATTCAGAATGAACGTTTATGAATATATAATGCATATAATCCCTTTTGTAATATGAATTCTGTTATGTGAAGATGTATCAATTATGTTACATTCATTTCGCTTATAAGTTGGGTTATTTACATTATTTTGAGGGCGTTACATTATATGTAGGTGCAGGGGGCACGTGATGCAATGGTCCCGCACGTCTTGCCCCTCATACGTGCTCCCCTGTTGGGCAACCGCGGTTTGTTTTTTGCTCCTTTTTTCCACCTCTTAGGCCTCCGTTTGCATCATTTTAAAAGTGTTTTTCATGTGCATTGCATCTCATGAGTGAAATAAATGAAAGTTAGAACCGATTAGAATCAAACAAGTGATTAACGAATAGAAATTGACCGAATAACAACGAAACGAATAGAAATAGAAATGATTGAATCCGGCATGAATGTAATTGAGTTGTTGTGCTTGAATTTGTTTGTTTAGGTCGGACGCTGCATCTTTAGTGCATTTTTAGCATGTGTTTCACAGAGCCCACTGTGAATAACGACGTTGTAAAGTTATGTTCAATTAGAATTATTTTCTAAATGATTAACTATACTGCTTTATGAAATGATACTGTTTATTAAATGAATGTTTGTCTTGTTTTAAGAACTGTACTCGTGGCATCCATAACAATTAAGCATTATTATTCTTTATTCGCTATTGCTATCTTTATTCTTTATTCTTTATTCTGAAGATCTCTATCGGCCCAATCTTGGAACTATCATTTCTTGTTTTGATGGCCATGAATTGACTGTTCAGTCTTTTAAGACCTACTGTACTGTTCTGCTATTGGATGTACCATGTATGACTGCTATGATTCCTATATGACAGATATGATATGGAATATGAGATATTGATCATACAAATGATCTACTAATGCAATTGACTATTTGGAATGCTGAAAGGACATTTATTCTTAACCCCTTTACGCATTTGTTATTCACTGGGCTTTAGCTCACTGTGTATATATATATATGTATGTAGGTAAGCACCTGAGCAGAGCTAGCAGCGTCAACCCCAATTTCGTTTTGTCAAGCCAACCCGTTGTGCCTCGCTACGAGGCTCCGATTCGTCGTTGTCAAGGCTTTTTGGGTGATCTAATTCCACAATTTTTGGAAAGTTGTTTAATGTCAAAGTAAATGTTTTGTACTTTGTTTCGGGCTTGGGATTTAATTCCCTAATATGTCTTGCATGTTTATGACTTAAGCTTTTATGTGTATGTTGGATATGGACTTGGACTTATGTGTACATTGGTATATATGTTCGTACGGAAGTTGTTTGATCATTTACGTCTTCACAGCTTTTTGGACATTACGTTTTAATATGTACAGGCTTCCGCCGGCCCCTTTTATTGTTTAATTGTTATTACTGTTAAGCAGGCTTTTGGTAATCACGAATTACTGGTCGGTTACGTTCCTAAACTCTTAGGGATGGGTTTGGGTTGTGACAAAAAGTGAAGGGAGAGAGAGAGGGGATCAAATTTTATAAAAAGTGGCCCAAATTTCGAAGCTCAAACAGACATTTCTACATGTGTCTTCCACATGCGATTTAATTCCAAAATGCAACCCAAGAAACCAAGCCGTCATCGCGTGCGGCCCTCCTCCCTGCACGTGCGATTTTGTTTATCAGTCATGTTTACAAAACTCAACAAGGTATTTCTCTACCTCGATTTTGCATCCGCACTCGAAACAATAAATTTTTGAACCCAAAGTAAGTTAGGCTGACCAGACAAGAAGATTTTTGGAAAGTGGCAAACTCACACGGGCGACAAGGTCTTGGATTGAGACCAAAACTCTAGTTGTAAAGATTAAACGAGGATAAAAGAAGGAGAAAATCAGGTTATGTACCTAGGACATCACAAAAACTATTAATTTAGTTGATAATTTATTAATAAAATAAGCGTTTTGTATTTTATTTTATTTTTTTATGAAATTAGACACTTCAAATGACATGATGTAATTTCCAAAATCACATGGGACAATTCACCTTGTTCAGTTTCAAATAATTGAACCCATTTTTCAGAAAATTGAGTAATTTATTTTTCGTTTTTTTTTGTTTTTAGTAAATTTTTTTAATATTTTGAGGAATTTTTTATTTTTTATTTTTTAGATACATCTAATCTAGATACACTTAAAAAATATTATATTTATAGAAAAAATCTTTCAAAAATTCGTCAAATACAAAAAATATATAAAAATTCAGTATATTTTCATATTCTTGTGTATTTATTGAATTTTTAAAGTACTTTCTCACAAATTAGGTACATCTAAGTTGTGTGCATCTAGAAAGTAAAAAATTTACTTAAAATATTTAAAAAAATTCACTAAAAACAAAAAAAATACAAAACTCAATTTTTAAAAAATTAATCAAAACAAACGAGGTGATTGGTATTTTAAGAAAATCTCAAAAAAGTATATTTAAAATTTATCTTAATATTTATAAAATTTATCATTGATTTGTAATTATTTTTTTAAACTCTCATTGATAAATGATAAACTTTATAAAAATTAACAATATTAACTTAGGGGATGCACCAATAAATCCCAAATTAATAACTTATGCACTGTTTAGTCCTAAAAGTTTTCTTATAGACTGAAAGGTTCCATTACAATGTTAATAACATCAGATACAATGTTAATAACATCAGAGTCATGTTACAAACATTAGATTTCAAACATCTAATGTTCATCAAATTTCAATAATGTTTGAAAATATAAGATGAAAAACATCTAATGTTCATCAAATTTCAATAAATTTTGAAATTATAGAATGAAACATCAGATCATTTACATCATTTACATCATGCTGATGTAAAAATGGGACTAAATGGAGCATAAGAAAACTTTTAGGACTAAATGGTTCAACGTTTCAAAAAGTAGGACTTATGGGTAAATTTTCCTTAAGTTTATAAATATTAACAATTAAAATTATAAATATTTCTATGTTTTGATAAATATTTTTTTCAAAAATCACTGTGTTGTAATTCCCTTTTTAATATTTCACTTTATTTTTGCTCTGTGTTTACTAGGAGCCTCGCTACATTGTACCGGGTGCGTAGTGCGCATGCTGACTAGGAATGGATGGTCTGTTTCGTTCCAATTTCCGAAATTTAATTTTATAAAAGATGAGTTTTTTTTATTTTTGCGTGTTTTTATTTTTGTTTGTAGTGATTTTTTAATATTTTAAGTAATTTTTTTACTTTTTAAATATATTTAATATAAATATAATTAAAAAGTGTAATATTTGTGAATTTTTTTTTATAAAAAATTTACTAAATACAAAAAGTACAAAACAGATAAAAATTCACAACATTTTCTTATTCTTGCATATGTATTGATTTTTTAAAATATTTTTTATAAATATTTTACTTTTTAGGTACATCTAGGTCAGATGTATCTAAAAAATAAAAATTTGTTTAAAATATTTTAAAAAAATCACTAAAAACAAAGAAAAAATGAAAAATAAAAAAAATTAATTTTAAAAAAATTAAATTCAGAAAATTGGAACCAAACAATTCTTTTCTACCAATGCTATTTGGATTGGTTAACCCACCAAAGACAATCCCAATCCATTCTTCTTTTATGATTTATTTTGTTAAAATATGAGATGACAAAAAAATTAATGTTTGACTTGGTTTTCAAAATGTATTTTTTTAAAAAAAATTCTAAAAAATAAAAAATTAATTTAGTGAAAGAAATAAAAAAAATGAAAAACACATATCATTTTTACATTATTTTATCTTTTGGGAAGCCATAAATAATTTCTAAAAATTTTAAAATATCATTTTGATATTTATTTTTATCAAATTAGTTTTCATTTTTTTAAAAAAATTCTGAATATATATATATATATATATTTTTCTGAAAAAGAAACCAAACAAGGCCTTGGGAAGATTTTTTTTGATTTTTTACAGAAAAAGTGTAAAAAGTAGAGTAATAAAAATAAATTTTAATTTTTTTGTATGAGTTAATTTTTTTAAATGCCTTTTTAGTGACTTTTTGACTAAAATAACCAATTACCAAACGTTTTTTAGTATATATATATGAATGTATGTATGTATGTATATATATATATATATATTACTGCAATGCGGGTAATTCATATACTCAAATTAAATTTTGACAATCTAATTCTAAAGTTTGAATTATATGAAAATATTTTAAAAATTAAAAATATATATATTTAAAATGTTGGTTGTTGATTTATAGCAAAATAATCTAATTGCAAGATTAACTAAAGTATCATACCTCTATTTACTTTTATGCTATTTTAGCATTTTATAAGCATTTTAACATTAATTATGACCTTTTTTTTTAGAAATAATATTAATAGAACTAGTTTTTTTTTTTTTTTTTAATAAAGAAAATTAACTAATCTAGCTAAAAATCCCAACTTAAATTTGTGGACAATTTCAAAATTTATTGAGTTTTGATTGAACTTGAGTAGCAAGCTCGAATTGAGAGTCAAGTTTAGGTAGCTCTTAACAATAACTCGAGTGGTACTTAAACAGCCTTTCGAACTTGTTAAATTACGTCTCTAACCACGCTTATTGTCCACCAGGAAAAATGTTTGGATTCACTCAAAATGCACATCAACACATCATCGTAATAGTGTTCTTTTTGGGAGCAAGTTCTCTCCAGTTGAAATTAGGGGGTGTTGTTGGACCTTTATGAGTTCATCATGAGATCCATCTTGATAATCTAAATCGTTCATTTTTTTAACACCTTTCGAATAGATGAATCATACAAAAAATTAATTTGATCGGATAATTATAGTGTTGTGATTTAATCAAATTTCTTTTAAAAATTAGATGCTAAGTATAAATTAATTTTGAAACTAGATCGTCCGGTATAATTTAAAATAATCATAAAAAAAAATCAAAAATAATTTCTATAAACTAAGTCATAAAGAATAAATATAAGATTGGCTGAGTATTTTCAAGTATTCTACCAGTGAGACGTGTCTACTCTACGTACTGCATCCTTGGACACAACTCCTACGGAATGAAAATTGAATCCCCAAAAAGAATAAAAATAAAAAATAAAATAAAAAAGGTGTTCACATAGCTCAAAATAATTACAATTTTGATGATGATACAAGTCCATCTGGTCCAACTAAAAGTTGACATTGTATACAACTCTCCAAAAAAAACTGTAATTATTTTAAATTATTTCCACTAAAATACAATTTAGCCAATTATTTATATTATCTATTTATACAGGTAATGTTATGGTACACACTCCCAAAATGGTGTATACCATATGCAAATTACGACATTTGATTCCCACAAATGTCATAACTCAATCCTATGCAGTCTTAACGAAAAAAAAAATGAATTATAACAAAACACTACATAAAGTATAACCAAAGAGTTTGTGAATCATAACCAAAATAATGTCATAATTAATATTATAATAAATCATAACTAACATCACAATAAGTCACAACGAACATAACAAATTTTCTATTTCAAAAATTCCTATGACAATTTGTAATTGTTATTGTGAAAAAATTATTCAGATCTTCAAAATTTTAACTATTCATCTTTTCCTTTTCTCAATCACTTGCATTTGCACATGCATCATGTTTGTACTAGCCACTAGTATATATGAAGCTAACACGATTCTTGGTGTAGATGTTACAATTTTATAGTTTTTCCAAAATATTCCCAATATGATATCTGCTTCAAACTGTTCAAAAAAAACCTTTATCTTTCTCAAATAAATGTTTTAAATTACACACAAACTGTGCACAGATCTTGTGTGTATATATATAGAAAGAGAGAGAGGTGCCCTCCATGCCTAAATTATTGTTAAGAGTAGGATTACAAGTGATTTGAATGGTGGAAACAGAGTTTTGTTCCCCCAACAACCTCAACTATGCCTAGACTTCTGTTTTATTCCAATCTAAACACATTGCCATAATACACACAAACACATGCAAACACTTCTTGTTTTACTTTTCAACGGCTATACATGCTTTGACACTATACCTAATTCCTGGAATTCCTACTCTCCATCTCCAGCCTGTTTTGGGCTTTTGGTTGGGCTGTCTTGAGACAATGAATAGCGATTCTGGTTTTTTTTTTTTTTTTTTCAATTGAGTCTCAAATATAGGATAAGGTTTTACCAAATATAATAATAATAGATGATAGGATAAAGTCACAACTATATAAAAAAATATGAAATCTTCTGTCTCTATTTTTTTTTTTATTTCCTAATCCAGAAAACTTATTACCATTGATATGTCTCGAGATTTTTATATTTTGGAATTCTCATATGATCTAATAGTTATAAATATTTTACAACGGAAGACATAGAGATTTTGAGATAAAGAATCATTTGCTTATAAAAAAATATACATATTTATGTAAAATATTTATGACGTGTTGGCTAAGACTTGTTGCAACTAGTGGCGGAGGGAGGATGGGACCAGGGGGGTTACGTGCCTCCCTTGAAATTTGGAAATTTTTTTTTTTGCAAACATAGAGAAAATATTTTAAATAAAAAATTATAAAAATATTATTAGAGTGAAATGTCAATGACATTTTAAAACTTATGAGAACAATAATAATTATTTTGATTGAAAATGAAGAGACTATTATTTATGAGAACAATAATAATTATTTTGATTGAAAATGAAGAGACTACTATAAATAAATCATATTAGCTATGGAATTTTTTTAATGTAACAGCGATGTAATTATTAGTGATATGCAAGTATAAATAATCTCACTATAAAGATGTGAAATTTATTGGATTGCTAGTTACATTTGACATGTGAGGTTCACTTTCTATGTGTTTATTTACTATTAGTGGGTAATATCACATATCAATGATGACGTGGTATTACCATTATATTGAATTTTTAATCAAATTTTATATCAAAAAATAATTTATCATTATATAATTTATTTTAAGGCTTATATCTATATTTTTTTTTGTATTGTCCATGATACACTAGTAACAAATAACATTCAGCTTGTTTGTTTCCAGTTTTCAGAAAATTCTAATTTTTTATTTTTCGTATTTTAATGTTTTGAATGAATTTTTTTAATATTTTAAGCAATTTTTTTTTAATTTTTAGGCACACCTAACATAAATACAGTTAAAAAGTATAATATTTGTGAAAAAAATATTTTAAAAATACATTAAATACCAAAAAATACAAAAAAAAATAAAAAAATTCAGTATATTTTTTTTTGTATTTTGTGTATTTATTAATTTTTTAAAATATTTTTTCACAAATATTTTACTATTTAGATATATCTAAGTAAAGTGTATCTAAAAAAATAAAAAAATATTCACTAGAAACAAAAAATAAAAAAACTCAATTTTCAAAAAATTGAATTCAGAAAATTAAAACTAAACACATTGATTATTTTTTTTTTATGTTTCTTGAAATCAATCGTAAAAAATTACGTGAAATATTTTTATAAAAATTATTATAATTAATAAGTGCCTCTTCTAATTTAATATTCTGGCTCCGTCACTGATTGCGACGATAAGTTTTAAATTCTCTCAACATATTTGTGGATCTTTCCTAATTATATTTGTTTGAGATATTTATTTGTGTTTATTCTCGTTGCATGTTTAATTTAATATAATTCTCAATATTTGTAATATATTTCTTATTGACTGACAATATATATAACATTTATATATTGTTGTATTAAATAGCTACACAAGTGGGCAATAGGAATGCTTGGGGCCATGTGTTTGATTTTTTTCAATAATTGTCTCCATATGACACGCGGAAATATCCTCATATATACTATATATATATCTTATTATATATATATACTAGCGTATGTCCGTGCTTGAAGGCACGGTGTAAATAAATAAATCCTAAATAAACGGAACTCACCACAACTTACCAATTACCAATATTGCTTAACTAAATAAATTAAAATCACAAATCTAACAGAGAAGCAGCAATAAATTGTGAACAACGTAAAATTAATTTTTATTGATACAATAGTAAAAAATAAACAATTTCTCTAAAATTAATATTACTGTATAACATTCTAATAATTTTATATAAGACTTATTCCACACTATATAAACAACGAAAAATTTATTTTTTTAAGTAATGTATTTATTATTTGATTTTTTTTTTTAAAGTTGAAATAAATGGATTTATTTTTTTCCCACAATTTACATTACTTATTTATTCATATGTAAAAAAAAAAAAAATTATTATTTCATCTTTTCTGAATCATATATTATTTTCAATTTTCAATTTTTATTTTCGAGTCACTAAACTTCTAATTGATGCATATTTAAAAAATACAGGTTAATATAGCTTACATAATTACAAAAATTAAAAAATAAATAAATATAGAAGTAAAAAAATCAAAATAATAAATCTAATGGCCTTACAATAAATTACAATTTTTTGATAGAGAATGAAAGATTAAGAAATCATTTGAGAATAATAAACAATTCAAACAATCTCTCATTTATTACACCTAAAATTAAAATTAATCTTTACTTGAATGGAGAAATTATTTGAGAAAAATATGAGTAAAAATTATTTGAGAAGATAACAAAATTTTGGTGGGTCCAGAACTCCAGATTGTTTGGCAATGCTTAATGCCCAAAATGAACCTAAGTAGGTGTACAATGGAGGATGAAAGAGGCATAGATTCTGCTCATCCTCAACTTCAGATTTCACATAGCAAACCATATGCATACGTTTCGTCTGTTAAGAAAAAAAGTTTAAAAAAAGCTAACCATATATGCGTGTATTATTAAACTTTCTTCTAACTGGGATAATCAATACGGCAAAATACATATACATTCATGTAGATAGGACAGAGATTTACACTAATGGTAGAGTTAGCTCCCTCTAGTCGAATAGGTCAAAGACTTGATCTAAATCCTATGGAGCATTAATTCAAACATGCACAACACAGTCTCACTATTTAATTTAGTCCATTCTTAATAGACAGATTCCAAAAATCTCACATGTAATTGCGTAAAATCTCAGCCTTTGACTGAATTCACATGAGATCAAATTTATAATAATAATAATAATTTACATATTGTTGGTGATTAATGATTAAATAGAGAAAATGAGCAATCAATACAAAGCTTTGACTAAATCGTAGCCTAGATTACAAACAACCCTTCATACAGCTAAGTGCATTGATATCATGAAACACAAAAACTACAAAACAAAAAAAAATAAAAATAAAAAATTTATGCATCATAACATTAGAGACACTAACTAAACTGAGGAAAAGAAGAAAAACTAATTAAAAAATAGAAGAAGAAGATAGTTTTGAATCCTTTATCATACGCTTTCTTCGCAAGCCTTTCAAGCCGAAATCTGAAATTTCAAGCGGAAACTGAATTTGCAAAATTTTATCGAATCAAGCTATTACAAAATTTTGATTCAAAACTTGTGAAGCATAGTAGAGAGAGAGAGAGAGAGAGAGAGAGAGAGATCAATTAGAATCTCATTGGAAATTAACCGTAATGCTTCGCAGAAACTCTATTTTCTGCTTTCTTCGCAAGCCTTTTAAGCCGAAATCTGAAATTTCAAGCTGCAAAATTTTATCGAATGAAGCTACTGCAAAATTTTGATTCAAAACTTGTGAAGCATAGTAGAGAGAGAGAGAGAGAGAGAGAGAGAGAGGGAACTCAACATGTCATTTTATGATGAGAACAGAGAAGGGAGAGAGATAAAGATAAAATAGAGAAGAGACGTGGGTAAACAGGAAGTTTAGTGTTTGGGTGAGAACAAAAAAGGGAAAAGATAAAGATTGAATAACAGAGTGATCTTAAAGATAGAATGGAGATGAGACGTGGGTGAGTAGGAAGTTTGGTGTTTGGGCGGGAAGTAAATTGATATATATTTAAAGGGGCTCATCTCATCCGTCTATCCAAATATACAATTGAATCATGACCATTAAAATGTCCTAGTAGGACAATTGTCTCTAGGATAAATTCAAAAACCTTTCTCCCTTATTATATAGATATTTTTTAGGTATTATATACATATATATATATATTTTAGGTAAATATTATATAATCTTTTGATAAAATTATAACAATTTGTAATTTAAAATGAAGTTATGTATTTTTGTGATAATATTACACATTTTATGATTAAAAACTGTAATATTTGATAAAAGGATGTATAATATTACCACAAAAATGTGTAATTTCATTTTTGAATCATAAATTATCATAATTTTACAAGAAAATTAAGTTATATTTGTCATAAAAATACATAACATGTACGAAGAAAATACGTAACAAACGTACATATGGCACAGGGGTGTAGACCATAGGAGTTCCCACGATATAATCTGTCATTAAGTTGAGCTTAGGACCTAACAACAAAGCTTAATATCTTTGTAATTTGATATTGTATTAATATGACCTTTTTTTTTGGTCTTTTTTTAATTTATTTTGGATAATCAGATGTTTAAACCAAATTTTATACGCATTCTCGATTAATCCCGAAATCCTCAAGTTAACTATTGGATAAAGTTCCAACACTCAAACTCGAGATATTGAATTTTATTCTCAAGTATTTACTGTATTGTCAACCCTTGGGTTTGCATTAATATGACTAAAAGGATTTGTTTCTTCTTTGTTTTTGATTTTTTAAAAATGATAGAAGAAACTTAACCTCCTTGATTGCATAACCCCAAGTTTGAACCCCCAACATTTCTTCATTCGGATAAGATGTTCCAGGGTTCATCCAACAAAACTAATTTGTTAAATTTTCAAAATTGTGGCCAAATTTTGTAACTTGTGTTACATATATTATTTCAGACTATTTTTTTTTGTTATAAAAAAAAAACTATTTTTTCTTCTTCTTTTTCATGGTTTCGTGTTAGAAAAATGAAAATCAAAATGAATAAATATTTATAAATATCATTCATTTTTCCATTGGTTATTCATATAAAATGAAACATAAAATAATTTCATTCATCTTCACTGACATTTTCTTTTAACAAATTTACTATCTAAACAAAGCATAAATGTTTTCATGTTTTTAATATTACATAGTTCCAAACTATTCTCTCTTCATGTTTTATGTTTATCTAGTAGAACTTAGAGCCATATATTTTGTTCAGTGAAGACAAAATTTTAGCTAGATTTACAATTTACAAATTGAATAGTAGTATGAAGCAAATTGAACTAATAAATTATTTATTGCAAAATTCACGAAAAAATCAAAAATTTGTGTCATCACGACTATAAAACACAATATTCATTATTTACGGTTACGGTTTTGAAATCAAAGCCCCAATGGCACAACTATTTTGGGTGGCTATGGATATTAATTTTGACTGATAAAAAAAAATTCTTGTATAGTGCCAAGGATGGAGAGAGCCAAAATCGTTGCGACTTGGCTCTTATTCTGTTGGCTTCTTTCTTATCTTCTGGTAGAGTGCAAGATAGGAATCATGAAAAAACTTTCATGAAATTGATCATGAAAAATTTATGATCCTTGGATTATCTTGATTAGTGTGTGGTGTTTTATTTTAAGTGTAATCCAAGGATCATAAATCTTTCATGATCATTTTTATGAAAAATTTTTCATGATACCTAGCATTGCTCAATAGTAATATCATATTCATATTTTTCCTTGGGAAAATTAGTCTTACATTCCTCACTAATTTTGGACAGTAAAAGAGGTCCACAATTTTATGTTTATTTTTTTAAAATGTTAGATAAGGTCCCTCACATCCTTTACTTCTATTGTATTTAAAAAAAAAAAAAAAAAAATCCAACTTTACCCTCACTCATCTCTCTATCTCTCTCTCTCTCTCTCTATATATATATATATATATGTATATTTGGGTCTCTCTTTTCTCTCTGTACATATTTGGGTCTTTCTTCTCTCTCTCATCCATCTCTCTGATTTCTCTCTTCCTAAACCTTAAAACCCAAATCCATTATCTCCTCACCCTCCTACACTGATACTTCTGCCTCATTCTGCTCTGATGGTCACTTCATTACCGCCGCCAGCTCCAATTCCGACATTATCTTTCCATTTATCTTCTCTCTTCTCTCTCTCTACAGATTTAAATCTCTCCATTACTCACAATCTTCTCTTCCCAAACCTTAGAACCCAAATCCATCATTTTTTCATTCTTCGACACCGCCACCTCCGTCTCCTTCTATTTTGACGACCGTTTCATCATTGCCACCCTTGTCTATGTCATTGATGCCAAGTTTTGAACCCTCTCTACTGCCTTCGTGGCCATGTCTACCCATTGAGGATCTTGAGGAATTTAGAGGACCTGCTGAAATTTCTCTAGACCTATACTAGAGAATTTGAAGGACTTGCTGAAATTTCTCTAAATCTATACCATAGAAATTTCACTGGACCTATACCAGGTAATTTTCTTTGGACCTATACCAGAGAATTTGGAGGACTTGCTGAAATTTCTCTGTATTTATACCAAAATTTTCTCTAGACCTATACTAGAGAATCTGGAAGACTTGTTGAAATTTCTCTAGATCTATACCAAAGAAATTTCTCTAGATCTATACTAGAGAATTTGAAGGACCTGCTAAAATTTCTCTGGACCTATACCAAAGAAATTTATCCGTGAAGAGAAATTTTTTTGAAATTTCGCTGGACTTATACTAGAGAAATTTCACTTGAACCTATATTTGAAATTTCTCTGTCATATTGATCTTTCTTAGCCATCACATACTTGCAATTTGAAATTTTACTCGACCTATATATGAAATTTCTCTGTCATGTTGATTTTCTTTGAATTTTCTTTGCAAATGTAGTCAGGGAAATTTACTTGCATGTTACTTTTTTCTAACACATTTGATTTTTCTCTAAAATTTCTCTACAAATGTAGTAAGAGAAATTGACTTGTATGTTGATTTTCTTTACATATTTGATTTTCTTTGAAATTTCTCTGCAAATGTAGTCAGAGAAATTTACTTGCATGTTGATTTTCTCGAACACATTTGATTTTCTCTAACACAATAGGAAAGAGCAAAAGGTTACTGACTAGTATACATTCTCTAAAGTAACGACGCTTCCAGAGCAATAGGTAAAGATAATGACCTAGCTCTAGAGTAAGAAGGCTTCTTCGTCTTTCGGTCTTTAATTGACATATCCAACCATAGTGTATCATATGGCGCCAATTGTAATAAAATTTAGACTATTCAAAAGGCTGCCGACAAGACACATCAAGCGATGTAGGGTAGGCTTAAGCAAACCCAAATTGACGATCGTATCGGTTAGGGGAGTACGGTTCAAAAATAAAATTAAATCCCATTTTAAAAGTTAAAATCCCTGGCCTTAAAGATATAAGATAGCCAATGTGGAAATGTGATATCCTTTCAGAGTCGATTAGAGTGCCTGAAGGTTTATCTTCATGGGCAAGAGCCCTAAACTAACACTCCATATGGCATGAAAGGAATATCAAGAATCAGATGAATTGACTAAGGATCTCCATGAGAGTAAGTCTTAGTAAAATATAGTGAAATCCATCCAAAAAGATAATATAAAGGACCTTGAATATTTTCCTTCACCGGTGAAGGTGATAATGCCATTCTACTAAGAGAATGATAGAGGTATGCAAGGATAGGGATGGCCAGGCTAAATAAGGTACCACTGGCGATTTTGGTGACTACATGAACGGTAGTTGGCCAAACTTCTCCAGAAGAGTGAGAAACCAACAAGATACACATCATCAGGGATTCTGTCTTTTTGTCGAAAACCACTACTCGAAGTTAGGGATTCGTCAATAAACTTGGAAGTCCAGGTGTTAAATTTCTTGGATTGAAAAGAGTTGGCATAAATGTTTAAAAGACCACGGCATGCCTTGGATGTCTTGGACAAATATAAAATGTTGTTGGAAGAGGTGAAATTTTCATAAAACTCGCCAAGGATGGGGAGGCTGCTAATGCGATGAAGGTCTCATAAAGAGATCCCAAGTTCGCTGTAAATGGTGTAAAAGGTGTTGGTGTCTGGCGACCATCGCTCTAAAAGTCCTTTGAGTAGAGAGACATTCCTGGCATAAGAAAATTGAGATATATAGATTGCGACATAAATCCCACACTTCTTCAAAATAGGGAAAAATGTGGAAAGAACATCATTCAACCAAAAAATCCATATAGGGGATTGGAGAGGAGTAGAGATGTTGCGGACATTAAAAAAATTACCCCATTTCAATTTTTCATTTTTCATCCTTATAAGAAGAGTATTAAATTCAGAGTAATCAAGGTTTTCAAAAAACGGATGGAGGATCGAGACAAGGAATGAACTGATTGATTTGGAATGTCCTTTCTCAAGAATATTGTAGCAGTTTCGAATTCCTGTATAAACCAAGTCTTTGGAAGCCGTATGTAAAGGGATGTAAGGGTCCAATTCGGCGGGTGACAATAAAGCCGTGATGGGTTTGTGCCTAATTACTTTCGGACCATAGCTTTCCAATGCATCCCTCTCGTCACGTCGAAGATATTCAAGTGTCTTTTCCATGAGAATGCCTAAAAAAAAAAAAGGTTATTAGTTAAGGAAAATATACAATAATAATGCAACAAGCAAAAGAAATTTTGAAGGCTGAAATTATTGAGTGAAAAAAGCCTCTTTAAAGAGGCTAGAGCCAACTACATTGGGGTGAGAGTAACACAATCACTGTCAAGGATTCAAGCTATTGGGGTGAAATGAACACATTCACTGCCAAGGATTCAAGCCAATTATTTTCGGACCAAATTTATCCAATACATCCCTTTCGTCACATTAAAGATATTCAAGTGTCTTTTCCATGAGAATGCCTAAAAAATGCCTTTTCCATGAGAATGCCTAAATAAAATAAAAAATAAAAAATAAAAAAAAGGTTAGTTAAGGAAAATATACAATAATAATGTAATAAGCTAAAGAAATTTTGAAGGATGAAATTATTAGGTGACACAAACCTCTTTAAAGAGACTAGAGCCAACCACATTAGGGTGAGAGTAACACATTTATTGCCAAAGATTCAAGCCATTTGGGTGAAATGAACACAATCACTGCCAAATATTCAAGCCATTGGGGTGAAATGAACATATTTACTAGCAAGAATTCAAGCCATTGGGGTGAAAGGACACCTTCACTACCAAGGATTCAAGCCATTAGGGTGAAAGGACACAATCACTGTCAATGATCTAAGCCATTGGGGTGAAAGGAACAATCACTACCAAGGATCTAAGCCATTGGGGTAAAAGGAACATATTTACTGCCAAGGATCCAAGCTATTGGGGTGAAAGGAATACATTCACTGTCAAGGATTCAAGCCATTGGGGTGATTAGACATAATTACTACCAAGGATTTAAGCCATTGGGGGTGGAAATAACACATTCATTGCCAATGATCTAAGCCATTGGGGTGAAAGGATTACATTCACTGCCAAGGATTCAAACTAATCATTGACATTAGGATAGAAGGGGCAATGATAAAAAAAAAAAAAATTCTAAAGCCTTGCGTGTTGCCTGCAGAGAAAAAAAGAGTTCATGCTAAAAAAAAAAGTACTGTTTGGTTATGTTATGAAAGTAGAGAGAGAAGAGAAAAGAGAAACTCTATATTGAATTGAATAATGAAATACAAGAAGCCTATATTTATAGGCTGAGAAGAAACCTAGATAAGTATAGAAAAGAAGATAGAGATACATCAGAGATAAATATAGAAAAAGAGATGAGATATATATACAATACAGATAGATAAGTAAAAATTAATAATATATATCTACCACATCCTCGCAAGTTTAAGGTGGTAAGTCAAATATCAACTTGAGCTTGGAGAGGAGATCAGAGAAGCATCCTGGAAGATGAGCTTTGGTAAAGAGGTCGGCTATCTGATTAGCAGAGATAATAAAGAGAAAACGAACATAGCCACTAGTCAATCTCAATATGCTTGGTTCGATCATGGAAGACATCGTTATGTGCAATCTGAATAGCACTCTAATTGTCACAATAAAGATTGATGGTAGTAGAATGAGAAACACCTATGTCAGAAAGAAGCCAATGAAGCCATACAAGCTCCTAAGTAGTGTCAGCAAGAGTACAATACTCCACCTCGGTACTAGAACGAGCAACAAGGGTTTGCTTCTTGGTACGCTAGAAAATGAGAGAGTTGCCCAAGAAGAAGCAGAACCTAGTAGTGGAACGACAATCAGTAGAATCCCTTACCCAATCGACATCAGAAAATGCGTGCAGCTGTGGAGAAGAGTGAGGGGAGTAGTGAATTCCATGAAATAGAGTTCCTTTGAGATAGTGCAAAATGTGAACCAGAGCAGCATAGTGTGGAGAGCGAGGACCAGCCATAAATTGACTGACAATGTGAACAACATAAGTAATATCTGGACGAGTAACTATGAGATAGACAAGATTGCCACTAGATGATGATATAAAGTGGCATCAGACAATAGGGGACTGTCAAGGGGTGTAAGACGAGTCTGAGAATCAACTGGAGTAGTGACAGTCTTGCAATCGGTAAGGCTAGCACAAGCCAAGAGATCAGAAGTACACTTAGCTTGGGTAAGAAAATAACTAGAGGAATCTTGAGAAATTTCCAAGCCAAGGAAGTAGCTAAGCAAACTTAAATCTTTCATCTCAAACTGGCGATGGAGAAACTATTTAAGACTAGAAATACCCATTGTGTCATCTTCAGTGATAATCATATCATCCACATAGAGGAGAAGGAGAATAGTACTATGCTCTGTCTTACGGCAGAATCATGGGCACTGGGAGAAAAAAAACCAAAGTCACGAATGGTAGAGCTAAACTTGGCAAACCAAGCACGCAGAGCTTGTTTCAAACCATACAAAGCACGACGGAGTTTGCAAACTTTGTTTGATGAAATAGAAGAACCAGGAGAGGGTTGCATATAAACTTTCTCAGTGAGATCACCATTGAGGAATGCATTCTTGACATCCATCTTAGAAAGACTCTAGTGGCGAGTAGCAGCAACGGCAAGTAAGCTGTGAATTGAAGTAAGACGGGCAACAGGAGCAAATGTTTTCTCATAGTCAATCCCATATTCTTGAGTAAATCCCCGAGTGACAAGGCGAGTTTTGTAACGCTCAATGGAACCATCAGAATGAGTTTTGATCTTGTAAATCCATTTGCAACTAACAATACGCTTTCTAGGAGGAAGATCAACCACATCCCAGGTATGAGTTTGATCGAAAATTTGCAGTTCATTAGTTATAACTTGTTGCCAAAGAGGCTTAGAAGAAGCTATTTGATAAGAAGTATGTTCATGAGAGCAAAAAGCAGTGGAACCAACAATATAATCACGGAGAAGAATAGAAGGATGCCTTACCCGTGTAGAATGACGCTTAGGTGGAGGAGGAACCTCAATGGGAGTTGGAGATGGAGGAACCTCCACTGGAGCTAGAGAAAGCATAGGGTCGTCAGCAGACACAGGATCCTTAGGATGAACGATATGCGTAGGCGGTTGTGGAAGCATGGGAACAAAATCTGCATCAAAGTCATCAGAAAACATGTCTATAGAAATATCAGTGAAGACTAGTGGGCGGGTGGACTGTGTTAGGTGAAACTTGGAAATAGTGGAGAACATTTTGTGTTCCCAAAAGACCACATAACGGGAAATACGAAGACGTTTGGAGATAGGATCTCAACAACGATACCGTTTATGTTCTATACCATACACCAAAAAACAACAAAGATGAGAATGAGGTTCTAGTTCAGTATGTTCATGAGGCTGAAGTATAACAAAACAATCAGAACCATAAACTTTAAGAGTGGTATAGTTAGGAGGAGAACCATACAAGCACTTGTAAGGAGAAGTGTTGGCTATTATAGGTATAGGGACATGATTGATGGTGTGGATGGCAGTGAGGGCAGTTTTCCCCCAAAATTTTTTAGGACAAGAAGAAGAGATGAAAAGAGCCCGAGTAGTGTCTAGAATATGACGGTGCTTCCTTTGGCTCGTCCATTTTGTTAGGAGGTACTTGCAGAAGATCGATGAGATAGGGTACCATGAGCCTGAAGAAAAGAAAGAAAATCAGAATCCAAGTACTCTTTAGCATTATCAAAATGAAAAAGCTTAATAGTACGAGAAAACTGAGTGCGGACCATTGCAGAGCAATCATAGTAAATCTATTTAAGTTCAGAGTGATTTTTGAGAAGAAAAAGCGAAGTATAGCACAAAAAATTATCAACAAAAATCACAAAATATTTGGACCCCCCCATGGTCAGTGTAGGGGAAGGTCCTCAAATATTTGAATGCACAAGATCAAAAGGAGCAGTAAAAATAGAATTACTTTTATTAAAAGGTAAGGTAGGTTGTTTAGCAATTTGACAAGATAAACAATCGACATCTTCAAGATGGACACGACCTAACTGACCACTAGAAACTAAAGTTTTCACACGACTAAAAGAGACATGTCCTAAGCGACAATGTCAAAGATGAAAAGAAGACATAGTAGATGCAGCAGCAGCAATAGATGATTTGTGTGGATTGCAAAGATGGAGAAGCTCAAACTGACGTCCATGCTTACAGCTTATCGCAAGGATCTATCTTATCTGAGGGTCTTGCACCAAACAACCATTAGCAGAAAAGGTAATAATTAGACCAAGTTCATATAACTGACTAATAGAGATAAGGTTCAATTGAAGAGCAGGAATATGGTAAGCATCAGAAAGAGACACAGTGGAAGTAGAGATTTGGCCAATGTGACTAACAGGCATATGAGAACCATCAACAGTGTGTATAGTGAGAGCATAAGATGATGATAAAGAAGAAAATAGAGTGGAGTCAGAAGTCATGTGATCACAGCATGCTGAAGAAAATTATATACATGTTTGATATTTACATGCTGAAGAAAAAAAGAGAGTTCATGTTTAAAAAAAAAAAGTACTGTTTGGTTAAAAAAACAAAGAGTCTTATTTTGTTAGGCCAATTGTATACATATAAGGGATGCTACTGCATGCAAAATTTTAAGAACATGATACCCATGAACCTGGTATGGGTGTTAAAAAAAAAAGAAGCAGCAGTATGATGTTGTATACATGCTGCTGAAAAAAAGAAAAAAGAAAAAAGAAAAAAAAGGTTTTCGGATGCATATTTATGTGAGGTTGTTGTAGGAGTCCTTTGGAAAACACTAAGCCAATAACGAGGCTAGTAGCAGTACTAATTTTCTATTAAAAAAAAAAAAAGGTTGACCTATATTAGAAAGAGTGCTTTCTGTTGTGTTGGTAAGGGACAATAAGACAAATATAAATACAGGGCATGGTGTATACTTGATGTAAGAAGGTTGCTTCTTTTCTGATTCAAAAGAAAAATGGACTGCTTTGGAAAAAAAATAAAAATAAAAATAAAAAGTAAGGAAAAGAAAGAGCTTTAGCCTCTGAAACAGGGGCTGAGACTTCATTAGTAGCTGGTTTCTTTGTTTATATCAGCAAGGACATTACTTGGGTTATTTAAACTCATGATCTAGCAACAAAATGCTTGCATGACTTCAAAAATAAATAAATAAACAAATAAATAAATAAGGTAACAAATAGATCTTTACTGTGACAATCAGACTCAAAAAAAGTGGTTGCATTATACATAAAAGAAGTCAAGTCTTGATTTTAAGAAGGGTCTTTTATGGTATAGCCAAAAAAAAAAAAAAAAATTATGGTTGCATGATTAAAAAAAAAGGGGCGACAACAAAAAAGAAGAAGAAGGGGAGGGCTGCTGCTATTAGAAAAAAAATAAAAAAGATGAAGAATAAGAAGAAGAAGAAGGAAAGCATACCTGATATGACCTTATGTTTTCTTGAAAGTATAAGAAAAACAATTTCTATTGGAAGTATGAAGGGGAGTAGAAGGGAATCTTTTGTGTCCTCCAAGAACAAATTCTGCTGGAAAGGTGCTATGACCTAATATGCACTACAAAATCTGTAGGAGGAAAAAAAGGGCTGCAGGAAAAAAAAATATATGTGGACTGCATGCATGAATAGGTGTTATATAAAGTAAAAAGTCTTACTTAAGAAAAGAGGTAGTGTTTTCCTAAAATACTTCAAAGAAACAAGAGTTTATGTAGGATTTGAAATACTCCAAAGAAATAAGAGTTTGTATAGGATTAGAAATTCTATAAATGCCAATCCATCTTATTTCATTTAGGCAAACTCCTAATAAAAAATAAAAAATAAAAAATCTGATCCTAAAAAAAAAAAGAAAAGGATTACGAGTCTTATTTAATAAAAAAAAATCTTGGCAAAAAAAAAAAAAAAAAGTGTGGGGGTGGCAAGTTGGTAAAAAACCTACATAGAATGAAGAAAGAGGTCCACAAAAAAAGAGGCCCAATTAAATCTTGAACCTTACCCATCAATATCCATGGTGGCCTGGAAGAAAAAAAGTGGCGGTAAGTTGGTAAAGAGCTTGCATAGAATGAAGAAAGAGGCCCACAAAAGGAAAGGCCCAATTAAATCTTGGACCTTACCTATGACCTATCACTTAAAAAAAGAAGAGAAAAAAGAAAGGCCTATGGACTATAAGGAACCCATAGGGTGAAGTCCATGAAAAGGGCCCATGCAAAAAAAAAAAAGAAAAAGAAAAAGAAAAAGAAAAGGTCCATGCGAAAAAGAGAGAGGCCGAAGTCCATAAAAAGTGGCCATGCAACAAAAATGAAAGGCCCATCAACTACAAAGAGCAATCAACCCATTAAAAAATAAAAAAAATAAAAAAAATACAAAGCCTGAAAAGTGGTTAATCAGATATATGATTAATCAGATATGATTACACCCAAATTTAGATGGCATTATCATTTAAAATTCAAATGGCGTTGTCATTCAATTTGAAATTTGAAAATCAAATTGAGGATGAGGCCTTCTTATCACTTAGATGACCCTCTATAAATATGAGGGATCATCACTTAAAAAGGGGAGAAAAAAAATCATAAGTCAGAAAATCACAGAGAGGAGAGAGAGAGAGAGCTAAAGAAGTCGCTACAAGAAAGAAAAAATCGAGAGCTTACACTACACTGCAAGTATTTGATACGATGGCAAGCTTTAGGTAAAAGATTCCAAGCCCAACTATTGTATTGTGTATCTAAGGGTTTTTAAATCCCTACAATTTCAATAAAATATCTTTTTTCCTTAATTTATATTCTGTTCATTTTTTTTGTTATTCATTAATTGGAGGTTTCATTTAAATAAAATGTGTAATTAACGATTTGAAAGGCAGATCAGAAATAGGAACCTGCTATTCAAATAATCAATACTATTTACTCCAAAAAAATAAATAGTGAACATTTGTATCATGAATTTTGAAATGTGTTAAAACACTTCACTTCTCAAAATTTGTGTCTACACTTGCATATTAATTTTCTCTAACACATTTGATTTTCACTGAAATTTCTTTGTAAATGTAATTAGAGAAATTTACTTTCATGTTGATTTCTAACTCAATGAAATTTTGTCATTTTTTTTTATTTTGAATTTCATATTCATCATTGATCTTGTTTGATAGATCTCGACGAGGGCATTCCAAAAATATAATTTTTGTTGAAAACGGACATTTAAATCAAAAGTTATTGAATTTTTAAGTTTTGAAAATTTTCAAGAAGTGAAAGATGTTTAAAGGTAAAATGCAAGGATATTTTGGTCCAATAATTTTGAAGGGAAGAGACGTATGTTTTTTGAGGGACCTGAGGTAGTATGAAAGTTTAGGATATCCTTTATCTTCTAAAATTATAATATTAGGGACCTTAAAAAAAAAAAAAAAACGCAGAAACTTAACAATTCTGCTAAAAGATAACCTTAAATTTTGGACTTTATAATCTTCTTAAAGCTCTGTTTATCTTAGTAAAGATTTCAATTTCAAAACACGTCCGGTCCCAGTGCTAAGAAGAGAGGAGTTACAAAAATTGTGAAAGTGAGGCAATTGTATCGTCATAAAACCTTGTCAAATATGCCAATTTCAGAAGCTGTCTATAGAGGCACCATTGTCACAACTTGTCCTTCCTCTCACTCCAACAACGCCAAGACCTGTTTGCTCAAGAGTGGCCACAAGCCATTTTAGTCCCTCTCAAACCTCGAGTCACTGCTCAACATCAAGAACTGCAGCCAGTCAAGGATGGGTTACTCTGCATTGACATATCATACATTTGTGCTTTGATGGGGACTCATTGTCTCCATTTCTCGAAATTATTTTTCTTTTTTGAGCGGTAATGACATGACTGGCTTCCTTTGCATTTTGATCATCCAACTGTAACAGTATTTTGCACAATGCCAACTTGGACCACTCCATCTTAAATACATGCTTGATGAAAACCAGCTGTCAGAAAACAGAAATGAAGTATATATTGGCATGCAAAACCAAGAAACAAGGATTTAAGCTACCATGACTCAAGTTTGGTTTGACAAGTAGTTTTTTTTTTCTTTTTTTTTTGTTGACATATTTTAATTTCTTAAAAAACACTCCCCTTGCAGCTTCTACTAGATTAGACAGACCTAAAATATAAAAGCGAAAAAATAATCCACTAAAGACTCGCGCACACAAAAAAAAAAAAAAAATGACTTTATTTTTTCTGTTTTTAGTGAACTTTTCTTGGATTTTATCAGAAAAATTTTAGTCTTTAGATTCTTCTAGGTGGACCTAAAGAGTAAAAAAATTTGACACAGTTAAAAAAAAAAAAAAAATTTACTATAGAAAAGAAGAAGAAGAAAGTGGCCTATTTAACTGTTGCCAAAAGATACCAAATTTGCCTTCAACATCACATGCTCCAACTGCCTTTTGAACTCCGAGGGAGTACAATTTCTTCATGTCTTCTTTTACTTGGCTTGTAAGAATGCTCATGCCCTAAATTTATTCTATTCCTAATCCAATTCCTATGATATTGAATTGAAAAATGTACCCATGCATTATTGATGAAATCCACATCTCAGACATACTCATGCAAATTTTGCAGTACAAACTTTCTCAGGAAACTGGTCTTTCAATGTTCATTTAATCATAAGCCTCATCTTCAAACACTGATGTACGATCAGGGTAAATAAATTCTATGGCATCAAATCACAAGCGGCTCGGCATGACTACATATCATATGGCAAGGAAATTAGGAAGATCATCACAATCCAAATTAGTTACACTCCATCCCATTGTTCTTGATAATCTAATATATTTAAATCAAAACTATCAGATTGCAGAATTTTATTAATTCCAAAAATTGTCTCAGATATGTCATTAATTTGAGGATGCGAACTATCTGAAACAAAGAATTCGGAAACAAGACCATTTACTTCAACTAAAGAGCATCCAGGTGGCTTTTGGGTTCCATGAACGAACATTTTTTTCCTTATTACCCACTTCACATGACTCCACCTAGAGGCAGAAGCATAAACATTAGACAAAAGAACACGAGCCCCGCACTTTCTAGGTTCTAATTCTTCAATTTTGTTAGCTGCAAACTTGGCCAGTTCTACATTCTCATGACTCCTACATGCAAAAGTAGGGATTGCCACATAACCACATCAGATCGAATGGGAAGTGACTTCATAAACTTCACTGCCTCAACCAAAAGGTTTGCCCGACCAAGAAGATCAACCATGCACCCACAGTGTTCAAGCCGAGGGGTGAGACCATAGCATCTAATCATTGCTTCAAAATAGTAAAACCCTTTATCCACGGATCCACTGTGACTACAAGCAGACAAGACCCCGAGGACTGTGATCTCATTTGGCTTGACATCACTTCACAATTCCATTTGAGAAAAAAATTGCAATGCCTTCTCAGACTGCCCATTCATGGCAAGCCCTGATATCATCGCGGTCCCTGAAAAGACATCTTTCTTGGTTAGTCCATGAAAAATTTCAAGAGATTTTTCAATATCTCCAGACTTAGAGTACATATCAACCAAAGCACTCACCATAGTAACCTGATTTGGCCTCACATTACCATCACCCAACAATTCCTCAAACACCTTCAATGCGTTGGCATAGCAATTACTATGTACATACCCAGAAATCACACTATTCCAAGTCACCACGTCCCAAACCAAATCCGGAACCTTATCAAACACCCTCCGCCCAAATTCAACAAGACCACACTGAAAATACATTGATATCAGCTCATTTTGCACAAAAACATCGAATTCAAGCCCGAGTTTCTCACTCAAACAATGAATTTCAAGGCCTTTTTCAATCAACCCAAGTCTACCACAAGCCTTGAGGACAAAAGGGAATGTATATTTATCAGGGAAAACGCTATTACACCTCATAAGCTAGTAAATATTGACTGATTGTTTTTTTTGTTTTTTTATCAGCAAAAGAAAATTTATTGATGAAAATCAAATGTACAAAATACAAAGATGAACATCAATAAAGGGAGGTGAGTGCCAAAGCATCAAAGCAAACTAGATGATTCCAATTAGGTTGGGACCGGAAAGCAAGCCAATCATCTATTAGTACTACACCATGGCTGGAGAGAAACCAACCGAACAAACAAAAAGCAAAAGAAATACTAACCATCCCAACACCCAAAACACTGAACTTAACAGTCTAGCTACACCTCATACCAAACAAAACCCCCTTCCAATTTAGACCCTCATAACAAACAATCACCTCAAACCAATACCCCATCTCTTGAATTTTGGAAGCACCAATGATGCTTTCAGAAACTTCTTTTTCCTTTCTTTATTCCTTTGACTCGCATTGTTAGGATATGAGGCCTTATGAACACCTCCACCCTCATGCGTCCTAGAAGATTCCTCAATCTTGATAGAAGACTTTTCAACAACATCAACCCCTTCCACTATTCCTTTTGGCACAAGAGAGAAAAGTGAACTTGGCTCATAGGGAACTTGCACAATCTTATTTTTTCCAATCAAAACTCCAAGATCTACAGCAGTAGATTTAGGCCTCCAAAATAATCAATGAACACGTCCATATTTATGTTGTGGGCCAAGCACACTCCTTAAATTAAAAGGTTTCATTTGCACCAAGTTTAGCACAGCTCCTCCATAAAAACCATTTCTCTTCACACATTGATTGATAGTTGATGATGACTCGTTTGATTTGTTTGAATTTGAGGAAAGCACCGTTTTTTGTCTCCAAACTCTTTTTTCCCCATTGACAGAGATTTGATCATTCCCTGCACTAAATTTGAGTGCTACATCTTCATGAAAATCAAAGGTTTCACATATCCTAACAGGGTATATGTTTCCTTTGTACTTCAAACTTATCACCGTATTTATAGGCTTCATGCTATTTGTTAACAATCTGACCTTGCCATACTTAAGAGAATCTGAATTGTTAACTTCAACAACCTGGATTACCTCACCCCATAAGCTACCAATGCTTTTGAATGTGTTAGCATTCCATAAGTTAAATGGAACTCCATAACAGCACAACCAAACACATCTCTCCTGATCGAGATTTGCCTCTTTTCTCCCTTCAGTTGGCCATACCCTTCCTTCATAGCTTGTGATGAGTTGAAGGTTAGGACTATATTTCTACCTCCCCCTCTTCTGATTAATATCTCACCCAAACCTTTCTTGCATACTTTGTCTCTAAATGCCGGAAAAGAGAAGAAGTTTTTGAGCTTCACTATCAAACTCACAGAAAGCCATTCATTATCTAACTCAAAAGCTTTTGCCACTAAATAATCCTTCCTATCAGTAGCTCCACTTTTTACTGCTTCAGCATAAGATTTTTGACCTCCTGCCACTATTAAATCTTGCTTGGACCGCCTTTGTAAAACTATCTTCAAATGTTTACTTGATTCCGCCCTGTGCTGCTTTAATTAAGGCTCAGTGAACCTTGCATTTTTAACTTCTAGCTCCTTATCCTCAACCCACAAACCATTTGCCTTTTGAATAGCCAAATTTTTTGCTACCGAGCAATCGAATCTGATAAAGCCGAATCTTGTTCCTGTTACTATCCTTCTCTTTGCCGGGATGAACACATCCTTCACTGCCCAAATTTGTTAAATAGGATGTACAAGCTCTTTGGACCCATTGATTCAGGAATGTTATCCACAAAAATAGTGAACAATCCATCATTTTGGACACCAATATTACTACCCTCTTTCCTCCTCAGAACTGGGTTCCAACCTCCACTAACTCTACCCTCTCAGAATCTGTTTTCCATCCCGGATGACACTACTCTTTCCTCCATTCCATAGCCGAAGTTGCTCTGTAATCTCTCTGTTCTTAACTTCTCCAAATCATAAACCAAGAACAAAACCAGCCCCAATATTGACACAAACAAGTCCAAACCCAAGAGATACCAGAGTTCACAACCAAGAACAGAGTTCACAAACAGACACAAAACCAACCAAGTCCAAAAGTAATGATACTTCACCTTGCAAGATCGGGCGCCGAAGATCGAAGTTCACACGGCGCGGATCTGACCTGCGGACTCGCCACACAGATCTACATCTCTTCTCCCCCTTGTTTGCTGCCAGAGAGCAGATCTGATGGAAGGGTGCTGGGTCTAAGTAAATGAGTGGAGGAAGGTTACTGGAGGTGGGGGAAAGGTGCTGGGTGTTTGCGAAGGTGGAGAAGGGGGCTCGCGGGAGGAATGGAGGTCACCGGTGAGGGGGGGGGGGGGGGTGGGGGTTGGTGGTCGGAGGTACAGCAGTGGCCCTCTACACAAACACTTGACCAACTCTGAGAATAGGCTGGAACATGAAATTCCAAGAAAAGCGATTTGGGTTTTGGATTTGGAAGAAAATGGAGGATGAGAAAGAGAGGAAATGGTGGGGGGAAGAGAGAGAGAGAGAGGAGTTTGCTGGAGACAAAGGGGTCAGTGAAGAGGCCTGAAGTGATGGCTTTGGTAGAAAGAAATGAAAAGAGTGTGGGTAGGTTTGCAAGAGGGAGAGAGAGAAGGTGGGAAGTTGCAGGGGGTTTGGGAGGAGAGAGACTAGGGTTTTGGGGTTTGAAGGTCTGAAAATGGAGGTCAGGGCGTTGCATTCGGTTAGCTGTGTATGCAACGGTAACATTGATAACAGTTTTAAAGTTTGTAGGTTGTAACGGAAACTGAAGTTTACCTCCATCCCACGAAGCACGGACATGGGTATAAGTATTGCTTAAATATGATAAAATTTTTAAAAATTAAGATATGACTACTGCTAGGGACGTTTGTCAAAAAAATATTTATTTTTAATTTAGAATAATATAAAAATTAATTAAATAATTTAATTTATTAAGATTTAATCTACAATTAACATTTAATGCTAAAAGTCAAGATATAAATTAAAATTAAATGTCAATATATTAAATAATTTAAAGCCATAGTTTAATTTTAAAATCATGCTAAGCATAAAATAAAAAATAAAAAAAAAGTCTAATGAAATGAATTTTATTTCTGTAATAGAAGAAAATAAGAAAATATTATTTCAACTGAGGTACGATAAAGTTTAGATATATACGAGGTACGTCTAGATACGTCAAATATTAAGAAGGAAAAATTTGAATACGTATTTTATATATTCGATACATATATAAAAATATCATACGCCGATAAGTATCCGATACCCATGTTTCATAGCAACCCACCAACAAAGTAAACAACATTTTTAAATTCAATTGCAAATAAAAAATGAAAAAATTGCTGTTACTGGTGTTTGATGGGTGAGATTTATTTAAAATATAATTTGTATGTTATGATTTTGAAAATTATATTCCGTCTTTTAAAGTTTCTAATTTTATAATAAATGATCACTTTTATTAGTAAATTATCAAATTAATTAATAATTTTTAATGATGTTAGAAATTTATTTTAATTAATAATTCAGATAATTTATCATTATATAAGAGAGTATTTAGAAATTTTATTTTTTAATTAATTATATTAAACAAAAAAATCCTAATAATAGGGTATTTGTAATTTTTCAAATTGCAAAAATAATCCGTGTTTTAAACAAATATTAAGGGGTGTATTTATAATTCACCGGTGTTTGATTTACTCAAATAAAATTAGAATGGAATGACATTAAATTTTTTATTTTATTTTAATAAATCAAATACTATTTTGGGATAATATCTTACTAGTTTCAGAAGTCACAATTTATTTTAGTAAATCACAATATCTCACTAATATTTTTTCTGGTGGTGTTCGATATGAGAAATTTATATAAATGAATAGTCTAGATACATTTTTTATAATTTGAATCTGAACATCAACATTCTAGGTAAGATTCTGGTTTAATTTTCCTAAGTCCACAATTTCCTATATTTTTCTTGATGTACGAGTTGAAATGTACTTTTAACTACATTTTGAACTAGTTTATCACCCGTGCTATGCACGGGATAATTATAGATATTTATATTTATATTTATTTTTTTTAATATATAAATTAAATACATGGGGTTTGACTGAACAGTTTGAAAAAATTTAATAAGTGTTTATTTATTTATTTAAGAGGCATTTACACAATAATTACATAATATATAAATTAAATACATGGGGTTTGACCGAGGAGTTTGAAAGAATTTAATAAGTGTTTATTTATTTATTTATTTAAGAGGCATTTACACAATAATTACATGGGTCTCTTGGGAAAGCAAAAAGTAATAAAATTATGATTTCATTTATTGCGTTATTCATTTAATAAGTGTAATTATTATAAATTAAGTGTTTATTGTAATCAATAGTGTAATTATTACAATCTTTGAATTTATTGTAATCAATAGTGTAATTATTATAATCTTTGAACCAATCATCAATCACCAAGTCAATTTTTTAAAAAAAAATTATTAAAAAATTAGGAAATTAGGATTGGCATGTTGGAGGTTCCACAAGCTTGGGTTTTAAAAGACTAATAAGTGTTTATTTATTTATTTAAGAGGCATTTACACAATAATTACATAATATATAAATTAAATACATGGGGTTTGACCGAGAAGTTTGAAAGAATTTAATAAGTGTTTATTTTTTTATTTAAGAGGCATTTATACAATAATTACATGGGTCTCTTGGGGAAGCAAAAAGTAATAAAATTAAGATTTCATTTATTGCGTTATTCATTTAATAAGTGTAATTATTATAAATTAAGTGTTTATTGTAATCAATAGTGTAATTATTACAATTTTTGAATTTATTGTAATCAATAGTGTAATTATTACAATTTTTGAACCAATCACCAATCACCAAGTCAATTTTTTTTAAAAAATAATTAGAAAATCAGGAAATTAGGATTGACATGTTGAAAGTTCCACAAGCCTTGGGTTTTAAAAGACCCTTTTCCTTAATATATAGATTTCCAAATTTAATCCTGTTTCTTATATTTTATTGTTTATTTTTTTATTTTTTAGATTTTACGTTGTTTAACTTGATTTTGACATGTATTGTTTATAATACCTTAAATGCTACCCCACCATCACAAATTAGCGTAATAAAAAATATTATAATTAAGTTACAAACTTTTACAACATCAATTCTAAATTTTGAACGTTTTGTTACGTTAATTTGTAACAAGATTACATATTTAATAATTGATGTAATGAAATTTTATAATAAAATTATACATTTTTATATAATATGCAGCCATTTGAAGATGCATGTCATAGGATTTAAGAAGCTCTTGCTTGCATTGCGTAAGAAGTACATTAATAATTTTATGCATCTCTTAATAATTAATTTTTTTTAACAATATTATATGTACTAATTAATATACTAACTAGTGTATTAATAGATGATGTGACACTATTTTAGAAGTTCTAGATATTTATAATTTGTATTTTAAATGAGGTCAATAATAATATCATAACACTAGTTAGTACATTAATTAATACATTTAGGGCCCGTTTGTTTTGGGAGATAGAATGGAAGGGATTGATAGTGAGGGGATTAATAGTGAGGGAATTGTTAGTGAGGGGATTGATAGTGAGGGGATTAATAATGAGGAATTGTTAAATTATTTTTCTATAAAATAATAAAACAAATAAAAAAATATAAAAAATTAAACATTATATTTAAAAAAAAATTCCCAATATATAAAAAATAAAAAAATTTCTAATTCCCTCAGGCCCCGTTTGTTTTGGGCTATAGGGAGAGTATTGGGATTAGTAATACCAAGGTATTACTTGCCCTTGTTTGTTTGCAGAGAAAGCCTTGGGACTATTAATCCCTTGGTATTGCTAATACCCTTGGAGGGGGGATTGGTAAGGAGGAGGTAGAGATGGTATTAGAAAAATAGTGAGGGGATTAGAAATTTTTTTATTTTTTTTATTTTTTATATATTGGAAATTTTTTTTAAATATAATGTTTAATTTTTTATATTTTTTTATTTGTTTTATTATTTTATATAAAAATAATTTAACAATTCCTCATTATTAATCCCCTCACTATCAATCCCCTCACTATTAATCCCCTCACTATCAATCCCATCACTAACAATCCCCTCACTATTAATCCCCTCACTATCAATCATCTCCATTCTATCTCCCAAAACAAACGGGGCCTCACTATTTTCTAATACCATCTCTACCTCTTCCTTACCAATCCCCCTTCCAAGGGTATTAGTAATACCAAGGGATTAATAATCCCAAGGCTATCTCTCAAAACAAATAAGGACATTAGTAATACCTTGGTATTACTAGTCCCAATACCCTCCCTATAGCCTAAAACAAACGGGGCTTAGCACTATTCGATTTTTTTTTCCTTTCTCTTTTGCATTTTTCATTTTTGCATTATTATTTTTTACTCATTAGAACCTACACTACCCTAATCTAATCTATACTATATATTAAGTAAAAGGGGGTTTTTAACCCCAAGGCTTGTGGGAGCTCCAATCTTCTAATCCTAATTTTCTAATTTTTTGATTTAAAAAAAAAAAAAACCTCAGCATTTATTGACTTCTTCCAACCCAACCTCAGCATTTATTGAATTTTCTCAACCCACAATTCCTTTTGACTTCTCTCATAATTATTGCAACATCATTTTCAATTTCTCCCATAAACTATGGTTATACACAAAAATAAAAAATAAAAAGATAAGAATTTAGTTATAGATTTCAAAAAGATATAACATCTAAATTTGAATTATAATTTAATAATATAATTATGTATTTTTTTTATGTATATCTATCAAAATTTTAAATCACTTCTATATATTAAGGAAAAGGGTCTTTTAAAATTCAAGGCTTGTGGAACCTCCAACATGCCAATCCTAATTTTTTGATTTTTTAATATTTAAAAAAAAAAAAATTGACTTGGTGATTGGTGATTGGTTCAAAGATTGTAATAATTACCCTATTGATTACAATAAATTCAAGGATTGTAATAATTACACTATTGATTACAATAAACACTTAATTTATAATAATTACACTTATTAAATGAATAACGCAATAAATGAAATCCTAATTTTCTTACTTTTTGCATCCCCAAGAGACCCATATAATTATTGTGTAAATGCCTCTTAAATAAATAAATAAACACTTATTAAATTCTTTCAAACTCCTCGGTCAAACCCCATGTATTTAATTTATATATTAAAAAAAATGAAAACAAATATAAATTTCTATAATTATTCCGTGCATAGCACGGGTGATAGACTAGTAATATATTAAGTAAAAGGGGATTTTTAACCCCAAGGCCTATGAGAGTTCCAATCTCCTAATCCTAATTTTCTAATTTTTTGATTTAAAAAAAAAAAAACCTCAGCATTTATTGACTTCTCCCAACCCAACCTCAGCATTTATTGAATTTTCCCAACCCACAATCCCTTTTGACTTCTCTCATAATTATTGCAACATCCTTTTCAATTTCTCCCATAAACTATGGTTATACACAAAAATAAAAAATAAAAAGATAAGAATTTAGTTATAGATCTCAAAAAGATATAACATCTAAATTTGAATTATAATTTAATAATATAATTATGTATTTTTTTTATGTATATCTATCAAAATTTTAAATCACTTAATGGGACAAATTAATTAATTTTCCAAAATTATTGATTTTTAATTTACAAAATAGATTACAAAAAACTATTGACTGATTTATTTATTTAATAACAAAAATATTTCATAATCTCTCTCTCCTAATCTCTCTCACAAATTTTCAAAAAAAAAAATGAAAATTTGCATTCATTTTCTCTTTCCAAAAAAATCAGATAGGAGCTTCAATCTTCTAAGCCTAATTTTCTAATTTTTTGATTTAAAAAAAAAATCTCAACATTTATTGACTTCTCTCAACCCAACCTCAGCATTTATTGACTTTTCCCAACCCACAATCTCTTTTGACTTCTCTCATAATTATTGCAACACCATTTTCAATTTCTCCCATACACTATGGTTACACACAAAAATTAAAAAAAAAAAAAGATAAGAATTTAGCTATAGATCTCAAAAAGATATAACATCTAAATTTGAATTGTGATTTAATAATATAATTATATATATTTTTTTATGTATATCTATCAAAATTTTAAATTACTTAATAGGACAAATTAATCAATTTTCTAAAATTATTGATTTTTAATTTACAAAATAGATTAAAAAAAAACTATTGACTGATTTATTTATTTAATAACAAAAATATTTCATAATCTCTCCCTCCTAATCTATCTCACAAATTTTCAAAAAAAAATATTAAAACTTACATTCATTTTCTCTTCCCCAAAAAATCAGATAATATTTTCTATTAAAGTTGTAGATATCTACCTATATTTTATATATTATATTATAACATAACAAAAAAAACTAAAAAAAAAAATCTTTAAAGTTTATCTAAATAAACTTTAAATCAATAAAACTCACATGTCTATCACATATCTAACTCACATCATAACTTACCTAATCTATATCTATACTATATATTAAGCAAAAGGAAGTTTTTAATTCCAAGCCTTGTGGGAGCTCCAATCTCCCAATCTAAATTTCCTGATTTTTTAATTTAAAAAAAAAAATCTTAACATTTATTAACTTCTCCAAACTCTCAAGTCTTATCCTCATAATAACACTTTAATACATTAAAAACAAGCATAAAAAAAATTCTTTGAAATCCCACACATATAAATTCCTAAAAAAGTCTCAATACATATGATTATTATCCCTTATAATAACGCTTTAATGCATTAAGAACAAGCATAAAAAAAATTTGTTGAATAATTCAACACATATGATTATTATCAAAATATTAAACTTTAATATAATATAATAAAAAAAAGACATTTAATTACTTGAAAAGTCCAACACATATAATTATTATCAAAATATTAAACTTTAATATAATATAAAAAAGGAAAAAAAGAAGACATTTAAAAAAAAAGAAAAGAAAACATTTAAAAATCACAATTCACATATATAGATAATTATAAATACAATCCGTACATAGCACGGGTGATATGCTAGTTTAATTTAATGAAAAAAAGAGAGAGAAGGGTATCTCCCTCTCCAATACCCTCACATAGGCTCGAAACTGCAATACCTGTTATGGGGATTGGAGAGCATACATAGGGGTGCTCACTTGTCGGATTTAGGCAGGTTGCATGTCATCCACCACTCAATTGAATGGGATTTAGGTTGAGAAAATTTCATATGTATCCTACCATTTATGGTTTTGAAATCGACGGTAGATTGATGGGTGGATGCAAATTAGGTTAACAGATTGAACAAATCCTAATTTAAAAAAAAAAAAAAAAAAAGAGGATAAATTATACTTGCCTCCTTCTATGTTTGGTTATTTTTTCACTTTAGCCTTTCATTTTTAAAATTTTTCAAATTTACTTCGAAGGCTAATTTATGTTCAAAATTAGACAAAAAATGACACGTTAACTATGACATAACATTAAAAAAAATATTATTATAATAGAGTTTGAGTTTATGTCAGAGGTGCGAGTTATAAATAATAAAATATTTTTATATCACTGTTAGCATCATAAATCTACAATTTTTATTATTGTTTATTATTTATATAATTGCAGGACATGTGGCATCCTCCTACTCATTTGGAGGTTATGAGAAGTTATGAAATATAAAAAAGATGTTGGAGAATAAAGTGGAGAACATGTAGCATTAATTGGAGGTTAAAGGAAGTTACGAAGACATGGAGGAATATGTGGCATTGTGGGAATGAAGATGGAAAAGTGGGTAGTTTTAGGTGGTTATTAGGTTGTTATTTCTGGAAGTTTTTTCCTACAAAATATTTGTATATAAATAGCCATTCATGGCTACATTGTAAAAAAACCAGAACTCAAATCAAAGACAGTTGATTTCAATATTTCTTGTCATTTTCCTTATCTTAGGAGTAGTTTAACATAGATTTATATTTCGAATCATTTATTTTCAGCAATTTCATTTCGAAGCATTTCATGTATTTCCTTTTCAAAGCATAGGAGTAGAGGTAAGTAATTATTACTTTGATTGTTCATTCAATCGTCTTTCTCCATCTCTCTTTCTTCTTTTAATTTTTCTTTTCTCTACACTTTGACAATTTTAAAGTCCTCTTCGTTGAGGCGAAAGAACTGTCAACACAATCACTTGATAATTGGCTTGAATTTAATCTGTAAGGATTTTTCAATCATTGCTGGCACGCTCGCATTTATAATATTTTCCTTCGTAGGAAAAATAAGCCAACATTTTTTGGCACGCTCGGTGGGACAGCCAAGTGTAAGAAAAGACAAACAATTTGGATTTCGCCATTCGAACTTGTCAATTCGAAATATATTGGCGTGAAAGAAAAATTTTAGATCTTCAAGAAGAGATCCATTTTCTTGATGAAATAAACTTTCATCCATTACAATATTATTTGGTGGAAGAAAAAAGACACCATTTAATTGGAGAAATTCATCAACTTGATATAGAAATTCGCCAATGGAATGATGAGTTATCAACTCTCACTATCAAGTCTTTAACTGAGGCTTTAATGGCCGGAATTAGTGAATTTTTTTAGAATTTTTCCATGGTTGAAAATAGCAAAAGCAAAGAGTTGATTTCATCAATGGCTCGGGGGATTCAAGAGTCCGTTTTTAAAGAGCCAAGTTATGAAATTAACACAACGAAAGAGCATGTCCTTGAGCCAAATTTGACTAAAAATGATGTTCCATGTATGACTCGGGGGGTCCAAAAACCAAATTTTAGAGAGTCAAGTCATGAAAATAACATATTTATTAGTGATTTTTATAAGCCATTAATGGCTAACATGGAAAAACAACCCACTTTGCTAAATAATTATGAAAATCAATTCGGCGAAAGTTTTGTTTTTAAAACAAACATGGTCAAGCATGATGAACAAGCCACTGTTCATGAATTCAAAATTTTTGACACTTTTCAAAATGTCAAAAAGTATGAATTTTCATGGTCACACTATACCATGACTTTTGGTATTCAAAATCCTTTTTGGATTTGTGGTTCACATCAAAATATATAACAAATTGTTCTTATGAGTTCGAAGCACTAAGAACAATGGATGACCATTTAAAATGCATGAATTTGGCTAGAAAAAGCCTATGCATTTAAATAAATGGTTGAGATTGGCTTATCTTTCAAATTGATGGCCAGTTGTTTGTATGTACACAGTCAAAGCATCGAAGATACATTCGAAGAATCAAGAGTTGTTTCGAAGGTTGATTACTTCACCTTCGAAGCTGTATAAAGCTTTGAAGATACATTCGAAACATCAAGAGTTGTTTCGAAGGTTGATTACTTCACCTTCGAAACTGTATAAAGTTTTGAAAACTTTCGAAATGTGTACATCTCTTCAAACATATGTAAAATAACAATTAATTAGTTGTCGAATAATGCCTGTTTTTGGCATAATAAGTTGGTTCGAAGAACAACAGTTTTGGTGTCTTCGAAAAATTAATAATTGGTTCGAAGCACAAAATTAATATTTTTATTAATGATGTATGAACCAGAACATACAAAATTTGAATAACCACAATGTTGGCCAAAAGTTGCTTCGAAGGCCCTTTTGCCATAATTTTGTAAGCTTCGAAGCACTCCATCTTACATTAATAGCTTCGAAGAAACAATAATGGTGGTTATGAACCTTCGAAGCTTTGCCGAATATTTCCAAGGATGTAATTTGTCCTTTGTCGGCACTTTCAACCTTCGAAAGATGATTTTTATCCTTTTATACACCTCCGAAGCTTGTTATTAGTCCATAATAGCTAGCATTCAAGGCATCTAGTCATAATTTCATACTCATTCGAAGCACTTCATTGGTGCTATTACATCATTCGAAGCACTTTGTTGATATTATTCGAAGCATTTTATTGCTTAGATTAATCATGTGCTTGGTTCGGCCCTTCAAAAATTCAAATAAACATCATTTTTAAGGGCTGCGGGGGGTAATGTTAGCACCATAAATCTACAATTTTTATTATTGTTTATTATTTATATAATTGCAGGACATGTGGCATCCTCCTACTCATTTGGAGGTTATGAGAAGTTATGAAATATGAAAAAGATGTTGGAGAATAAAGTGGAGAACATGGAGCATTAATTGGAGGTTAAAGGAAGTTACGAAGACATGGAGGAATATGTGGCATTGTGGGAATGAAGATGGAAAAGTGGGTAGTTTTAGGTGGTTATTAGGTTATTTCTGGAAGTTTTTTCCTACAAAATATTTGTCTATAAATAGCCATTCATGGCTACATTGTAAAAAAACCAGAACTCAAATCAAAGACAGTTGATTTCAATATTTCTTGTCATTTTCCTTATCTTAGGAGTAGTTTAACATAGATTTATATTTCGAAGCATTTATTTTCAGCAATTTCATTTCGAAGCATTTCATGTATTTTCTTTTCAAAGCATAGGAGTAGAGGTAAGTAATTATTACTTTGATTGTTCATTCAATCGTCTTTCTCCATCTCCCTTTCTTCTTTTAATTTTTCTTTTCTCTACACTTCGGCAATTTTAAAGTCCTCTTTATTGAGGCGAAAGAACTGTCAACACAATTGCTTGATAATTGGCTTGAATTTAATCTGTAAGGATTTTTCAATCCTTGCTGGCACGCTCGCATTTATAATATTTTCCTTCGTAGGAAAAATAAGCCAACAATCACGTAACTATCAATATGTCATTTTTTTTTATCTACTTTTGGACATAAATTAGCCTTAGGAGTAAATTGAAAAAAAAAAAATTGAAACATAAATGGCAAGTAAAAAAAAAAAAAAACTTCAAGGGCAGAAGTGAGAAAATTATCAAATATAACAAGGTAAAGTGTAATTTATCCAAAAAAATCCTGAGGGCACTTATATTCAAAAATCCTTCTTCACTTACTTATATTCTACTAGTCTAAATTATTTTCTTATATTTGAATAAATCCTATGGGTGACATAGTTACTAAAATATCTCTAATAATAATAAGGCGAAACATGCGTTAATATTCACATTGACAGTGTGAATGTTTCATGATGTAAACATTCATATTGTTAATGTAAATATTCATATTGTCAAATTTATTTAATGTGAATGTTCACATTACCAAGTTGCTAAGGGTTCAAAAAATATTTATAAGAATAAAATTATCTATAAAATATCTTAAATATGAAAATTAAGATTTGAAAGATCAAATGTCCAAAACAATAGGACTTATTGGAAGCCAAAAATATCTTATAGACTAATTAAGATACAAGTATTTGAAAGAGAATTTTCTAATAAATTTCTCAAAAATCTAATTTATTTACTAAACAAATCCTATTTAAAAAAATAAAATAAAATTGAACAATGAAAAGAAATAGAACCCTCACTCCTCTTCATTGTTCAGTTAATATACATTTTTTTTAAGTGAAAAGCATCCCTCTTAAATTTTATTTTATTTTTTATTGAACAAATAAATAATATTTGTGTATATAAATATATATGAATTTTTTTTAATCCCATGCAGTTGGGTCGGTTTTATGGATTGAAACTTGTATATTCACCACCCATTAGAAATCTGATTTTTTTTTTGAAATTACTAGACCTGCGTTTGTTTGCCCGTTACATTGAAACTTTCTATTTGAGGTAAGGTTAAGTAGGTTAGCTGGATGTTTAACTAGTCCTAAATATACCGTTGTGGCCTAAGATTATAATAGAGTTGTTATAGTCATTATACCATGTATTCCATATCCTATCCATTTCAATCTCTCCAAATAAACATAAGATTAAATAAGATTTTTTGTTTGGCGTCATGTAAAAAAGATAAAAAGTTAAAAAGTCACTATAAAAGTAAAAAAGTCTATACTATTTTCAATGTTTGGGTGGGAAAATGGGAGTGAGTACTCAAAGGGCAAAAAGACATTTTTGCCGTTCATTGACATGCACAGCTCACGGCAATTTAAGGAAAAAAATAAAAAAAAAATAAAAAGAGTCAAACAATGCATCAGTGTAGCTTAGTGCACTGTGAGAGGGGAAGTAATAAGTGCTCAGTGCACTATTAGAGTGGGATCTTAAATTTTATATTCTATACACATTTTTTTTATTATAAAAAGTCAAAAAGTTATTCAAAACTACCATATTTTTTTTTCTATTTGGGATAACTTTTTAACTTTTTATAAAAAAAAAAATATGTATTAAAATATTGTATAAAATATAAAATTTAAGATCCTACCCTTCTGACAGTGCACCGAGCACTGAGCACTTGTCACTTCCCCTTTCACAGTGCACTAAGTTGCATTGGTGCATTGTTTGACTTCCCATCCCCCAAAATAGCCGTGAGCTATGCATGTCAGTGAAAGGCAAAAATGTCTTTTTGCCCTTTGAGTACACAGTCTCATTTTCTTGCCCAAACATTGTGAATAGTATAAACTTTTTAAATTTTTTAGTGATTTTTTAGCTTTTTATCTTTTTTAGATAATGCCAAACAAGCATTAATCTAGTCCTTCCAAACAAATATCACCTAAGATTATGGCCAATTTGGACCTATAGTGTATCAAATTAGAAGATGTAACCCTATGTTTGTTTCACATTTTCTAGCCTTTGGTAACAAAAGTAAACTAAAAGAATATTTATTTGAGTGAAAAATATTTTTTACTTTTGAAAGGTAAAAAAGCTTTTCAAATTAAATTATTATCAATGTATATCTCCACCTTCTCTACCATCTTTTCTATTACCTCATGGCCACCACCACCACCACCACCATCTTACCATCATCGCCACTATCTTACCACCACCTTACCACCATCATTACTACACCACTAGTATATTAGTTTTAAGGTCGCAATCAAATAACGGAAAACATTTTAGAAAAATTGGTGAAAAGTCTATCCCAAATGATGTATAAGGAATTAGATCCAAGGTAAAATCTTATTTGGTGATAAGGACGCAGCCGAAAAGGTCGCTGAAAAAAGTCGACACTGGTAGCGGCGACAGTAGAAGTTGGTGGTGAGGTAGAGAAAAGATAGGTTGTTGAATGTGTAACATGTCTCACATTTCAACCGATAATTAGTTTGGTGAATTTCAACAGATAGACAAATAGCTTGATTTCAATTGATAGTTGTTTTTTTAGACAAATTGTATCATTTTAGTCCAAAGAGATTAGAACTTAGGCCTAATAGCCCAAAAGATTCATATTATGACCTGAGTGCCCAAACATTTTATACAAAAACCTATAAACTGTTTTCCATTAATAGTAGCATTTTCGGTCAAATCAAACAGAACTTAAATATGTGAATTAGTGTTTTCAAAAACAAAATTTAGATACCATTGGGGAAGTTTAAAAAAATAAATAAATAAAAAAATAAAAAAGAAGAAGAAGAAAAACAACAACAAAATGTTTGCAATACCACTGGTTTATCTGAACTCCATATTGCAATGGAGACTTGGTAGGCAAGTTAGATATTTTTTGTTAGACTCCTCTGTAAGGGATAATATTTTCATATGAGGACTGAATTGCACATCTAACAACAATTGTATTCTGTAAACTGAAAAAATATCAATGATTCACAAAGGAAAAAGTCTTCAATCACCCTCAAAGACCCAACATTCCATATTAAAGGGAATATTGGAAGCCTTTGAGGACAGTTGGAAACTTCATCGATCAATCTAACTATATAACAAATGTTTTGTAGATTTCTTTCTCACTTGTCTTACAATGTTGAAGCTATCACTGGATTTATATGGAGATGGTTTCCCTCTACTTGTGTTGGAAAAACCTTATCAAATCCGACCTGCATCACCATCATACATTATTCTATGTTATCTCTTCGGAATAATAATAAAAGTTTGGCCATGAAAGACTTTGCTGATAGGAAAATTCTATAGTTATGAATAATATTATTTCCAAACTCAAAAATTGCTTCTGATTTTTTTTTTTTTTTTTCTGTAACTTTTAATGAATTTTTTTTATATTTTAGTCAATTCGTTAAAAACTTTTTTGTAAAAAAACCAGGATATTTTCATATATTTTTTTAGATTTTTTTTCACAAAAAAAATAAATAAATTAGAAGCATAAGGTGCATCTAAAAGGTTTTTATTTTTTTTATTTTTTTAATGACTAAAACATGAAGGAAAAAAAAAAAAACTCAGAAAGAATTTTTAAAAATTACACCAAACAAGTTGTTGGGTGTTGGATTATGAACTGAAGTGATCTTGGCTTTGTGATGCATTGTTTATAAATTAAAGTGGCCTTAGTTATGAGATTTTTTTTTGATATTTTAAGTGCATCTCATAATACCTGAACTGAAGTGATATTTTTTTGATACTTTAACATGTTAATTTAGTAACTTTTTGGCTAATTGGCTAAAAAGGTAGGTAAAAAAAACTTGTATGTTTGGGATAACTTTTTGGCTAATTACGAAAAGTTGTACAAAAAGTAGAGAGAAAAGAGAATCTTTGACTTTTTGGTATGGGTTGTTGGCTTTTTAGCTAAAAAGGTAACTTTTTGGCTAATTGACGTCACTCCCCAAACGGGGCTTAATGCTTCAAGGTCTACTAAGTTTTTTGTTTGTCTGATTCGGATTAAGATCCTCTGTCCCAACAAGACAACTCTTTGTTTGTTACATTACACGCAATTATACAATCTAATCTTTCTAAATAAAAATTAATTAAAATTCTAATTTTGTGACTACGAGCGGACATGGAATACCATAAAGTCTAATTCTATGGATTGTTGCTGTGCCACAAGTACCAAAAACAGATCTTTTAATGAGCGAAGAGTTATTATCCTGTCTTCTCAAAACACTATATTAGTTTTGTCTGGCCAATTACAATAGGTTATATGCTTATAGGGTCTGGAAAAAAAAATTATAGACAAATCATAAGAAACCATTGATCGGGCACACAATCACATGATGTTCTGCACCCATGTGATAGTTTTTAAAGATGAGCAATTATTTGATGTTTCCGTATAGCACTGTGGCCATGGAACTTGGAATCTCTCTAGTACCTCAAAACGACATCGTTTTAGGACAAAAAATAAATAAATAAAACAAAATTTATCCCTTTCCTCTTCCTTCCCCTAAAATGACGACATTTTGGAGCATTATAGGGTACAGTATAGACAATGCACTACAGAGAATCTAGATTCGTTGTGATGTACCGACTAATAGTATAGGGCCACGTGATATTAGGCACAGACAAGCCACATGATGGTCCAACAACATTTGATAATTTTTTTGGAATGCAGAATTTTTTTTTTATTTTTTTAGTTCAGATCTTCTTAAGTAAATTTTTTAGAGTAATTTTTTGTATGGCTGAGATTTTTTCCACTTCATGACATTGTTTTAACATTCCAAAAGCTGGAAGAAAACCAGAAAGAAAGAAAATTACGCAAAAAGATGTACCTATCAACTAAATCTCAGCAAAAACACAACAATAAAAAAAAAACCCAAGAACCAAATCGAAATGCAATTGTAGCAGCCAACAAATAGTGGGATAAACAGCAAAGCTTGGAAAGAAGTGACCTGTTTGACAACTGATGATGGATTAAAGCTTCAATTCTGTAAGCATCCAGATGATGGATTAAAACTTCAAATTTGGAAATTTCGGCATGGAGAATCCCAAAAACCTTTGAGATCTACTCTACTATACACTATTTCAGGTGATGAAATTTCTGCAAAAGAACTAAACCTCCCCACCCATCCAATAAAGAATTCCATTTCTTTTTCAACAAGAGCAGAACATCGAAAAGTCTCCACTCTGCCAAAGGCAACCTTTTCATTAGCTGATACTGCAGACCTCGATGTAATTCTATATTTATGACTATCTTTCTTAGCATTTCCTTATCCCATATTGAAATGACTTCATTCATATATATTAGATCACAAAGTTTAATGTTTTCTTGTGCCTTCTGAACAGGTGAGTCTTCCAACTCTGATCATTATAAAGATTAGCAGCTCTCAGTTCCTGTTACAACACAAAAAAACAATTTCTTTTTGGATGTGTGTATGCTGTAAACAGCAGAATCATATAGGATCATACTCAAATTCTGTGACAAACCCATAAACCAATCCATACATTAAAGTCTTTCAAATTCATAATCATGTGGGATACCATCTTTGGAAGTTGAAAATTAGGATCAATATTTGCAATTTGGTACTGTCTACAGATAGAGATAGTACTGTTGAAGACTAGGCTCTGTTGAAATAAATAATTGATCTTATGGAAGATCCAAACTCTTATCCAGCAGTTGATGATTGTATCAGTTTCAACTAAGTGAGCATGACCCAGAAACAGCAAGCAATGTTTTTGGCCCTTTGTCAATATTTCACCTTACCTTAGTTCATATGTCTCTTTTATTTTTCATTTTTACTGGATGGCATGAATTTTTTTATGATTAGTGTGTGTGAGTGTATCGGTGACAACATTCTACATAATGTCACCGTTCAATAAAATGTCACAAATGGGATTAACTGAAAACTCTAGTCTCCCATTAATCTAATGATATTGTGGTTCCTATCATAAAACAAGAATGTTCATTGGACAATAATGATACTGCTATGTGATATCACATTTAAATCCAATATTTTAATAGTAGTGGCGATGGTAGAATTGTGGTGGTTTTGATAAGATTTCAGTTCAGAAAACATTTTCAAATAAGCTTTTTTTTCAATGACTATGAAAGATGTTTTCTTTTAATTTGTGTTTCCATTGTATCAAATACCAAAAAAAAAAAAAAAAAAATAGAATAAAAAAAAAAAAAATCTGCCAAAACAAATAAAATGCAAGTCTGTAATTTGCCAAGGAGCAATGATATGCATAATCTTATTTCCTGTTTGCATAATGTTAGGGATCATGAATAACATTAGTGTGTGGTGTTTTATTATATGTGTAATTTAAGGATGAAATTTTTTTAAAATTTTGATGATCCCTAACAATACTCTTCTAGTTTTATTTTCTCACTTCTAGACACAAACCAATAGAGCTCACCTTAATAAAAATTGATTGATATTCTTTTAAATTCAAAAATAATATGCAGAGTTGAATTTAGGTGCCCAAGTGGTTTACGTAGAGAAATGTGTAGGTTAAGCCATGCATGCTATAAAGTAAATACAATCTCCACACATCCACTCCAATATCTATATTCTGTATATATATATTATAAACATTGATTGATATTCTTTTAAATCTTGAGATGCTTCTTGTTGGTGAGACTATTAAAAAAACAACGGTAGTGCCATAATACTGTGTAATTCTATTAATCTAATGTTTTGTCTCCAAATTTTATTTAAAATCAATTTGTATAGTAAAGATTAAATTAATAAAAACATGAGTCTATACATAAAATAAATTTACATCATATATTACTAATTTTATAAAAAAAAATTAAATAAATTTTTTGAATTTATAGTCCCGCTATAATACTTCATATGCTATATACTTGTAGGGTAGCCTTTACTTTGACATGCATTGGAGAATAAAGGGATTGGAATGGAATTACATATTGACTTAATTCCAACACCAAAGGTCAAGGAAGTGGATGTCTTGTTCTCTATGGAATCCATTCCTGATCACTGATATGTCTGGCATATATCCTCTTTTCAAATAGGAATCTACTACCATTAATATTAAGATAAGGATACATCAAAGATTTGCATTGATGATTTTGGGTATATAACAATCATTAGTTTATTTTTACGTAACTTGGTTTAAGCATTTTGGGTTCAGTTATTTGGATCAACCGGTGGTAGGGCATTATAAACGGCACAAAAAGTGGCACTGAATACTCATAAGGATGTGGATCCCAAAATTGGGTCACTCCACTCCTACGAGTGTTTTGTACTGTTTTATGTAATTGAATGTTTTGTTTATTATTGTAAGGAATGATGCACATAATTATTGAAGCTACCAAAGTGTTGAGGGTATTCAAGTAATAGTTAGACTCAATCTTAAAATGAAATTGACGGAGGAGTTGAAGTGTAAGGATTAAAATGAAATTTTAGTAAAAGTACAAGGATGCTAAGAATCAAAGTAGGGTTGAAGTGAGATTTTGATAAAAAAATATAAAGGTATTACATGTAATTAATACTTTCATGTGGTTGTTCTCCTTTGACTTTAAAAATGAGGTTATATAAATGAGTCAAATTGTAACTCGACTTGAAGTTTGTGGATTGACTAAAATAATTAAAAGATCAAAGGATAAAGTGGGATTAGATATAAAATATTGGGGTGCAAAGTGTAATTTTTCCTATATATAATAGAAGTCAACAGAGAAGCAAAAAGAGAAGTGGTAAATGGGCAAATATATACTGATTCTTTTGTTTGTCTTTAAAAAACCACAGATGCTTGTGAATCAATAAGCTGTAAGCATAAAACCTTTTCACATCTAGTTCTACACTAATTATTTTTAAGATTTGATTTCAAGAAAATGTTAAGAATACTTTTCTTTAAGTTTGATTCTCTGAGTTGCAGTTTGGTAAAGATGAGTGATAAAATTTACTAAGAAAAATGATATACAAATTAACTTTTTAAACTCATTTTTTAGATTCAATGATATGTAAATGATATAATTGGTTGATAATTGAGAAGATATGAGAGAGAGTGTTAAATATTTTAATTGATTGCCGTATCATAAAGCTTGAAAATTGGGTCTAATTTCTGAATTTGTATAGCAATGCCCATTTACTAATGAGTGGTTATATTTTATACAAATTAGTAGAGGGTGGGCCTTGGCATAACACTAAAGTTGTTCTATTGCCTTTCGAAAATTATGACTTCAAATCACGAAAATAGTCTCTCTCTTAGAGGATGAGGTTGTGTATATTTGACATTCTTCTGACCCGTAATCGTGAAAGTCTTGTACAGCTAAGACTAAATTTATTTGTTTATTTATTTTTCATTGAAACAAAATAGGGCGAATTATATTAACGGTTCCTGTAATTTGGAACTTGTGTCACTTTAGTTCATAACATTTCAATTGTGATATATTTGATCCTGAATCTTAAATCTTGTTCCAAATAAGGACAATTGAAGACGTTATTGTTCTATTTCAAGGGCAAAGTCGTCAATTTGATAAAATATAAACTAATTTAACAAAAATAAATGTCAAAAAATTATTTTTAACTTCTTAAAAATTATTTCTACCCACTAAAGATAAAATTATATAAAAATGATAAATCTTTTACATTTTTATTTCTACTCACTTTTTAAACTCATTTTTTCGATCCAATGATATGTAAATGATATAATTGGTTGATAATTGAGAAGATATGAGAGAAAGTGTTACCTTAGATATTTTAATTGATTGCCACATCATAGGGCTTGAAAATTGGATCTAGTTTTTGGACTTGTATAGTAATGCCCATTTACTAATGAGTGGCTATATTTTATACGAATTGGTAGAGGGTGGGCCTTCGCGTAACACTAAAGTTGTTCAATTGTGATTGGGAAATTATGAGTTCAAATCACGAAAATAGTCGCTCTTAGAGGATGAGGTTGTGTATATCTAACCCTCTTTTGAGCCGTAATTGCGAAAGTCTTGTACAACTAAGACTAAATTTATTTGTTTATTTATTTTTCATTGAAACAAAATAGGGCGAATTACATTAACGGTCCCTATAATTTAAGACTTGTGTTACTTTGGTCCCTAACCTTTCAATTGCGATACATTTGATTTTGAATTTTGAATCTCGTTTCAAATAAAGATAATTGAAGACACTATTGCTCCATTTCAAGAGCAAAGTCGTCAATTTGATAAAATATAAACTAGTTTAATAAAAATAAATGTCAAAAAATTATTTTTGATTTCTTAAAAATTATTTTTGCCCACCAAAGATAAAATTATATAAAAATGATTAATCTTTTTCATTTTTATTTCTACTCACTTTTTAAACTCATTTTTTAGATCTAATGATGTGTGAGTGATATAATTGGTTGATGATTGAGAAGATATGAGAAAGAGTGTTATCTTAGATATTTTAATTGATTACTACATCATAGGGCTTGAAAATTCGATCTAATTTTTGGACTTATATAGCAATGCCTATTTACTAATGGCTGGTTATAGTTTATACAAATTGGTAGAGGGCATTGGCGTAACACTAAAGTTGTTCTATTGCGATTGGGAAATTATGGGGGGATTTTATTCACACCAAAAAATCATTAAATACTCTTAATTTCTAAGTACATCCTGTTTAATTATTTAAAATTTTATTTTACTTTCATTACACCCTATGATTTTTTCCAAATTACCCTCAAGGTAAACCCAAATAATAAATAATAAACAAACTAAAAAAACTAAATTATTTCAAAAACTTTTCAATACAAAAAAAAAAAAACTTTTACATTATAAATTATCCACAAGAATGCTCGTGGAATACTTACCTCCTTTTTGATGGGTTGCTTCAAAAAACTATTTTGATTATTACTTTTATCCATTATTTGATTTTGTTTAAACTTTTTTCTAGGGTTTAGGGTTTCAAAATAATAAAAAACAATGATGTTGATAATGATGATGAGTTTTGGTAAGGTAGATTGGAGTTTTGGAGGGAGGAAGAAGAAAAAGAAGAAGAAATAACTTTGATCCCTTGAGAAAAAGATATAGAGATTTGAATAGGAATAACTGATTAGGGTGTACCATGAGAAAAAAAAATATTTTAAGATTTAATATGTGTCGTCCTTATTAGTAAATTCATATTAGGATATAATAAGAATTTAATTTTATGAATTTAAATTGAGCGTACTGAGACATATTTTAGGTTCAAATAGAATCTCCCGAAATTATGAGTTCAAATCACAAAAATAGTCTCTTTCTTAAAGGATGAGGTTGTGTATATCTGACTCTCTTCTAACCCATAATGGCAAAAGTCTTGTACAACTAAGACTAAATTTATTTGTTTATTTATTTTTCATTGAAACAAAAAAGGAAGAATTACATTAACGATCCTTGTAATTTGGAACTTACGTCACTTTGGTCCCTAACCTTTCAATTATGATACATTTAACCCTAAATTTTGAATCTCGTTCTAAATAAGAACAATTGAAGACACTATTGCTCCATTTTAAGGGCAAAATCGTCAATTTGATAAAATACAAACTAGTTTAATAAAAATAAATATCAAAAAATTATTTTTGATTTCTTAAAAATTATTTCTACCCACCCAAGATAAAATTATATAAAAATGATAAATCTTTTACATTTTTATTTTTTATTTTTTTTTACCAAATTAATTTTTAGTGTGTGTTTGGATGATGATCATGTAATAAGTGATTATTTTTGTTGATATTTTTGATGGTTATCATGTAATAGATATTTTTGATGGTTGTATTTGCTGTTAACATATATTTTTGGATGATTATCATGTAATGGGTGGTTATTAGGCTTTCAATGTGTAATCGATAAGTTTAATACATGAAATGTTTTTAGTTTTAGATTTTTTGATTTAATGGATTATTTTAATAATAATATCAAAGTTGCCGCCATATTTAACTTTCAAAAAAATAAAAACTAATTTAACGAAAATAAATATAAAAAAAAAAATTAAAAAATTATTTCTACCCTCCCAAAAGACAAAACTATATAAAAATGATATGTTTTTAATTTTTTTTTTCACCAATTTAATTTTCAATTTCTTAGAAAAAATTTCTGAAAATAGATTCTGAAAACCAAATCAAACGTAACTTTATAACCAAGAAAGTTCTAACATTATTTATTAAAGAAAATGCCATTATATTTCAAACAATATACAAGTTAACTAACACAAAATAAGTTGTATGACAACTTTGCACTTAAAATGAACCGTTTGCGAAGGAAATATCTTTGATTGTCCTTGTTTAGAACAAGTTTTAAAATTCATGATAAAATGTATTACAATTAAAAAGTCAGACACCAAAGTGACACAAATTCCAAATTATAAGAACTGTTAGTGTAATTCGTCCAACAAAAATACTTCAAATTTAAAGTATGTTAGGATAAGAAGAATTTGTGAGGGCCTTGTTACATTTTTGCCCTTGTTCATGTTGGTTATGAAGTCAACTTAGGGGTTTTGGGAGAAAAAAAAACCCCATTTTCACATTAGTATAATCCTGTAATGTTAGGTAAAATCGATGTGAACCTGATGTGAACCATTGCCGCGGGATTTGCTTGAGGCCATACAAACTTTTCTTCAATTTGCAAACAAATTTCTCTTTCCCTTTCTCCACAAAACCTTCCGGTTGCTCCATGTAAATTTCTTCTTCAAGATCACCATGAAGAAATGCGGTCTTCACATCAAGTTGTTCAACTTCAAGGTTAATACTTGCAGCCATGTCAAGTACAACCCGAATAGAAGACATCTTCACAACCGGCGAGAAAATCTCGTCAAAGTCAATGCCTTTCTTTTGCCCAAAGCCTTTCACAACAAGACGTGCTTTGTACCTCAGATTCTTCCTATCATTCTTCAATTTGAAAACCCACTTATTTTTCAGAATTTTCCTCCCCTTAGGCAATTTCACTAAGTCATAGGTGTGATTTTCAAGTAAGGAGTTCATCTCCTCTTCCATGGCCTTTTTCCAATTACCTTTCTTTACATGCTCAATTGCTTCTTGGTAGCTCTCCGGCTCCCCTTGATCGGAAATCAATACAAATTCATTGGGAGGATACTTTCTTGAAGGTTGTCGGTCCCTTGTAGATTTTCTTAACTCAAGTTGTGGTGGCGGTTCTTGAGTTGGATGCTCTTCCTCAATTTCTGGCTCAACTTCATTTGGATTAGCATCATCCTCTACATCTTCAATAGGTGGCTGCACATCTCCTCCATTTTCATCATCAACTGAAGATGAAGGAGATGGATCCATGTCAATGAAATCACTAGTTTTTGGCTCCGGTTGATCACCTTTACCAAAGTCTTCAATTGTTTGGTCTTCAAGAAACACAACATCACGGCTTCGAATGACTTTCTTGTCGACCGGATCCCATAATCTATACCCGAATTCATCACGCCTATAGCCAAGAAAAATACATTGTCTTGACTTACTATCAAGCTTGGACCTCTCATCCTTTGGAATGTGAACAAAAGCTCGGCAACCAAACACTCTCAAGTGCTCATAAGACATATCTTTGCCAGTCCAAACTCTTTCAGGAACATCACCATTCAAAGGATAGCAAGGAGACAAATTGATCACGTCAACCGCTGTACTCATTGTCTCACCCCAAAAGGATCTTGGCAATTTAGCTTGTGAAAGCAAACACCTTGTTCTTTCTACAATGGTGCGGTTCATCCTCTCGGCAACGCCATTTTGTTAAGGAGTCTTCTTAACTGTTTTTTGGTGCCGAATACCTTGGCCGCGACAATACTTATCAAATGGCCCAATGTATTCACCACCATTATCTGATCGGATGCACTTCAATTTCTGCCCTGTTTCTCTTTCTACCATGGCCTGAAAATGCTTAAATACTTCTAGAACTTGATCTTTAGTTTTTAGTAGATAAGCCCAAACTTTTCTTGAATAATCATCAAGGAAAGTAACAAAATAAAGTGCACCACTATGTGTTCTAACTTTTAAAGGACCACAAACATCCGAATGAATCAACTCCAAAACCTTTTCTTTTCTAAAAGCAACATTTTTATGAAAAGAAACTCTATGTTGTTTACCCGCCAAACAATGAACACAAGTTTTAAGATGTGTACATTTCAAACCGGGTAGAAGCTCTTTCTTGAACAAAACTTGTAGCCCCTTTTCACTCATGTGCCCAAGTCGCCTGTGCCACAATTCAATAGAAGTATCATCTTCAAGTGCATTGACAACACCTTTACAAATTTTTCCTTGCATCGAATAAAGTGTATGAGTCTTCTTACACTTAGCCACCACCAAAGAACCCTTTGTGAGCTTCCATATTCCATCACCAAATTTGTTGTTGAAGCCTTCATCATTTAGCTTCCTAGTAGAGATCAAATTAAGGCGAATGTCAGGAACATGCCTCACATCTTTAAGCAACAATTTGCAGCCCAAATTTATTTCCAAGCAAACATCACCCATGCCGATAATCTTGGATAAACCTTCATTACCCATTCGAACAGAACCATAATCTCCTGCTGTGTAGGTAGTGAAGAAATCAACTCGAGAAGTCACATGAAAAGAAGCACCAGAATCAATCACCCAACTGCTCTCTTGGCCCACAAAATTGATACAATCATCTTCATAAACGACCATGAGATCATCGGTAGTAACTGCTGTTGTGTCTTCTTGCTTCTTATCCAAACTTTTGTCACGCCTTTTCTCCTTGTTCTTGAGTTTTCGGCATTCCCGCTTTATGTGCCCTTTCTCATGGCAATAATAACACTCAACGTCTTTCTTTGAAAAAGAACCATATTTTGATTTGTCACTATCACCCTCAATTGGCCCATACAAATCTTTACAAAATAATAGGTCATCTATTTTAGTTTGCCAAGTTACCCAATTGCTTCCATTGAAGCTAGACATACGACCCACATTCCCCTCCATTGATTTACACAAATAAATAGATCCAAATAAACCGTAAGCTCTGATACCAGTTGTTAGGGAAAATCGATGTGATTCCCCACAAGTAAATCAATCAATGGGAATAAAAAATAATGCGGAAAAATTAAATCAAAGGCAACACAAGAATTTTTACGTGGTTCCCTCAATGTGAGGTACGTCCACGGGATCGTAATCCGATTCCACTATCAACCAAAAGGTTTCGAAACGATTACAAACGAGACACTAATGGTCTCACAAAACCACCCTTAGGTGAATTTCAAATAATCACAAATAAACAAGAGGAAAGACCTCACCAAATAGATGAACCAAAATCTTCAGAACCAGAGTTATAGAAGACCCAAAATAACAACCCAAATCAGCTTCACCAAAGCACCCAAACAAACATCTACTGAAAGAAAATTCCAAAGCTCCTCATCAACCGGCACTGTTACCGAGGCTAGAAAGGAATAGCTACTGCCGTTTTGTTCTTCTCATCCCACCAAGCAAAAAAACATAAACAATATATATATATTGTTAATCTAGGGTTTTGTAATCAAACCCTAATTGTATCCCAATTGAATTGGGCCTCCACAAATATAATATATAAAAATATTATACCTAAACCAAGCCAAATTAAAACTCTTTTTCCAAAATCAATTGTGTCCCACACTCCAATAAGAAGGTATACCCAACATGTAAAAGTTATTATATACCCCACCTAATGACCTCCCACATTAAATTTGACATCTCTCAAAAAATTTGCAAAAATCCATTTTATAGTAGGATTGTTTTTCAAAATTTAATACCTCATGCAAAGTGTACTGATTGAACTGATTGTTCACGATTCCATAATTGAATTAATTCTATATATCCATATCAGCTACAAATTAATGAAATGTTATGGTAAAACTTATTACTAAATTCCAAACTCAACGATGGCAACTAAATACAAAAATTGTGCTTGTTGTGAGACTTAACCTAACAACCCAACACCTTATGGTACCAACAGGAACAATACTTGAAATGGCAAACTAGAAAAAAAAAAAAAACACACACACAAATACTGAGATCGTCTAGAATAAGACCGTAGCCAAATGGAATTACCAAATAAACCCTACAAATTTAATTTGGCCCTCCTTAAAAATTTATTGACAATCACATATTAAAAAATATTCTGATAAATAAGAATATATACTCTACATTTTTTTTACTAATTAAAAATATCGACTATTTAATTGGTATGAATCATATTAAACAATACAACTTTCATAAAAAGCAGTTAAAATTATTATTTTTAATTGAAAAACAATTAAAATAAAGAAAAGATATTATTGGTTTGTTGTATAGTTCTTGATTGGACCATTTGTGGAGCTATAGTTATTTAATTGTATCACTTGTGAAGCTTTATAAGTCTATGAACATTGAGTATTAATTATGTAAATAATTACATATGCATGAGAAATGACTAGCATATTTAAATTGAAACTGTTGTCCTATATATAATTGTTTATTAGACCAATTGGTCTATATTAATTAATATTTTAAGGGGTACTTACCAATTAGTCCTGTTAACTAGATTTATTTACCTACAGGTCCTAACTAATAAATTTAACACTATAAAAATAAGAGAGTGATAAATTTATCACTAAAAATTTATTCATAAAACAAAGAGACTGATAAATTTATCACTATAAAATTATTCATAAAAAAAAAAGACTGATAAATTTATCTTTATCACTTAATAAATTATATCAAATAGGACTTAATGGGTAATAAGTCTCCAAAGTAAGACCTATTAGGTAATAAGTCTTTAAAATAGGACCTATTGGTAGTTTACTCATATTTTTTTTAATGATAATTTATTTTATTAAAACTCAGCCTAACCCACCATCTATCCAACAAAATTTGCCCCTTACCTCCTTCAAGAGACAAAGTAGTTCTAGCTCCACCCAGTGCATAGCTCGACCTATTATCATAATATCATGTGGCCACTTGTACCATTTTCTCCTAACAAAGAGGTCATATATACTCTTCTATTTAGAGGCGGCTCACGTTTATTCGGAGTCAAGGCAAAAAATATTTAAATGAGACTTTTTATAAAAAAATTATTAAAATATATTTTTCATTTGTTAAAATGCAAAATTACTAATTACGTTCAATATAGCGACTTTGATTTAAATCCGACCTGTAGATATTTTGAATTTGGATTTCTTTGTCATATATAGTTGTTTATGTCTTGTTTCCCCCTTATTCCTCATTGAATTTGGTTTTGGAGTGTGGTGGTTGCATTTGGAGCACGTTGGTTGCTTGCTTTTAAAATTGTTGTTGCCTTGAATTATGTCTCTACGCTCGAGCAAATCTTTTTGCGCTCGAGCAGTGTTTGAAAACTCTCAGTATTTTTACAGGTCTACAAAACTATTGAAAGGGTGCATTTTCACTCGAGCAGTGATTCCTGCGCTCGAGTAGTCACACTTGTTGTGTCTGGACGCTCGAGCGACACTTCTTGCGCTCGAACGGTCTGTCCAAATTCAGCATCTATAAAAGTCACTTTTGGTCACATCTGGATCATTTCTCTCTCTCTCTCTCTCTCTCTCTCTCTCTCTCTCCATTCTCTCTCCTTCTGCCGTTATTGAGCTGTCAAGCTCTTCTACCTAGTTTTCATCTGCTTTTATACATCTTAGACCTCAAGTTCCTTATACCAAAACGTTGAGCTCAATGAGGGCTTCCATTTGATCTAAGCAGATCGTGATTTCGTTAAAGTTGGATTTTCGATTTTCTTCTCTTCATTGCTTGAGGTAGGGATTCTTTTACTCATTTTCAATACTTCTCCTATAGATAGACATGCGGTGTATTTTATTACATAAAAATCATGTCCATAATGGACTTCTTTGAAAATCATATAAGGGTGATCTAAGGTTTGAATGTTTGGAGTAGAAATTGGGAATTGATTGTTGTTTGGGATAATGGGAGGGTAGCTCAAATTTTCTATGTTGAAAAAGAGAAAAACGCCCTAATTTGATCTTTTGACCTAATGGATTAAAAATGGGTAAGGTTGAATAATGGTTGTGTTTTGAATATTTGAGTTATGTTGTTAGCATAAAGGGTGAATTAATTTTGGTATTGGAATTTAATTCGATAACCACGTTAAGTTAAGTTGAGTTATGGCTTGAAATTCATGGATGTGATTTTATTGAAAAGTGGAAATTGGTTTTTAGAAAGAAAAGGACTTGCGCATGTTGATTTGGGAAAAATAAAGGAGTTGATTTTGAAAAGAGAAAGAAACCATGACGTATTGTAAATTTAGAAATGAACTTGAGGTTGAATTTTTGAAATAGTTCAATATTGTTGTTATTATCATTGTTGTTGGAGTTAAGGTCAAGTGGGTATCGGATTATCGTATTACGTGTGTTTATATATAGTTTGCTTAGAGGTTTTGTTCTTGGTCATCGGTGGAGGATGACATTGTGATGTTGAATAGATTTTGTGTATGTAGTACACATGGATTATTTATATTTGTTAAGTTATGTGATGGTTGGAAGTGTGCATACGTTAAGAATCAAACGTGCCATTACCCTCCAGCTAGTGCCTAGAGAATTGGCTACGTTGAGAATGTGGGGTGCTAGTACCTTCCAGCTAGCGTCTGGAGAACTTAGCAGAGGTACCATTACCTTCTAGCTTGTGACTAGTAAATTGGCGTGAGTGTTGGAAATGTGTATCCTTGGTTTACCGTGCTTGAGGCAGGTAGAGCGTTGTTGGATTTCTTGTTATTATCTCGGTTCTATTTATGTGTTTCATGCGTGATGATAATTATTTTGTGAAAGATGTCAATTGTTTTATATTGTAGCGATCCCAGTTTTGCCACTTCGCCGAGTATGTCAGGGATCGAGCTGCCCGGTCAGCTCGCAAGGGTCCAGAGGGCAGCGCCCCTTGGTAGGTCCAAGGGTAGCGCTCTGGTGGGGATCGAGCTGCCCGGTCAGCTCGCGGGGGTCCAGGGGACAGCGCCCTGGCGGGGTTGAGGGGCAGCGCCCCCCAAACCAAAAATGCAAAATGCATTAGAAGTTGCTTATTCGTTCGAGCGGCCGTTTATACGCTCGAACGGAGAATGTTTGGTTCCAGAAGTTTGACCTATTTGCAAAAGTACTGGGAAAGTATATTTGATGCTCGAGCGGGGCTTTCCATACTTGAGCGGATCATGTTGTATCAGTTCGTGAATCTGATATTTCAGATCACTTTTGTATATATCTCTCTCTCTAAAACCCTTTCATCTCCCTTCTCTCTACATTTCCCTACGCCAAATTAGATCAAAATCTTGATTTCTCAAGATCCATTAGAGTTTTGCTATAGGTTCTTCATCAAAGTTGGTTAACTTCTCGAGGGTTTCGTTGTGTATGATGAAGATTGAGTTTCGACACCGTTGATGTTGGGGGTTTCATCTCATTTTTTCTTCAAAACTTGAGGTAGGGATTTTCTTAGAGTTATATATATATTTTTGCAAGATCTAGATGATTTTTGAAATCATCCTTTGATAGCTTTGAAAATTGATTGTTAATTCAAGAAGTTGAGCGACTTTGAAAGTGGGTTTGTCTCTTGTTCTTTTAAAATGACCTTATGGGTTTTGATCTTCATCGATTGGAGAAAAGATGATTTTGAAAAATTTTCTTTCAAAAGATTTGAGTTGTATCATTTTGGTGAAAAAACCTAGAAATTGGGGATTTTTTTTAAGAGACTGAAAATTCATGAATGATATTGTTATATTTATTTTGTGTGTCAAAATAAATGGATGTTTGGAAACTTTCTTATTTATATTCATATAAATGATGAATTTAAGGGAATATGAGAATTATTGTTCATTTTGAAAATTATTGTTCAAAACGTTGAAATAGTCTTGAAATGACTAATTATTGAGGATACTTGAGAAGAGGGAATTGTGTTATTCCTTTGATGATGAATTGGAATAAAAGTATTTATATTTATCTTGTGTTATTGGCATATCAATTCATTTGATTACATTAAACTTTGAAAGTTGATTTGAAAACTTGCATTGAGAAAAGAATGTTGAGAAACAAGTTTTCATGGAATGGTTTTGGAGTAAATATGTTGGTAAGTCTTGATAGGTAGTGTAGATGATATTGAATAAGTTGGCTTGAGAGTCCGGGGTGAAAGACCGAAAATCCGCACGGATAGGTGTGGAACCTTTCGGTTAATACCGGTAAAAATGACAAATTGGTAGTACTTGTATAGTCTACTTGTAGATATCGACCTAAGGATTACTAGAGTCGTATTTACCGCTCTTGAAATAAATTGTTAAGTTTTGAAGAATTGAAATTGCATGACATCATTGAGTATGATTTTTTTTTTCAAAGATGAAGATGTGATTTTCTTTCAAAATGGCATAGCATGACATGTGCATTTCACCTCTTGAGACTTGTATAAAATGTATATACTTTGTTAAGAATTTCCTAATGGCTTTATGCTCACCCTACGGGATTTTTATACAAGAAAAGATGTGGTGATCCCACCCAACTAAGGGCGTGGAAGTATGTGCATTGAGAATACAATGCTCTCATTTTACTGTGACTCTGTGTGTAAGCCAAGGGCTGTGTTTGTGTGGGTTTGAATAACCGTTTTGTGTAACTAGGCTCAAGTCTTGGAAACTTAAGTCTTGGAAACTTGTAAACCCTTGGAAGTATTTATTTATTTATTTACTTGTTGTTGGATTAATGTATTGTTGCATGAAGAACTATTGTATCATGTAATGTAAGTTTGAAGATTTATATTCGGTTTTCCTTGAAAGAGCCGTGATTGTTGTCTTATCATTTGGGCTAAAAATTTGGGGCGTTACATAAATGGTTATATAAGGAGCATTTTATATGTATTGTCATCATGTTCGTTTGGAGTGTTTTTATCTAGAAATTGAAATTTGGAATTGGGTTTAAGTTCGATAATTGGGGAAAAAGAAATTGGACTTTGTGGATTTGTTTTCAAATAATTGTTATTGTCTAGCAGGTTTAAAACAATGAGGACGTAACAAGAAGAAAGAAAAGCGAATGGTTTGTGTTGTTGAATAAATCAAACGATTTTGTGAAAAGCACCTACGTAAATATATTTTCAAGTATAAACGCCCACTTATGTATATGGTATGACTTAAAGCATTTATGATCATAGTTATTTATATGTTGTTATTGTTTAGGATTATGTTAGGATCCCTACTAGACTTTATATTCATCCCACGTTGCTAATCCCTTTTCAAGTATATATCGAGAGGTGGTTCAAGATCAAGAATCTTCATTATCTGTTGGTCACGGGGCCTTTTATTTGTTGGCTAAATGCCGTTGTTATAAAAATGGTAGAACCCTTTCTCTTTCATGTAATGTTGTAAACCAGCGGACAATTTACTATAATTATGTCTCACATTGCATTTATCTTGTATACGAATGAGAGAATTTTCACTGACTTACCTTTATTAAGATATGAGAACTTCTATTTGCTATATCTAAAATTGTTAATAATAATTTGATGATATTATTCGAGTAATAAAATGTGGGTGTTACATTCAAGTTTAAAAAATTAAATTCCCAAAACAAATTAATACTTCCAACATTAGTGTAGTTACAATACTTCTAATACTAAAATACATAAAAGTAAGGCCTGGCCTCTTACTGCACCTTAGGTAGAAGTCTTATTTTTATTGCACTCGACTCGCTTCTGCTGCTATTGAATAGTACATAGCAACGTGGTGTGTCCAAGATTAGAGTTTAATTGGGATCTTAGGTAGATCATCTTTTCTTTCCTTTTTTTTTATATATATATATATATATATTTATTATATATATATATAGAAAAATAACCAATAAATCATATTTTTCTCAAAGAAATACAATCAAGTTCTATCAACTTTCTACTTGAACAATTGAGTCATAATAGTGCACTTTCCTCCAATACTATCATTTCTCAGTGATGTTAATTACACTATTACTCATAATGTAATAATCAACTTTAATTTAGACACTACTTATTTAATGTCTTATTTCAAAACGTTTTTCTGTAAATCGTTTACACGAAAAAACTTTTTCATTTATTTTTTTCCCCACAAATTGAGATTTAAAAATTTTGAAAAATAACCAATTTGTCCTACTTTACACAAGAAAACCCAATCACCCTGGGTTTCGAAAAATTGAGTTTTTTTTCCCATATGTATATATATATATATATATATTTGTTTTTAGTCAATTTTTTTTTTTAATATTTTAAGAATTTTTTTATGTTTTAGATGCACTTAACCTAAATACACTTAAAAAGTATAATATTTATAGAAAAATATTTAAAAAATTCATCAAATACAAAAAATATAAAAATTCAATACATTATATTTTTATTGTATATTTATTGAATTTTTTAAATATTTTTTCACAAATATATTACTTTTTAGGTGCATAAGTTATGTGTATCTAAAAAATAAAAAAATTTACTTAAAATATTAAAAAAATTTATTAAAAACAAAAAAATACGAAAAGCATAAAACACAATTTTTGGAAACAACCCCGGTTGGTAGCTCGAAATTCGTGGGTCGAATTTGGCTTGACACCAAAACGACGTCGTGTTGGTGTTTTTTTTTGTGTTTAATCAAAAAAAGAGAAGAAGAAGAAGAAGAAGAAGAAGAAGAAGAGAAGGGAAGGGAGAAGAAGAAGAAGAAGAAGGGAAGGGAGAACTGGACAGGAGGGGGCATCAACCAGGGGCGGAGGAGCGACGGAGGCCGAGCCGACGAGTGATCGGCCTTGATCGGCGCTTGGGCTGCGATGATCGAGGCTGACGAGACGGCGGAGGCGGCGGAGGCGGCGGAGGCTCCTCACAGTCGCTCTCTTCTCTCTCTCCCTCTCTTCTCCTTCTCCTTTCTTCTCTCCCTCTTCAAATTCGACCCACGAATTTCGAGCTACCACCTATTTTTCTTTTAGAAAATCAATCAAAACCAAACAAGGTAAATGAATTCCTATCAATTTTTTATTAGGATAATTTATTTATACTTTTTGAAATCACTCCTACAGAAGTTCTATTATATATATATATATATTTCCCTTTTACCCTTTGGTATTTTATTATGAAATTGCTATTCATGTTTATTTAAATTTTTTTTACCCATTCAATTTAAATGCTATTGGCATATTGCTCAAAACTACTAATCAAGCTGGCAGGAAAATGAGAAGTGTATACCAAAATGTTTTTTGGTACATGAGCAGCAAAAATATTGATTATCCTATTTATTATTTTAGACTAACATTCAAGTTGTTTGGCATAAAATATTTTCAAACACAAATTTTTATTTTTGGCACGTATTTCAGTAAACGATTTTACAAGAAAAATGTTTTACTACGTATTGTTGGAAAACAACTTATTGTATTTAATTCCACAAGTTATTTTCCAAGCAGATCGCAACCACTTGTACAATGGGATTATATTAATTAGAAATAATGTTATATGTATTAATTAATGTATTAACTAGTATACTAACAAATGATGTAACATAATTTTAGAAATTTTGAATTTTATAATTTGTTTAATAAGTGAGATCAATAATAATGGTATAACACTAGTTGGTATATTAGTGTGCATATTAATTAGTACAAGTAACACCACTGTATTAATTAAAACAAGACCATTTTGTATTTTATTCCAGAAGTGTTGCTGGCTTTATACATTATTGATAAAAGTTAGTTTTGAAAGTTTTACCACGCCAATTATTGAAATAAAAATAATATCTTTAAAAAAGTTTAGATGTGGAAAAAAGTAAATGAAAAAGTTATTTCGTGTAAACGGGTTTACATAAAAAAAAAAAAAAAAATTTTGGAATAAAACATCAAACAAACCGGTTCTGAATTAAAGTTGATTATTACAATATAAGTAATAGTGTAATTAATGTCCATGAGAAATAATAGAATTGGAGGAAAGTACACTATTAGTTTTGAACTATTTTGGAGTAAATTGTTTATTAATTAGGGTTGTTTTGGGAAGTTGGTAAAAAGTTGGCTTTTGGTTTTTTACCAAGTTTTTTGGCTTTTTTGGAAGTGATTTGGGAAGTTGGTAAAAAGCTGGCTTTTTACTTTTTAGTTTAATATTTGTTTATGGTGTCAAATCAACTTAAAATGACCAGAATACCCTTACCCAACATAAAAGATTTATTTTTTTATTTTTTTTCAGAGGTCCTAATTTGTAATTTTACACCTGCGTTTTTAGCACTTGCCAAATCAATTTTTTGGCGTTTTTGGTAGCCACGTTTTTAGACATTTTGTCTAAAAACGTGGCTTTTTACTGTCTTCCCAAAATGGTACCGGACTTTTAATTGTGGCCTCGGGAGTGCAGCAGCACAGCAGCTTAGGTGTTCAGGTGGGTGGTTGGCTCCAGAGTAGGTGTGGGTGTGGGCTGCAGAGTAGGCGTGGGTGGCGTGGGTCTTGGACAGTGTGGGCTGTGGGTGTGTAGTTGGTGTTTAAAATATTTGGATACTAGCTTGATTTTGTGCTTTGAATCTGGTGGGTTGATTTGGTGGGAAATTATGTATTTTATATTCTGTTAAGTGTTTTTTAACTTTCTTTGTTTAAAAAAAGAAAAATGATTTGGTGCCCGAAACTTCTGGCCCGAATGCCCCTAATGCCCAAAACGACGTCGTTTTGGGCATTAGGCTTTTTTTTTTTTTCGACGCCATTTTCGACTCAGCGAGCAGAGGAAGAGGGAGAGGGAGAGGGAGAGGTCGCTGTCGCCGATCCGATCGCCGATCGCCGCCTCTGCCATCGTCGATCGCCGTCGCCGATCGCCGCCTCTGCCATCGTCGATCGCCGCCTCTGCTCGCCGTCTCTGCCGTCGCCGATCTCCGCCTCCAGCCCATTTTTTAGGCTCTCTCCAGTCCCCTTTACCCTCCCTTCCCCCTCCTCCTTCGTCTTCGTCTTCCTAGTTCTGCTGAAAAAAAAAAAAAAAAATTTAAAACCACAAAACGACGTCGTTTCGTGGTTTCGGGGCATTAGGGGCACCCGGATTCGGGCTCTCAATCAGCTCTCTTAAAAAAAATAGTGAGGTCGAGGGGTTGGTTGTATGGTTGTGAATAGTAGTAGTAGGAGTATTTTATACTTTCCGAATCTCTTTCAGTGCATTTCATCTTCCTGTACCTTTAATTTCATGTTTTTAATGAAATTTTTCTTTGCTGATAAAAAAAAAAAGTACAGGACTTTTAATTGTTCAAAATGGAAAATTGATAGGACCTGAATGTTTTTTCTTAAGAAAATAAGACTTATTGGGCTTGTTTAATTTGTTTTTGGGAGAGTTGTTTTTGAAAAAAATTTTGGGGAGAGAGTTTAGAAATTTTTTTGGTTTGTTTGGTTGTATATTTTGGGAGAGTTGTTTTTTTGAGAGTTTGGATGATTTGATATTTTGGGAGAATTTGAGTAGATATGTGTGAGAGAAAAAGTGATTGAGAAGGAGAGAGGAGAGAGAAAAAGTGATTGATTGATGTGTAAGAGAGAGAAAGTGATTTTGAAATTTTTTTGAGAAAAACTCAAACAACTGTGATTAATGCCCCGAAATTGGGGGCACTAATGGCACTAATTTCCCAATAAGGCAAGAGAAAAAAAAAAAAAACAAAGTTACTAGTTTTAGAAATTAGGGGCATTAGTGCCCAGTTTTTTAGTGCCACAAAACATTTCTGAAACTCAAACCAAACAATTTTTTAAATTTTTTTTTCTAAAACTCATCTCCCAAATACAAACCAAACATGCCCATTGATTTTTTTTTTAGTGGAATTTTTCAAGATTTTTTAATTTTTTATTATTTTTCAGGTCGCCTAGTCTAATAGTGTCTACAAATAATTTTTTTTTTGAAAATATTAATAAAAAAAGTAATAAAATAATAGAAAATTTACCTATAAATCCCATCTTGAGGAATGGTGATCCAGTTAGTCCTAAGGATTTTCTTATAGATTAATTAGTCCTATTGATTTTAAAAAGATATATTTAATGTATTATTTGAAAATTAGATTTACGATTATACCCTTATTTCTATTATTATTATTATTATTTTTTTTAAAAAAAGGTAAGATATACAATCTATGAAAATCAAATTTAGGATGGATTTTTCATATGAGAATTTTTTTCATTTGGAAAACATTTCAAAAAGAGTATAAAAATGACTTGAAATATGAGAATTTTCAAACATTTCAAAAGGATATAAGATTTTTCAAACATTTCGAAAGCAGTAAAAAAACTCCTTAGTTTTGGGCAAATGTATAATTTCAAATTGTAACACTCTAATGTAACATTCTAAAAAAAATCCTTAGTGTACTTTTCTCAAACGTAACACTTTAATTTAACATTTTCAAAAAATTCCTTAGTGTAACACTCTAATGTAGCACACAAAAAAACTCCTCTGTATAATTTTCTCAAACATAACACTCTAAAAAAACTTCTTAGTGTAACACTTTAATGTAACATAAAAAAATTTCTTAGTGTACTTTTCCTAAACGTAAAATTCAATGTAACATTCCAAAAAAACTCCTTAATATAACACTATAACGTAACACACACACACACACACAAAAACTCTTTAGTATACTTTTTTCCAAATGTAACACTCCAAAAAAAGAATGTAAGATTCTTCAAACTATTCCAAAAGGAGTACAAAAATTCCTTAGTAAGTTTTAGACAAATGTATAATTTTAAATTGTAGTGTTATGTTTGAAAAAATACACTAAGGAATTTGTTAGAGTTTTTGTATGTGTTACATTGGAGTAGTTTAAGATTACATTGATTGGAGTGTTAAGTTTAGAAAAAGTACACTACGATTTTTTTTTTGTGGTTATATTGGAGTGTTACATTTGAAAAAAATATACTAAGGAGTTTTTTTTAGTGTTACGTTGTTACGTTTGAAAAAAATACACCAATGAATTTTTTAGTGTGTTACATTAGAGTATTATATTAGAGTGTTACATTTTTGTTCTTAATGTATGATTTGTTCTAGAAGGAAGAGAAATCCAAATTTCTATAGTGTGAATTATCCAAATGTGAAAGTTTACATTTGGTGAAACTCACTTTTATCCCTAAAAAATTAAATCTAAAGAGGTAAGTGACTATCATTTTGTATAATTTTCACTTTAATGGAACCTTTGAATTCATAAAAAAAAAAAAAAGACTAAACAGTTTATAAAATCACATTTTAAAATTTGTTGGTAATTCATCCAATAATAATTTGCTAATACAATAATTGCCAAGTGGACTTATTGGATATTGAGCAGGAAGCCGCATAAACCAGGCCAATGTTTTGATTATTCGAAAGAGATAACATAGATAACATAGAATAATGTATGATGGTGATATGTAGGTAAGATTCCACTAGATTTTCCAACACAAGTAGAGAGAAACCATCTCTATATAAATCCAGTGACAGCTTCAACTTTGTAAGGCAAGTGAGAAAGAAATTTACAAAACATTAGTTATAGTTAGATTGATCAGAGAAGTTTCCAATTGTCCTCAAAGGCTTCCAATATTCCATTTAATGTGGAATGTTGGAGTCTTTGAGATCAATTGAAGACTTACTCTTCTTTGAGTTATTGACGTTCATGCAATTTTCGTGATACAATTGTTGTTAGATGTGTGGTCAAATCTCCATTTGAAACAGGTGGTCCAGTTTTTATCCGAAAATATTGTCTGTTATTGATTAGTCCAATAGTTAGCTCCAATTCAAGAAGTGTCTCCTTAATAGAGGTGTTTTGTGTCGTCTTATAAATAATTAGATTCATAGGGGAAGTTTTCAACTGTCCTCAGAGGCTTCCAATATTCCATCCAATGTGGATTATTGGACCTTTGAGGGTATTGAAGACTTTACTCCTTTTCAAATTATTGACATTCATTTTGTTTTCAGGATATACTTATTGTTGAACACGTGGTCCAATGCCCATCTAAAATATTGTCTGCTATTGAGTGGCCTAATAGTGTTGTTTAGTGTAGTCTATCTGAGTCATTCACAGCATTTTTGTTTTTAATTTTGAAAATTTGTGCCAAATTATTTGGTGCAACTTCTGCTTACAATTTATCAAGCAGAAATAGCTTTAATAAGGTGAAAAAAAAACTCATTATCAAAAAGCTGGTAGAAGGGTACTTTTGATTTTTGTTTTATGATTATCAACTTTTGGTTTATAATAAGTTGCACTAAATAGGCCCAATAACAAACAGTTTAGGGACCCAAATTTTGGTCTAGAATGGGTTGTGTGGTGAAAATTGAAATTGTGTATTATGGGATTCATGTGTAGAATGAATCTGAACTATATGTTGATATTTCTAGATAAATTTTGAGTATATTTTTCTGAATTTGTAATGTCCCTCATTAACTAGTTTAACGAGTTTGTCTCTTTGGCCTCCAATTCAAAGGTATCTCCGCAAGTCTTGTATGGTCTTATAAATAATTAGATTAATCGGAAAAGTTTTCAACTGTTCTCAAAGGCTTCCAATATTCTATTCAATAGGCTATTGGGCCTTTGATGGCAATTGAACACTTACTCCACTTTTAGTTTACCATAAGTTGTACTAAGGGGATGTTTGGGAACAAAACATTTTAATCAAAAATTTACTATAAGTTATCAAATTATTGTTTCTATTTTTCATAAGTCTTTTTGTAAAAAAAAAAAAAAAAATACTAAAAAAAGTCTAAATAAGCCCTAAATAGGCCCAATAGGTAGCTTAACGAGTTTGTCCCTCTACGCTCCAATGCAAAAAGTGTCACCTTAATAGAGGTGGCTTTTGTTGTCTTATAAATAGTTAGATTGATCGAGGAAAGCTTTGACTATTTTCAAAGGCTTCCAATATTCTATCCAATGTAGGATCCTGGGCCTTTGATGGCAATTGAACACATACTTCTCTTTGAATTGTTGAAATTCATTTAGTTTTTGCTTTGGACTACCGCATAACGTCTAGTTGGGTAAAAATCTGTAGTGTGGTTCAAAATTAATCGATGTAGCGTGTTTAGATTGACAGTTCGTAAATTATGAATTTATAAGATAATTGTAAGAAAGTTTTGTTTTCATACATTTTGTTCAAAAAATAAATAAAAAAATGAAAGAAAACACCGAAATAAATATGATGTAATCATATGAATATAATTATCTAATCAACTTAATTTTTTGTATGATTGCTCTACTAAAATGTTGTTAAAAGCGTTTTTAAATTGGCAGTCTGCAAATTATGGATTTTACGGGACAACCGTAATAAAGTTTAGTTTTTATACATTTTGTTAAAAAAAAATTAAAATAAATGAAAAAGTGAAAGAAAACACTGAAATAAATATTATGCAATCATATGATTACATTTATCTATTCAATTTAATTTTTTGTATAAATATTATTATTTTTGGTATGATTAATCTACTCAAATGTTGTTAAAAATGAATGATTCAAATCGTCCAAATAAGTCCACAAATGCCTAACAACACACTCCAATTGGAATAACCAACCGAAGAAAACCTGCCCCATTGATTAAACTACACAAAATAAATTATTTTTATTATATTACTTAAATAACCTTTATAAGTATTCTAAAAGGGTAATTTTGGGGTATTATGAAAAATATTTGTAATTTGTTAGTTTCTTTTCTCTCCCAATCTCTATAATTTTTTAGATTTAAAAAGTGCTTATAAGAGAAATAAGTTTCTATATATATATATATATATATATTTTTTTTTTCATTTCTCTCCTCTTTACTAATCAAGAAGAGAACCCTGTTTGGTTTTGAGTTTTCAAAAATAATTTTCTGAGTTTTCGATTCATATTTTTGTATTTTTAATGATTTATTAAAATGTTTTAATCAATTGTTTTAAATTCTTAGATCACTTAATAATATAGTAAAAAAGTAAAAAAAATTATACAAAATACTTTAAAAAAAGCATTGAATATAAAAAAATATAAAAATGTATTGAATTTTTATATTATTTTGTATTTTTTGCATTTGGTGAATTTTTTAATTTTTTTTTTCACAAATATTATAGTTTTTAACCATATTTAGTTTAAGTGTAACAAAAAAATAAAAAAATTACATAAAATATTAAAAAAAAATTCACTAAAAACAAAAAATAAAAAAAAATACAAAAAATAAGAAAACTAACTCAATTTTATGAAAAGTGGATTCAATTACTCCCGCCTCCCATTGTTCCTTATAATCCGTTTGGTTTGAAAGAATTCATGAAAAAAGAGAAGAAATGAAAAGAGAGAGATCTATCATCATTTGTTTCCATCATTAAAGAAATAAAATATTTTAAGAAATTGCTTAAAACTCTTGTTTTGCTTCTAAGTGATGAGATTTTGTGAGATTTTGTTTGGTTACAGTTCTTAGAAGTTATTTTTGGATGGTTTTTTGTTTATCTTTACTAGATTTTTTATTTTTTATATTTTAGTTATTTTTTTTACTTGTTAAATACATTAAGATTAGATATATCTAAAAAGTATAAAGGTTTAACAAAATATGAAAAAAAAAAATTCACTAAAAACGAACAAAAACTCGAACAAAAATGCACACAGATTTTTGTTCGAATTTTTGTTTATTTTTCGTCAATTTATTTTATTTTTTAAATGCTTCTTAATTAGGTGCATCTAAAAAGTACAACAAATTGATTAAAATATTACAAAATCACTAAAAATAAATGAAAACATATTTAAAATTAATTTTTGAAAAATAAAACCGTATAGACACCAAAATTTGTTCTTTATAGAAGTTTATAATGTCAAAATTGCTCCTCTAAATATAAAATAAAAAAGGACATTTATTCATAAATCTCTTTTCACCTACTTATGATCTACTTAGTCCAAATTATTTTCTTATGTTCCAATAAGTCCTATGGGTGACGTAGTTACCAAAATACCCATAATAATAATATGGTGAAGTGTGCATTAATGTTCACATTAATAGTGTAAATATTTCATGATGTGAACATTCATTTTGTCAATTTGAACATTCACATTCTCAACGTGAACATTCACACTGTCAAATTTATTTAATGTGAATATTCACATCATCAAGTTGCTAAGGGTTTAAAAAATATTTGTAAGGGTAAAATTGTCCATAAAATACTTTAAATATTAGATTAGGATTTGGTAGATCAAATTTTAAAATAATAGGACTTATAGGAATACAATAATATCTTATGGACTAATTGGGATACAAGTACTTGAAAGAGGTTGTGACACCCCAATAATCGGGAAGATATAATAATATGTTAACAAATAAATCAGGGTTTTTCTGAGATTACAAGTGTGGCACCCCAAATCTACTCTAATGTTGAAGTTTAGGAAACGTCACTAATGAGTCTTTTGGTCAATAATTAAATAAGATTTCAGAAAAGATAAGAAGTCAATAGAACCTCCCTTCTAAGTCTAACCTCCTTAGATAGCAAAGTCAATAGTGACTCCCTTTTAAGTCCAACCTCCTTAGATAGTAAAGTTACATTTTTGACAAATCTTAACAAGTATTAACGCAAGGTCTACACAAGCTGACAAAAAAATAAGGAATAGATTATAAAAGATATTTTTATATATAAGTAGAATAATAGTTACAAGATCATATCTCAATTATGACAAGAATGTTAACACTTACAATCTCAAAACATGATTATTAATTCCTAATTCTTCTAGGATCGCCATACGTCTTCAAATGTTTCAAATCTGCTGTCGTCCGCGTAAATTTCGTCAATACCTGATATGAAACGTCATGAGCTCACCCAGTCCCTTTTTCCTAATCCAATACACAATTACAATTATAACAAGTAATGAAGCATGATATACAAGTCAATAACAAAGGATTACAATGTTAGATGTTAGTAATTCATAAATCTCCCAAAGAGATATCATCCTCCTAACAACAATAATTGAATTCTGATTATTCGGTATGTTCTCTCTTTTGCTGCTTTGTAAACCTTACGTGAGATGCCTACAATGATTACATACTATGTAGCGCCAACTGAGGATCTCAAAAGAGATGATAAAAATAAGGGCCTTACCTATAATGTAATGACTCAGATTCTAATACGTATCAGATTGGTGTAAATTGGTGCCCGTCACCTTAAAACTTGTGTGGTTGTCAGACTCTTGGTATTGATGGGTTGGAAAAGTGAACCTTAAATATTATAATTGAGGACCCTTGGGTGATGTTTGGAACATTGATTGAAGTCTTAACAAGGTATTTAGGCAAGATTAGATCAAAAGCCTCAAATTTGAGTTTTTGTTTTGACCAACCTTCACTCTTTTGCCCTTTTCTCTTTCCACACTTTGAATTTGGATGTGAGACTAGAACCTTTGGAAAACTTGTTTTTGGGGCTTTGATTTGGACACAAGGACGACCTAAAACGGAGTCCGAATGAGAGAGTTATGCCCATTTGAATTTTGAGTTTCTGTGCAAGAAGCAGAGATTCTAGGAGCTTCTTTTCTACACTCGAGCCAAGCTTTCTTTGCTCGAGCGACTTGGTCAATAACAGGCATTATAAAATGAATTTTTGGCCCCAAAAATTTATTCCTTCTTTTTCTCTTCCCTTCCTATCCTCCATACCCGAAACCCTAACACTCCAAACTCTTGATTTCTCTTTCTTTTACCAAAGATTCACCCCAAATCTTTTAAGAAGGTTGGAGAGCAAGCATAGATCAAGAATTCTACCAATAGTTTTGCGATTTCATTGGAGTTTCAAGTTGGGTTTTCATCTTTAGCTTCCAATCTTGAGGTAGGGAGTTCTCTTAGCCTTAAATATTTATGATTCAAAGTGATTTTGGTGACATTTTGGGATTTTGAGTTGATTATCAGTTAGAAAACATTGTTGGCTAGTTGTTTAAGTACAAATGGGGTTTTCACTCAAATGTTTAAAGGGTGTTGAATGTTTTGGCATATTGATAAATAATAATTGATGATTTGAGGATTTAACTAAGAAACGAGGAAAACCTTCAATTTTCTTTAAAACCCTAGGTTTGAAATGTTGAGTAAAAAGGGGATTTTGAAACTAATTGATAGTTTTATGTTAAAATTGACATTAATATGGTATTGGAATACATGGAGATTATGAAATGGGTAAATCCTAATAATTTGATGAAACTAGTGTGAGGATAGAAGTTGTGGATTAAATCATTTTGGAACTTTAGCTTGGGAGTTTAATGGAAATGAAATAACTTACCTAAGTAAAGTTTTAAAGTGGAATTGGAGTCGTTTTGAGTTGATATTTAGATGATGTTGGAACGATGGATAATTTGGGATTGATGTTGCTATATTAGATGATTATGGAAATTGTTGAGATTGCCTTGCTTATGTTTCATGTTAATTATTCTTGTAGTAATGATTTGAACCTTAGGGAAACTATGATATTGGCAAACCAATTCATTGTATCTTCATGGCTTTGGGATCAAGTGTGTAGAATTAATTAAAAATGAGTTATTTTGAAATGTGTTGTGTGTGTTGAGGTGCCTAGTTGCCTTTCCATGCTTGTAGGCAGGAAAATGTGGGGATGTTATCGGTATGTTGGTAAAGGTGCCTAATTTCCCTTCCGTGCTTGTAGGTCGGTAAATGTGGGGGAAAAGTTACAATGATTGATGGGTGTCGAATTGCCCCTCTATGCTTGGTGGCCAGAAAGTGTGGAGATGTTTTAAGAATGAAATGGGTATCTAATTGCCCCTCCGTGCATGGTGGCCGGTAAATGTGGAGGTTTTCTAAAAGTAAGAGGTGCCAACTTGCCCTATTGTGCTTGGTGGCCAGTAAATGTGTGGAATGTTTGTGACATGTAACGTGGAGTTAGTTACAAAATGAAGGTTCATGGTTACATCAATGGTTAACAAATTGGGTCAAACTTGGAATACGAAGTTAACATTTTACAAATTGGTTTTCTAATAAAGTTAAGTTGTATGCATGGCATGACATTGCATGAACATAATCATTTTGAGCATACTTATTTGTTGTTAAGTTTATTTCCTACTGAGCATTAAAGCTCACTCCCTTTTTATGGGCTAGATATCCTAAAAATCCAGGTGTTGAAGGTGTACCATGATAGTGCCAAAAAGCGAATGGAATTCAATGTGGAGCGCCGAAACTTCTTTGATGTTGTTCGCCTACAACCATAGAGCTTGTTTGTCGAGCTAGGAATTTTATTTGTTGAATCAAGGCTCTTAGTCTTGCAAGGTGTAAGCCCTTGTGGCGATTTAGATGGATATTTTTATATTACTGTGTATTGTAATTTTATTACTTTGAGCTTGACAAGAAATTCAAGAAAATGTGATAGATTCCAGTTATTGAATTGTATACCTTTGCTTATTGTTCATATATTGGGTTGGTAGCATATCATGGAATAAATATCGGGGCGTTACACATGACCTCCTTCAATCTTATCTGTCATAAATACCTAGGGTCCGAATACAACCATTCCATTCAAGGGGTCCAAACAACCACTTGCACAAGACTTAATCTTCAATTAAGAAACATATCCCATCAGTCCATAACACATTATCATCTCATCATTATTCAAGTGATTGAAAATCTAATACCACCCTATTTAGTTTCCCTTGAGTTAGATATTTTAAGTTAGGGTTAGAACAAGCTATTGAGATAATAATTTCTATACGAGTATGAGCATCATCAAAGTATCATGATAAAAAAAATATAGGCACAACAATGTAAATATCATACTAACGCCCAAACAAGAAATAAAAAACACATTCATGAAATTGAAAGTATGAAATCATCAACAAATATAAATTTTCAGATTAAATACACTTTAAAGATCACAATCTAAGAGACATTTTCAGAATTTTCCCGAACTGGGCCTTTCTATGGTTTGTAGAGAATTTTATATAGTTTCTAAATCATCTTTCGGAAATGAGATACATTTTGTAGATTTTCAATTATTAAAGAAATACTTTAGCACTGTCCAGATTCATTGACTGTTACAAAAATCAGATTTTCTCTTAAACCACTCACTCTTTTTTGATAAAACCATTTTTACATGAAATCTAACATTTTAAGGAAAGTTTTGACATAAAAATAAGGTCAATAGGATTTTTCTCATTTTTCTAAATTTTTTGAAAGTGGGCTGAAAATGGCGATCTTTCTTGCACAAAGCTTGAAATAAGAAGAGTAATAGAAAAATAAGGAAACCATGAGTAATTTTTCACTTCTCTTATAATCAAAACATGCTAAATAGTATATAAATTACTCATATTTTTAAAGTGAATGTATGCCTTTAGAAATAATGTGAGAAATGGACATAAAAAGATGGTTTTCTTCCTATTTCTTTTTTTTCTTTTCTCTAACTTTCTTTTTTAGCTCTCAAAAAGAAAGTTTCTCTCTAACTTTCTCCACGAGGAAGAACTCATGCAAGGTGACAATTAAGACTTAACTCTTCTTATTTAAACACATGAACACCATATATAAAAATTTGAAATTAATACTTTAAGCCTCTAATATCATATCTTTGAATAAGAAAATAAAGGAGAGGGTTGTGTTATGGTTTACTTGCTTGCTAGATTGCTAAGGCTTGGACAAGGTTTGCTCTTTTTATCTTCCTTCCTCCTCTAAGCTCACACTTTTTCTCATCTCTTTCCCTCGCTAAAATATATGAGTGTGTGTGTACTTGGTTGGAATGGATTGAAATAGTTTTGGATTTAGTTGAAAGGCAATGGGATGGAGGTTGATTAGGATGTCCAAGTATGTATTAAAACATGATTTAGTTATAGGTTAGTCAATATAGAACTAAATTGAAATCAAGTACAAACACAATTCCATAATTTATGGTCCTTAGTCAAAATTTCTTCCATGAATTCATGAACTTTGTTTTCAAGAGTACACTACATATATATATATATATACAAGGAGTGGCTGGCCATGTGCATGGATTTTGAGGGATTTTTCTTTTTCTTTTTTTTGTATAAATTCATATATATTGTAGATATTTTGATAGAAAAAGATTAAAATAATGGGTTGTACTTCTATATGTAAAGAATGATTTGGGGTCATAATGCAATTAAAATAAAATGTGAGGGCTTGGGCACAATTAAAATATCTATTTCAAGTGTAGTATTAATTAAAATAGTGTTAAGGAAAAACAATTCAATTTTAGTTGATATAACGATTCTGGTTTAGACCCGACCCATTTGATATTTTGGATTCGGATTTCATTTTACTGTATGGTTATCCACGTCATATTTATCTTGTACTTCATTGAGTTGGGTTATTGGAGTGTCTTGATTGCGTTTGGAACAAGTCGAGAGTTAGTTTTTCAAAATGGATTTTGCCCAGATTTTGGCTTCTTTGCTCGAGCGACACTTCTTGCGCTCGAGCGTTCTTTGAGAACTTTCAGTACTTTGGCAAGCTTGCAGAGATACTAGGAGTTGGTATTCTTCGCTCGAGTGGTACTTCTTGCGCTCCAGCGGTACTTCTTACGCTTGAGCAGTGTAACAATCCCAACCCGTGATCAGCCTATAAGCCTTAATTAAGAATGCCTAATGAGTCATTAACATGAAATCTCGAGTTAATTGCATGTGTTATATGATATTTGTGTTTATACCTGTCTAAAGTAGAAATATTTGTTTATGTTTTTGTTTTGTTCCGTGAATTGAAGGCCTTATCGGCATCCGATCACGAAATTGACTTGGTTTTTGTGCTATTCAGAATTTTAGGGAATTTATGGAAGGTCTAATTGAAATTCGATTTGGAACCAAATAATTAGAATAAAATGATCCTAATTAGTTATCTTTAACTCAAGTTAATTAAGCTTCATTAATTGAGCCTACATAAGGCCTATACACCATTTAGACTCATCTTTTCTTCATCTTTGAGACTTCAAAATGTGAGAGAGGGAGAATTAGAGTGAGAGAGTTGAATTCAAGAAGGAAATGGAGGATTTGTTAGGGAATTAAAGGGAATTGGAAGAATTGAGCAAGAACTCACTAAGAATTTAAGGAATTGAGACTTTAGGTTATGCGCCGTAAGCTATCCGGTTATCTGTTCTATCTATCTGCTATGGGAGCCAACTATGAGTAATAACTTTGTAAAGCTATGTTCAATTTATAAGTATTTTCTGAATGATATAAGATGATCTGTTTTTTGAAATATTATTTTATGTATGAATGAATGGTTGTCTAATGTTTTTGAAATGTTCTCGTGGCATCATTAGCTTCAGATGACATTTGTTATCTGTTCTGTTATGTCCCAATTATGGGCCAACTGTACGTCTCATGAGCCAACTATTATGTATCCTTCTGTATACGTCCCAATTATGGGCCAAATACACGTCTCATGAGCCAATTGTACTGTTTCCGTGTACGTGAGCCAACAGTATGCCTTTATGGCTGTCTCTTTATGGATCAACTGTTTTTGTTAGTGCTAATGGATGTACCACGTATGATTAGCTGCAAATTCTGATTATGAGTATGATTCTGAATCTATTTTTGTTATGACCTTTGATATCTGAACAAGAATATGAATCCACTTCTAATATGATCTGAATTCTGTTTTCTATATTTGTTATGGACAACATTCATTAAATCCTTTACTCTGTTATTATTCATGGGGCTCCCTTTTACTGTATTATTTAGGTACATAGGTGATCAGGCGCGTGGCTAGGCTCAATGATGATTGCCTGGAATTCTATTTTGTCGGCCAACCTTTGTGCCTCCCGAGGAGGTTCTGGAAAAGTCAATTGGTCATGTTTTGTGAACTATGTTTAAGACCTTGTTTTCTTTTTGTGAATCTCAAACAAGTTTCTATTTATCTGTATACTGGACTAAGTCCCATTTTGGTTTTATCTATATAAGTAGGTGACGTAAGATTACTGTAATTATGACTTCACATGTACGTACATTAAGTTTTGAAATTTCTGTCTCGTGTATGTCTTCACAACTCAATGGAGTATGTATGTTTTATATATCTGCTTCCACTAGCCCCTTAATTATATGTTATTCTATACAGAGGCCTCTGGTAATCCAAGGTTTACTAGCCGGTCACGACGCTAAACCTATAGGGGCGGGTGTTTGCTCGAGTGGTATTTCTTGAGCTCAAGTGGTTGTCTTTTGTCTACAAAACTTCTGGGAGTTTGTATTCTTCGCTCGAGCGGTAAACTTCTTCACTTGAGTGGTTGTCGACACCCCATTTTTGACTGCCCTTAAGACCTGGGCGCCATTGATTGCTTACTTGGTGATGAAAGTTGTGCAGTGCAAAGGTTTGATTTCTTTGGAAAGGAGAGCGTCAAATCCTAACCTTACACCCCATTTTTGGACCAAAACTATTTTGACCAAAAAGATTTTAGACCTTAAAACCCTCTCTTTTAAAATATTTTTGAAAAAAGTTCCTACGATGGTCCGAGGCTCGCATTTCGTTAAATGTTGCGCTTTTCGGTAAACCGAGTAAGGACAAAGTGTAAATGAATGAAAGAGAGGTGAAATCTTTGAAAAATCTTTCAAAACACCTTATTTAGAGGTTTGGAGTTGAAGAAAATTGAAGGAGAGAGAAGAAACATAGTTGGGGAAGAAGTTGGGCATGAACCATTAAGAGAGAACCGGGCAGCCTTCACTAAATCAGTTTTCTCTTTTGTACACTTGGACTTAAGTTGTGAGGCCACCACCATTGGAAATTGGACTTTTGGGGCTTCATTTTACACTCAAGGATCTCCTAAAGCCGAGTCCGGATGAGGGAGATATGTCTGGTTGAAGTTAGGCATCAATCCGATTGAACTGGAAATGAGTAGTCTTCACTAAAATAAGCATATCTTTTTCACACTTGGAATTTTGATGTGAGGCTAGCACCATTGGAAAGTAAACTTCCGGGGCTTCAATTTAGACTTAAGAATGACCTGAAAAGGAGTTCGAATGAAGGAGTTATGCCCATTTGAAGTCAGGCCTAGAAGCAGATTTTTGATGGTCAGCAATGGATCATTGATGGCCGGCAATGGACATTGATGGTCAGCAATGCATGTGCCGACCACCAATGTAAAATCGAGATATTTTACTCTAGCTGTTCCACACTGCTCTAGCTATTCTCTCTTTGATATTTTCGACCAAAGCTCACTTTTTTCTATATGTAGATGACTTATCTCTCATATTTCAAGGTTGGAAAAATTTTGGGAGTCTCTCTCTCTACATTTCTCTCTCTCTCTTGAACTTTTGTGCATACAAGTGTAGATACACTTCAAGTTTGCCTATCGACTCTTAACCAAAGTTGTTCATCTTTGGGCTGAGGTTGCTTGAAGCTCTCTTGGAACTCCTTAAAGTGGGTTTTGGCTTGAATTGTGGCTTAGAATCACTCTTCCCTTCAAGAGGTATAACCGTTACCCTTTAAGCTTGTTTTTCATATTTGTTTTGCCATCTTTTTGTACTGTTTTGGGGCTGGTTTTGAACAGAAAAAACCTTAATTTTTATGACCTAAAAGTGGTGGTTGGAGCCCATTTTAATTTAAGGGGTGACTCACCCTTCTCGCTTATTTGCTTGTAAAGTTTTTGTGCCTTTATTCATCATTTTGAAACCAACTTTTTTAGGCCTTTTTACCATTGATTTTTAGAGGTGTTCAGAGACTAAAAATGTTGTTTAGAGGTCCCAAAAATAGAGGGGTTGGTCACCCCTCTTCATGTTTGTTTACTAGTTCAAAAGCTCCATGTTTTGGCTTGTTGTCTTCATTTCCAGCATGTCTTTCAATTGATTTTGGGCTATAAAAACTTTGTGTTTTTGGGTTGAAGCTTGGGTCCTAAGGCCATTAAAGGTTGAGGGGTTAATAGCCCTTCTTTGTACCTTGTTTTGGAGGCCTTTGCCTTTGTGTTTCCCACCTTTTTACTATCTTTTTCCAAGTTCTAAACACTGAATTTCAGAGTAATTTCAGTGGTAAAAATCGTTTTTGAAGTTCAAAATAGGAGGGGTTAGCCTCCTCTCCTTTTGTCTTGTTTGCTAGTCTAGATAGCTCTATGTGTTAGCCTTTTTTTCTAGCAATTTGTAGCTTAATTCCAGCATGATTTAGGCTCTTTTTTGGGTTGTTGTAACTTTGTTTTTGGCTGGTTAAGTCATTTGAGTCTTGTATTGCATAGTTGTAGTGTTAATTCCTTTACTGGCTTGTTGTTTTAATGCTTTAACTATAATTGGTTTGAGTTGGTTGCATGTTTTAGTGCTTTTAGTACTCATTTTCAGCACTTAATCATATATGTAACCTCCCTCCTTTCTTGGTTTTATTCTTGCTTTGAAAGTGGTTTAAACTATTTGCTTGTTTAAAGCATGAAATTGAGGTATTTGTGCTTAATGGTTTAATCCCTTTTGGGGTTCGTTACCAACGGCATGAGGTCTTTTTCATGCCTAAAACAACCTTTGGTTTGAGCCATCTTTCCATTAGAGGACACTCACCTTTGGACTTAATCAATTAAAGAATGAATCGGTAATTTAAAATGAGTAAACAAAATGGACAAGTAAAAGAGGCAAGATAAGCATTCTTTGTGTTGCATTGCATGTGTTCAAATCGGACTGAACACAAGGCAAATGAGACATTTCATACTCAATAGTGATGAAATGTGTCATTTTTCTAGGTCTCCATTGCCCTTGATCATGCATGATAGGGTGTTGGACATTTTGAGTCTTATTTGTGCATTTATTGAAATTGTACAACTTGAATCTTTGGCCATCATGCAATGAAATTGCTTGATTGGTGGTTTTGGATCCAAGTGTGCCATTCCTTTGAGGTTTTGAGATGATAAGGAGGGGTGTAGTACAAACATGCCATTGGAAAAGCCTTCATTTTGCTCTGTTTATGCTCTGTTGCAGCATGGTGACCTGGAGCATCAGTGGCCGGCAGTGCCTCATCAATGGTCGGCAAGGCTTCATTCCTGGCCGGCAGGGCACCCCTAGAAGACCGGCAGTAGCCATCCATGGCCGGCAGGCCACTGATGTAATCCTCAGCAGAGATTTGGTAAGTTTGAAGCAGAAAGTTTCCGAAGTATGCTCAACCCTGCAAACAGAGCCTCTCAAGAGCAAAACAGAGGGCTTTTCGGGGCAAAAATTGAGCATATGCATATTTCACTTCCCGAGGCAGAGAAGTGGCAGCATAGTTTAACATCTCGCATGATTAGTTAGTGTACATTTGTTTTAATTAATTAGTTTACTAGTTGGTTAAAGTGTTGTAATAATTAGTAATTAGTTTGCTAGTTATTTGATTGATTTGTAATAATTAGTCTAATTAGTTTAGTCTAATTAGTTTAATTATCTTAGCTTAGATTAGCTTCATTCGGATCCTCCTTCGTGAGGGCACAATGTTGTAATAAGTGTGCGTGCATGTGTGTATGTTTTCCAACCCCATGTCTTTTTCCTTTTTATTTAATTGCTTTTGATGGTTAGATTAGGGACATGTTCAATTAGTATACTGTATGCTCGCATGTTTGCATCCATTCATTTGTCTTGCATGTACTGAGGCTCGATGCATCATTCAAATTGCATTGTAATTTCAATACTTATTTGAATACGTGTTTAACTGCATGTTATCAAATTGATTCATATGCATGTTTAGTAGCCAAGCCTATTAATTGCATTATTGCATGTGTTGCATTAGGCATCTTGTATAGTTAGGATCATGCATCTTTCTAACTAGTTTTTTGTTTTTGGCTTGGAGTACTCGGTAAGCTTTTATGCTTTAGCATCCTTGCATAAGTGTGAATGCTGCCATAATTAGTATGCTTGCCATGAGGCTATGTGCTTAAATGGTAAACTGCATGAATACCTGTGGATAAAGGCTTATTGTTTGAATTTGAACAATCTAACGAATGTGCATTTTAAATCTACTTTGTTGAGTGGCAAATCATGTTTTAAGCCCACTATGTTTGGTGGCAAATCCGCATTCTTAAGCCTACTTGATGGTGGCAAATTCAAACCATTTTCGCAAACAAACAGGAGTTGAATTGTTCCAAATTGAGCAAACTAGTCTATACTTGCTTGTGCGCATCACATAGTAAAGCTAGTTTAATAACCAGAATAAGAACACATAATGTTTTTAAAAATGCATATCATGATTAATAGAGGCCGATCTTTTGATCAGGCGAGCGGGGATGCTCAATTCATGACCTTCCCCTCTCGTACCCAAGTTCCCGAGCTGAGGTAACTTTGGTGATAACGGACACGTGGCCTTCGGCATGAGTTAGGGTTTCCTAAATTTTCTTAAAACAAAAATATTTAGGTGGCAACTCTATATCTGGCAAAGCAGTCCAATTTTGGCATTATTTGATTTAAAATCAATTTTCTAAAAAGATTTGCTGGATTGAACTCTTTGGTGTTTATCAGTTTCACATTGCACTTGTGAGACTAGATTCAGAACCACAGGTAGAGTCCAAACTGTGAGGCCTTCTTTTCAAACCCTTTCCGAAAGGCGGGGCGCGAAAAAAGACGAGTGCACAGTTTCTGGCGACTCCATTAGGGATTTAAAGAACTTGACTTGAACTCATGATATGTTGTTTTATTTACACTTACGTGTTTCTTTGCATTTGCATTTGTATCGGTGCACTTAAGTCACAGTGTTTGCCATCTACTATTCTTGAGCGGTTTGCCGGAGGCTTTCTTGGAAAAGCTTTCCAAAAGGCTGACCGGTCGCGGGCTCTGCTACAATGGGAACACAACCCTTGGATCTGGACTACCGCTGTACCATTTGATCCTTCTTTTACTTCTCAGTGTTAGGTGTGAGGGGTATATTAGGTAGTCTTACTAAGGTACCCTTTTTGACCAATCGACCTAGTTGCATATCGGAAGCCATAAAGACTGTTCCAAACTAGGACAGGATGCTTACTTGAATGCAGGATTGTGTGAAGCCACTTGTTGTGCATAGTGAAACCCTAGTTCTTGACGAAATTAGGACAGGGTAACCCTACCCCATCATAGGGGTGTTTTGGCTTTCTTTAATTGGTATGTGCTTTACAGTGAAACTGTATAGGGATGTGCATATCAGTTGCCAAGTTGGTATTTGTTTTGGGGCAGAATTCAGTATAGAGCATAATCATTCAACTGTGATCATATCCATTCTAGTGAAATTGGGCTGAGATGCTGTCTGTTTTCTGTTTTACGAGGTAGTCTTGGAACCATAGCTTCAGAAGGCTCCAATATCCCCCAGGTACTCTGGACTTATGTCGATAGACTTTTTCAGGTCGGAGATTGAGTTCAAGGGCAACCAGTGTTTCTTTCGCCGGTGGCAAGGCAAAGAAGGGACAGACAGGGCTCATTGGTTCTACTAATCCAACAATCGCCGGTTAGATCACCTTTGTTAAACTCAGCAAACCCATGATGGCACAGAGTTCGGAAAAAATTGTGTCCATGATAGCGGCATTAAACCAGGGAATCGCCATGCAGGATGAGACCAAACTGGAATGCAACACCCATCTAGGGCATCTACCACACATCCAGCCTCGGGACCCCAGCCGAACTTTGACCCACTTCTGCCAGTTGAAGATTTGGTAGGTTCGGATCCTCATGAAGGGTTGGCTCAAGCTCGAGTTTTTAGACTCCTGGTGTAGCCTAATAGAAGGCTTTATCCCCTTGATACTAATGATCTCGAACCGACCTTGGTAAAAATTGCTAACCTTGAAAAGCAATTCAAAAAGGCACATGGCCTAAACTCCATTCTCGATATTGAGGATAGGTACACCAAGGCTGCCATAAGGCTCCCAGACAGATTCAAAATGCACACATTGACCGTTTTGATGGGTCTGGAGATCCTATGGTACATATCTGGCTTTTCTTGGATGTCTTGAAACTGATGGATCTGACTAAGCCTCAAAAACTCTTTCTGTATGGAAGAACCCTGTTAGGTATAGCAACCACTTGGTATGCCAAGTTGAAGGATACAGCGAAGCAAAACTGGGAAGAATTGGGTGAGGCATTTGTCGATCAGTATTCTTACAATACCCAACTTCAAATAACCACTCAAGACCTTGAAGCAACCCACCAGAATTCTGAAGAGTTGTTTGTGGAATTTCTTGCAAGGTGGAGTGCAAAGGCAACACAAATGACAGATCGACCTTCTGAGAGGGACCAAGTGCGGACAATGGTGCAGAACCTTGAGCCTAATATGTTGCAAAAGTTAATAGTGGCTCCACTGTTCACTTTCAAAAGTTTACAAGAATTGGGGGTTCAGATCGAGAGTGCTTTCAATAGAGGGATTATTTCCAGAATAAGTGAACCAACAAGGAGGGTGATTTTTGGGAGTACCAATGCTGGTAGTAGCACTATTGCCAAACCCACTGAAATCAATATAGTCGCCATAGCTAACCCTTTTGCCAAATCAAGCCTACAAACAGCCAGCCTAGCCTGAGTTCAAGGCAGAACTTTCACTCCCCTCTATATGAGCCTAACCAGTGCACTAAAAGTCCTGATGGAAAGAGGGTATCTCAAAGCCCTCAATCCTCAACCTCTGTCTGATCCACTCCCTGCCAAACATAACCCCACCAAATACTGCGTGTATCATCAGCAGCGCGATCATGGCACCGATCGTTGCTACCACCTTCGTCATGAGGTGCAGAATCTCATCAACAACCAGACGAAAGCTCCACCTCAAGACCCCAATGTTACCACTAACCCATTACCTCCACATCTCAATCTAATCCATACACTACCATCTACCTACAACCCCAGCATGTACATCACCCCAGCCCATTTACCTAAACTTGAGGTGTTCATTCTAGTCAGCATGGACTTATGCATGATGGATGCAATTGAGCCCCAATCATCTCAAACCCATGAACCCCCTACTTTTGAGCTAGTGAGCATGATTGAAATTTTATAGAGAACTGTGGCAGATTTAGCCTTTGGGGTTTTGGCTCCATCATTGACCATATCAGATGCCATAAATTTTATGCCAAGAGGCTCCCCAATCTTGGAACGAGCTGCGGTTGAAAGTGGTCAACCTAAAGCTATCTCAGGTCTGGGCAATGACATGTCGACAACAACTGGGCTCCACTTTAATATAGCGACCCAATCTCTTGGCAAAGTGGAGGCAAGTGGTAAGAACAAGGTCGGGCAAGTATCGATCCTTACGAACATCTTTAGTGGGCTGTTGAGGCTTTAAAGGCTGAAGGACTGAACAAACAGTAAGTGCTCGCAGTTGTTGCAAAGACTGTGGATGACAATTTTGCCACTCACGTTCAGGGCATTTCGAATCAAGGGGCAAGCCATGAAAAAGGCTGTCGTAACAGAAACACCCCTTTTAGCTCCAATCCTACACTCGGAAGAGATCATCAAACCCAGTCAGCACCTGCCACCCCTTTTGCGGTACATCTAATATAACCCCACAAACCTTGAGCCATCAACCCGAGGTTAGAGGATCTTTACACCACTCTACGTGGCCTTATCCAAAGTTCTCCAAATCCTCGTTGGACAAGGCCATCTCAAACCCCTTGAGCCTCGGCCTCTCCCAGATCCCCTTTCGGCAAAGCACAATGCTACCAAGTACTGTGCCTTCCATCAATAAATCGGTCATGACACTGACAGTTGTTTTCATTTTTGCCATGAAATACAAAATTTGATTGACAACGAGGTCATCATCGCACCAGTTTTCGCAAAGTCTATCGGCACTGGATCAATGAACTTGCGAGATAATGTGACTATGTGATCAGAGATGAACCACCTTCTAATGACGCTCATTTTTACTCCAGATGTGGTGGATGGCACGCACTATTTTGAACAATTTGAAAATGTTATTTATTGTACTTTCTGACTTGGGTATTGAGTCAGTTCTGTTGTGTTGTATTGAGTCAGACTTTTTGCATGGAGTCTGTCTTGTTATGTTAGAGTTGGTGATTTCGAGGGTGTTACCTCAGACATCACTTGCTTGTTTTGTGTTTGTCTTTTCCACTCTTTCTTTTGTGTCTGTTTCTGCCATTGAGCCAGTTGCGCCATAAGATCTAAATGAAATGGCAAAGATTTTCTCCTACTTTTCTTTGCCTTGAAATCATTGCATTGACCTAAGTTTTTCAAAACTTTTCTAACGCTGTGATAAAAACAAAGATGAAGGAATTCCTCGGGATTTGCAAAAATTTGATCAAACTGAGAGAAAGAAGGGCATGCTAAGCCCTTAATGAATGAGATCATCTTCGTTAATGTGAGTACTGAAAAGGATCCTGACTTGATGCAGATTGGTTCTGCATTGTCTTCAACGTGAGCGACTAGTCGTTTTATTAAAAGATTTCAAAAAAATATTTTGTGTGGCCTTATGAAGACATATGTGGAATCGCTCTCGAGATTATATGGCATAGGATCACTCTCGGCCTCGAGACTCGACCCCCTTTGCTTTCAAACCTTGAACTTTGATTCAGAATGTTCAACGATCAATCACAATATAAGGCTTGTATGGTCGAATTGGAAGCAACTCTTGAACTAGGGGCAATAAGGTCAGATGTGATCACAGGAAGCTTGCAAAACTAGATCAGAAGTGGCCCTTAAACTAGGGAAAAAAGGGTCAGATGTGCTCAAAGATTCAAAAGATGGGTCATTTCGCCAACCAATGAAGACCGGCAAGAAAGCCCAATCACAGAATTTGAAAGAAGATAAATTTATTACTGAAAGGACAATCGAGTTCCTATCCACAACACTAGGGGCGAATTTAGACCCGATTGGATGGACTCCTACATCATTAGCAAACATCAGCCATTCTCCTGGATTCAGATGGCTTCGAGATCTCAAAACCGATCAACATGGACAAGTTAAACTTTTCTATCCTTGAATGGCTTGTTGGGCTACAAACCCAAAAGGGCGACCCAAGCAAAAGTTAGAGCAAGAAAAGAAAAGAACAAAAAATGGAAAAAAGAAGAAAAGGAAAAAAAAAAGAAGAAAAGAAAAAAGAAGAACAAAGGAAAATGAAAAAATAGCTCGCAAGGTTGAAAACCCGAAAGGGCGGCTTTGGCAAAAGTTAGAGCATAAAAGGAGAGTATCAATGCTCGAGTGAACCTCAACCCGGAATTACGTTCGGCCTGATTCCCATCTTTGGGATACATAGGCAACTTTATCCTAAAGTTTGGCCCCAATCATTTTTACCCTGCTTGGCTCATCCATGTTGATTGGTTTATCCTTGTTTAACTTGGCTATCTTATCCATGTGCAAATTGGCTCGTTTTCGTTCAAATTCGGTTGTCCTATTCTGTTACAAGATTTAGCCGCAAGACAATTCAAGTTCAGATCCAAAGTCGTGCATCTCAAGAGTTAATTCCATGTTGGTTGAGCAGTGGCCATTTGCAAAAACAGTTTTGAGTTTTTTTTAATGAGGTTGACTAATTTTCTCAGAAATTATTCAATTTTTCCAAAACTGGACCATTTCTTGGACCAAAAAAAAGAAAATTTTCAGTGTTCACAACCTGACTTGCATGATTTCAAAGCAAAAAATCGAACAAGCATGTTAATCAAACTCTCCTATTGGTCCAAATTGTTTTAGTCGAAAGCCAAAACAAAAAATGGTCAAAATGATGAACTAGGGGCACAGTTGAGTCAGGTTTTCTGTCTTTTTCCCATTGTCGACATACATGCTAGAAAGGGCACCATATTTGCCGGAAAGGGCACTGTACTTGCCAGAAAGGGCACAACTGAAGCTAACAGTAGAGGGCCGAAAGCTCTCTCATCCTCCAAGCAACGAGGTACCATGCCAAGTGCGAAACATAGATTGAAAATGGAGCTGGATATTTGATTCCCTCGTCTAGATGATTAGACCCAAATTGGCGTCTGACCCAGAATGGGGACGTAGAAAACGCAATGTGTCAGACTAACCAATTGTATACTAGGTCGGTGGGACATTGCTGTAATTCATCTCAGTTAAGCTAAGCCAAGGGCATTGTCAACTGATGTCAGTTGCAGATCTGCTGCACATCCAGTCGCATCACAACCCCTCTATGGCAAAGCTCACTAGTTGTGAGCGGAAGAATGAGAATCTAGTAGAATACTAGGGGCAAGAGCCCACAACTTCTTGTTTATCCATCAACCACCTAGGGAAGGGATAAAAAATAAGAGAGATTGAAGAATAGAGAGATGTGCGCTGAGAGAAAAAGTGCAGAAAGGGCTTTTTAGAGAAAAAGAGATTAAGTGCCAGAGTGATGTGAGAATCACAAATGGGAAAGGGTGGGAAAAAATATCCAGAGAAACAAGCTCCTCGTGAATCGAGAGGTCTCCCACCGATGGATAGCGGAATGTCCGAGTGTTGTGTTTGTTATTTTTGTTTGTCTTGATTCTTATTTTGAGTTGTTTGGCGTGTTTGTGTTGTTTTTACCTTTTCTTTCCCTTTGTTGAGTCATTTTGACTGTGGTCAGTCGTAGGCTTAATACCCGATCAAAAACTCATTCTGATCTCAATTTCAAAAAATCATTTTGTGCTCAGAGTGTTGTGTCATTCCCAACATATGTGTAAAGCAGGATTCTTTCCTTCATAAACTGCAGGGTTTAACCTTGATCAAGAGAGAGCACTAGAACCAGGACCTATTTGAAGCTATATAGGTTCCGAACTGCAAAGTAAAAGAAAAGAGGGAAAATCGAAGCACCTGAGTGTGTTTGAACTTCAGCAAATTTCAAGACTGCATTCCAGGTGCACCTTCTCAGGCCTCGCCTTTCTTTGGAGTATGAGTGTATCTCGACTCCAAGTTTAAGCCTGCTTCAAGTCAGAATGGCAATTAAAGCAACATGCTGATGTTACCTCTCACCAATATGAACAGGATGTATCATTTTTTGAGTTGAGCATGTTGCAAAGTCCTTTGAGAGGTAAGTTGGAGGCACCAAAGTACATATTTCATGCCCTTTTATTGCATAGAATGCGCACTTTCATATACACTTATGTTGCATGCGTGCCTCGCATCGTTTATGAATCATGCATAGAATATGCTTTCATTCATGCATAGAACATGCTTTCGATCATGCATAGAATGTGCTTTCATTCATGCATAGAATATGCTTTTAGTGTTGTATAGAATATGCTCTTGTCATCTTGCTTGAAACATGCTTTCACTTAACATCATGCATCGGTTGTCTATCTTGCATGGAATATGCATTGTTATTAAACCAATCATTCTGTGCATCTATTGCACAATAATCATTCTGTGCATCTATTGCACAATAATCTCACTTCTGTGCATCTATCGCACAATAATCTCACTTCTGTGCATCTATCGCACAATAATCTCACTCAGTACATTTATCATACAATCATTCACTTTGCATTGTTTGCACTATTTTGTGCAATTTATACTCACGCTTTCTTGCGCATCGCACTTTTTTGTGCAAGTTACACTCGCATTTTCTTGCGCATTGCACTTTTTTGTGCAATTTACACTTACTTTCTTGTGCATCGCACTATTTTATGCATTTCATTATATGCTCTCATCTTGCATAGAAAATGCTCGTATCTTTTGCATAAAACATGCATCGTGCTATTTTGCGCACCTTACTTGCACTTGTTTGTGCATTGCATCGCGCTATTTTGTGCACCTTACTTGCACTTGTTTGTGCATTGCATCGCGCTATTCTACACATCTTACTTGCACTTGTTTGTGTATTGTATTGCATTATCTTGTGCACCTTGTATCGCATTATCTTGTGCACCTGTATCGCATTGTCTTGTGCATTCACCCTTGTATCGTGCTATTTTGCGCATCCTTTGTTCGCTATATTATGCATCCTCTGCATCGCACTGTCTTGTGCATTTCGCATTACATCGCACTATCTTATGCACTTGCATTGCACTGTCTTGTGCACTTGTGTGGCACTGTTTCGTGCATTCACTTGCATCGCACTATATTGTGCACTTTGATCTCACACTGTCTTGTGCACTTGTATAGCACTGTTTTGTGCATTCATTCTGCATCGCACTATCTTGTGCATTTCATCGCACTATTTTGTGTATCTTACTTGCATTTTGTTTGTGCATTTCATCGCACTATTTTGTGCATCTTACTTGCACTATGTTTGTGCATTTCATTGCACTGTTTTGTGCACTTTCACTTGCACTATTTTGTGCACTTACACTCGCACTATCTTGTGTACTTACACTCGCACTCTCTTGTGCATTTCATTTTACAGAGCACTATCTTGTGCATTACATAGCACTGTCTTGTGCATTACATCGCACTCTCTTGTGCATTGCATTTTGTATAGCACTATTTTGTGCATTCATTTATCCTCACTTGCACTGTCTTGTGCACCTTGTATTTTTGTATCATTCGCACTCTCTTGTGTATCACACTCTTTTGTGCACTCCTCCGATCTAGAAGACCTTAAATCTTGCATCTTGATTCACATTGTCTTGTGCACTCCTTGGTCTAGGAGACCTTAAATCGTCTAAAGGAGCAATTCCTTTGGTGTTTGTCGTGCCTAAATGACTTCCGGTGGTTTGGTATAGCCACCTACTTGTGTTTGCGGTGAGTTCCTAGGAGATCAATTGAGACGGTGGAAACTAGAGTTTGAATGACCAATGCCTAGAATGCAAAGGTTCGGAATTTCTGAGACTAAAGTCTGGTTTAAATACCCAGGGGTGTATCCTCGGCTTGAAATCTGTATGGCAGCCCTATAAGTTGAGGTAACATGTATACGCCTCAATTCTGGATACTGAACCAACCTAGTCTATCACCCTGTTGGAGAATAGGGAAAGTTATGAATATAGTCAGGGAGAACCTATGGTTCAGAAATGCAAGATACAAAAGATGAAGATCCCCAGCAGCATGAGGTGAGTTATTGCCAATTGCCCCTGTAAGGTACTTCCATTTCCTAGCTGCTACATCATATCTATTATCATATATTATGTCTATTGCATTGTATATAGCATCTATTGCATGCATCTATTGCATTGTCCATTACATCATGCATCCTTTCCATGTTAAGCTTAGTTTGGCATGTGCTCATACATTTCCTTCATTGAAGCATGGTTCTGTGATAATGTGTACACGCCTATTCCACTAAGAGAATTGTGGTCTGAGGGTTTTGGCACCTTTTCTGTGTTAGACGTGGTCTGTTTTGTGTCCATACCTTTTCTAGGTAAGACGTGGTTGGCTTGCATCCCTTATTCACAACATCCATTGCATTCACTACATTGTACTTTGTTTTGTTGTATTTAGCATTTAGGATCACGATCTTTCCTTAGCAGATCGTTCCTTACTTATATCATACCACCTAATTACTTGTATTCTTTTTGCGAAACACATAGTTCTACATGTGCACATGCCTATTCCACTAAGAGAATTGTGGTTTGAGGGTTCCGACACCTTTTCTGTGTTAAATGTAGTTTGATGTTGCATCTCCATCCCTTTATGATATTTGTGTGGTTTTGCACTGCTTGTGGTTTGATGATTCAATTACATTGCATATCATTTGTATTGTTTCGTTGCATTGCATATCATTTACATTGTTTCGTTGCATTGCATATCATTTATGTTATTTTGTTATATTGTGTATCATTTTGCATTCTGCCCCTGAACTACGCTGGTTTGATTCCTTGCAAAGGGATACATAAGCAACCTTCGGGGTTCAACCAACTGCATTTGCATTTTGTTTATTTGCCCAAGTCTTACGACCTTGTCAAAATGGGTTATCTTTGGGCTTTCACATTCACGCACGTCATTTCATGACTTCTGAGTTCGGTCAAAGACGGGCAACTGTAGACACCCCATTTTTTACCGCCCTTAAGACTTCGGCGTCACTGATTGCTTACTTAGTGATGAAAGTTGTGCTCTGCAAAGGTTTGATTTCTTTGGCAAGAAGAGCGTCAAATCCCAACCTTACACCCCATTTTTGGACCAAAAAGATTTTAGGCCTTGAAACCCTTTCTTTCAAAATATTTTTGAAAAAAGTTCCTACGATGTTCTGAGGCTCGCATTTTGTTAAATATTGCGCTTTTCAGTAAACCGAGCAAGGAAAAAGTGGAAATGAATGAAAGAGAGGTGAACTCTTTGAAAAATCTTTCAAAACACCTTATTTAGAGGTTTGGAGTTGAAGAAAATTGGAGGAGAGGGAACAAACCTAGTTGGGGAAGAAGTTGGGCATGAACTGTTAAGAGAGATTCGGGTAGCCTTCACCAAATCAGGTATGTCCTTTTGTACACTTGGACTGAAGTTCTGAGGCCACCACCATTGGAAATTGGACTTTCGAGGCTTCATTTTACACTCAAGGATCTCCTAAAGCCGAGTCCGGATGAGGGAGATATGGCTGATTGAAGTTAGGCATCAATCCGATTGAGCTGGAGATGAGCATTTTTCACTAAAATAAGCATATCTTTTTTCACACTTGGAATATTGATGTGAGGCTAGCACCATTGGAAAGTATACTTCCGGGGCTTCAATTTAGACTCAAGAATGACCTGAAAATGAGTTCGGATGAACGAGTTATGCCCATTTGAAGTTAGGCCTAGAAGCAGATTTTTGATGGCCGGCAATGCATGTGCTGGCCAGCAATGTAAAATCGAGATATTTTACTCTAGTTGTTCCACACTGCTCCAGCTGTTCTCTCTTTGATATTTTTGACAAAAGCTCACTTTTTTCTTTATATAGATGACTTATCTCTCATATTTCAAGGTTGGAAAAATTTTGGAAGTCCCTCTCTCTACATTTCTCTCTCTCTCTTGAACTTTTATGCATATAAGTATAGATACACTTCAAGTTTGCCTATCAACTCTTAACCAAAGTTGTTCATCTTTGGGCTGAGGTTGCTTGAAGCTCTCTTGGAACTCCTTAAGTGGGTTTTGGCTTGAATTATGGCCTAGAATCACTCCTCTTCAAGAGGTATAACCTTTACCCTTTAAGCTTGTTTTTCATATTTGTTTTGCCATCTTTTTGGACTGTTTTGGGGCTGGTTTTGAACTGAAAAAAGCCTCTGTTTTTATGACCTAAAAGTGGTGGTTGGAGCCCATTTTAAGTTAAAGGGTGACTCACCCTTCTTGCTTCTTTGCTTGTAAAGTTTTTGTGCCTTTATTCATCATTTTGAAGCCAACTTTTTTGGGCCTTTTTACCACTAATTTTCAGAGATTTTCAAAGATTAAAAATTTTGTTTTGAGGTCCCAAAAATAGAGGGGTTGGTCACCCCTCTTCATGTTTGTTTACTAGTTCAAAAGCTCCATGTTTTGGCTTGTTGTCTTAGCTTCTTTTGTCTTCATTTCCAGCATGTCTTTCAATTGATTTTGGGCTATAAAAACTCTGTGGCCGGCAGTAGCCATCTATGGCCGGCAGTAGCCATCTATGGCCGGCAGGCTACTGATGCAATCCTCAACAGAGATTTGGTAAGTTTGAAGCAGAAAGTTTCTAGAGTATGCTCAACCCTGCAAATAGAGCCTCTCAAGAGCCAAACGAAGGGCTTTTCGGGGCGAAAACCGAGCATATGCATATTCCACTTCTCGAGGCAGACTAGTGGCAACATAGTTTAATATCTCGCATGATTAGTTAGTGTACATTTGTTTTAATTAATTAGTTTACTAGTTGATTAAGGTGTTGTAATAATTAGTAATTAGTTTGCTAGTTATTCGATTGATTTGTAATAATTAGTCTACTTAGTTTAATTAGCTTAGCTTAGATAAGCTTCATTCGGACCCTCCTTCGTGAGGGCACAATGTTGTAATAAGTGTACGTGCGTGTGTGTATGTTTTCCAATCCCACGTCTTTCTTCCTTTTATTTAATTGCTTTTGATGGTTAGATTAGGGACATGTTCAATTAGCTTACCTTATGCTCGCATGTTTGCATCCATTGATTTGTCTTGCACGCACCGAGGCTCGGCGCATCATTTAAACTAAATTGTAATTTCAATACTTATCTGAATACGTGTTTAACCACATGTTATCAAATTGATTCATATGCCATGTTTAGTAGCCGAGCCTATTAATTGCATTATTGCATGTGTTGCATTAGACATCTTGTATAGTTAGGATCATGTATCTTTCTAACTAGTTTTTTGTTTTTGGCTTGGAATACTCAGTAAGCTTTTATGTTTTAGCATCCTTGCATAAGTGTGAATGCTGCCATAATTAGTATGCTTGCCATGAGGCTATGTGCTTAAATGGTAAACTGCATGAATGCTTGTGGATGAAGGTTTGTTGTTTGAATTGGAACAATTCAACGAATGTGCATTTTAAGCCCACTTCGTTGAGTGACAAATCATGTTTTTAAGCCCACTATGTTTGGTGGCAAATCCCCATTCTTTAGCCCACTTGATGGTGGCAAATTCAAACCATTTTCGCAAACAAACATGAGTTGAATTGTTCAAAATTGAGCAAACTAGTCTATACTTGCTTGTGCGCATCACATAGTAAAGCTAGTTTAATAACCGGAATAAGAACACATAATGTTTAGAAAAATGCATATCATGATTAGTAGAGGCCGATCTTTTGATTGGGCGAGCGGGGGTGCTCAATTCATGACCTTTCCCCCTCGTACCCAAGTTTCCGAGCCGAGGCAACTTTGGTGATGACGGACACGTGGCCTTCGGCATGAGTCAGGGTTTCCTAAATTTTTCCAAAACAAAAATATTTAGGTGGCGATTCTGTATCTGGCAAAGTAGTCCAATTTTGGCATTATTTGATTTAAAATTGATTTTCCAAAAAGATTTGCTGGATTGGACTCTTTTGTGTTTATCAATTTCACATCGCACTTGTGAGACTAGATTTAGAACTGTTGGAGTTCGAACTGTGAGGCCTTCTTTTCCGAAAGGCGGGGTGCGGACAAAGGCGAGTGCACAGTGGTCCACCTTATTTTGTCTAGTCACTCAGGTGACACTTCTTGCGCTCGAGTGGTCTGCGCATATATCAGATCGTAAAATCACCTTTTTGAGTCACTTTTTCGTTTCTCTCTCTCTCTCGCTCTCTCTCTCTAAACATTCTAAAAACCCTAGATCTAGACTCTCTCTCTCTCTCTCTCTCTAAAACTCATCTTCTCTCTACTAATATACCTAGATCCATTGATTTCTCCACCCTAGTCGCTTTGATAAAAAGGTAGAGCTCACCTAGAGCTTTGTTCTAATCGGAGCACAATTGGTTTTCGACATCTTTGAGCTTTCTCCTTTCTCTCTCTCTTGTCTCCTCTTCACTTCAAGAGGTAGGGTCTATTTCCTTAACTCGAAATGAGTTCATTGGTGTATTTGTGGTATATTTTGATATGTATATCTTGTGGTGCTTAGATTGATTTTGGGTATATTTTGTGGGTTGAGGGTTTGTCCAAATTGGGGGTTGTTGGTTATGATTTTGCTATTAAATATATTTTTGGTATATAAACTTGCATATGATTTTCTAAAAGAGAAAAACCTCAATTTGTGGAAATTTTCTAAATGATGTTGATTTTGGGAATTGGGTAGAGTTTTGGAAAATGGATTTGGTTGGAAAAGTGTGATAAGGTTTCGGAAAACACCGAATATTAAATACTCTTTTGGAAATGTTCTAGAAAGGTGATTTTTGAAACTATTGGATTATATATCCATATTATTATATTTAATTATTACATTAGAGATAACTGTTTTGGCTATTAGTGGAGGATAGTATTGCCATGTGTTAGAAATTGCATGTGGATTAGGCAAATTGAGATCATTCATATCATGGAGCATGCGATGGATTTTGGAAATTGAAACTGTATGTTTTGGAAAAAGATTTCGGAAATTCTTGAATTATGTTTTGGAACATTTGCATTGTTTTGGAAAACAATATTTTGGATCACGTGTATTGTGTTATTTGAAAAAGGATAAATAAAATGGTGAAGTTGTGTAGGGGGTGTTAAAGCAGAATTAAGTTGGCATGTGTGTCCTTGGTGAAAGGCCTAAACCCGCGCGGTAGGTGTCGAGCCTTCTGGTTAGTACCGGTAAAAATCACCTTGTGACTTGTAGTTACTCGTATGAACACTAGCCTTGGAGATTTACCCATTTTATTTATTGTCATTTTGGTTTTGGAAAAGAATGTTTCGGAAATGGTTTTAGCAAAGTATTTGTTGTTGTTTAACGATGTATCGCATTTGATTTAGCAATGTATTTGTAGATTGGTATTGAGATACCTGGATTGGCTTTTGGAAAGGGTTTTATACCAAACAGATGTTTTGAACTCGGAAAACGTTTTGATTAACATAAGGTTTTGGTAATCAGAAACAAGGATTTTGTTGATAAATCAAATGGATTTTGAAAATACATTGGCCATATTGTATATATGTATTGCATCATGATAATTTATACTGGTGGAGCATATTTAGTTTTTGAAATATTCTCTACTAGGCTTTATGATCACCCTAAGTAGCTGAAAATGTTTTTCAGGTGTATATGTGTGGATATGGACTGAGACGTGAAGTTATGTTGAAACCGCGTAGGGTGGTTCTTTTAATTGTAGGTCATGGGCTATTTATGTTAGTTGTTGGCCGTGTGCCATTCTTGTAAGGGTTACACCCTTTGGACATGTTGTAGCCTCTGGGCATTTCAATTTAATTCATAACATCTGTGTATGATTTAGTTACAGAACATTTATTTGACTTAGATGTTGTATCTAGGAATGTATAAAATCGGATAAACACATGTATTGCGTGACTATATTATCTACATCTGCATGAGAGTTGTTATCTATTGTAACGCCCTGATAATCATATCACAACATTTATTACCAATCTGTTATTATAATCCAATTTCTAGACACTCATGTGAACGATAAATAAAAGTAAATAATTTTATAAACCAAAATCCGTCACATTTTTAGCGATTCCACTTCAAGCTCTATATAATGATTTACAACATACTGAAATACAAACAAGAAAAGAGAGAAAATTAAATACACCAAAATTGCCATAAGGGCTTACACCTTTCAAGACTAAGGGCTTTGATTTCAACAAACAAAATCCTAACTCGACAAATAAGCTCGATAGTTGTAGGCAAACAACAATCGAAGAAGTTTCAGTGCTCTGTGTTGAGTTCCATCCATTGGGTTATCTTCATCACCTGGAGTTTTAGGATATCCAGCCCATAAAAAGGAGTGAGCTTTTACGCCCAGTAGGAAGTAAACTTGACAACATGTATGAACGTGCAATATAATTATGCTCATGTAATGCCATGCCATGTTTATGACTTAACTTTGTTTGGGAACCAAATTCTGAAATACATGATTTATAACCCATGTGACTCAACTTATTACCCATTATCATAACCCAGAAATTTCATTTTGAAACCAACTCCACGTAAGACACCTCAAAATTCCCCTCACATTTACTGGCCACCAAACATAGTATGGTAAGTGGGCACCTCTTACTTTTTGAAAACCTCCGCATTTACCGGCCACTAAGCACGGAAGGGCAATTGGACACCCATTTCATTTTTGAAAACATCTCTACATTTTACGGCCACCGAGCACAGAGGGGCAATTGGACACTTATCAATCATTTCAACATTTCCCAACATTCACTAGTGCTTAGCACGGAAGGGCAATTGGGCACCTGTACCAAAATACCAATGACATCCCCACATTTACCGGCCACCGAGCACGAAAGGGCAATTGGGCACATCAACACACACAACGTATTCCGAAACCATACACACACCTTAAAATAATCCAATAATTAATCCAACCCCATGGAAATGCAATGCAATGCATGAGTTCCGAAACCTTTCTCTTTATCTCAAAATTCCTTTTTAATTGCACAAAAGTTCAACATGTAAAATCTAATGAACTATTTTGATTTCCAAGACTCCACGTCCTACTCTTTACCAACCATCAACCTCTGCAAAACATTACCTTACATCCTTTCAACATTCCAAGGATTCACACAATTTAACTTATTTAAATCACCAATAATATCATCATAGACAATAAATTATCCAACACACTTATCAATATGAAAAATCACTTTAATTTTTAACATAAGGTACCGATTAACTCAAACCCTCTTTTAATTAAAAAAAATCCCAATTCTAGGGTTTTCAATAAAATTGGGGGTTTTCCTCATTTCTTTGTTAAATCCTCAAATCATCAAGTATTAACCATCAAAGTACCAAAATATTCTAAATATTTCAAAGGTTTGAGTGAAAACCCCAATTTTTTAATATAAACATCTTTTCAATCAAATATTTCAAACTCAAATCAACCCAAACTTCCCATAATACAACATAATCAAACTAAATCTTAAAAGATTAGAGTTAAGTGAACTCCCCACCTCAAGGATGAGAGCTAACTATGAGGACCCAAGCAAAGACCTCGACGAAACCACTATTCAATTAGTCAAAAACACAATTTACACTTCTCCTTCACTAATCTTACACGATCTATGGTGGATCCTTAGTGTAAAGAGATGAAATCAAAGGTTTGTAGCCAGGGTTTTTGGACATGAAGAGGGGTGGAAGAGAAAAGAGAGAAAAAAAATGAAAGAATAAGCAAAAAAAGACTTTTATACTGGCTGATCCCGAGCAGACCGCTCGAGTGAAAAAAGAGAAGTCCCAAAAGTTTTGCATACAGTGAAAATACTAGGAGCATGAATTCTACGCTCAAGCGATAACTCCAACACTCAACCCATCTCGCCTGCAAAATAGCCAACTATTGGGAGTTGAAGATCACTGCTCGAGTGACCAAATGACTGCTCAAGCGGTCCAAAAAACTCAACTGTGACATCTATTGTTATCGTTAGGTGGTTTATTCACGTGGGCCGGACTCAGTAAATCTGGGGCGTGATAGTTGATTTGTTTTAAATTAAATGGTGAGTAACCAGACAAAAATGGTGAAAATCGAATACTTAGGTTTTGAGTGATCAATCTATAATTAGAGAGTTAAATAATTATTATTAGAGTATTAGAAATAATTACTAAGCTATTGGGATCAATTAGGGCCTGTATGTGTTTGTCAACAATGCATTTTCGATTCTAGGATTAAATTTGCAATTAAACAAGAGATTGAGAACTTTTATTATAATAATTCAAAAATAAAGGCCTTAATAAGATTTACAAAAATTATGTGTCTTACAGAGAATTTTCTAATAAATTCCCTATAAAAGAACATATTATAGGCACCCCATTTTTTACTGCCCTCAATACTTGGGCACCACTGATTGATCACTCAATGATGAATGTGTACGTTTGTTAAATGTTTGATTTCCTCAGTAGGAAACCTCAATTTTGCCCACAAACCTTGTACCTTGTTTTGGACCAAAACAGTAGTTTTTCAAACCTGATTATCCAGGGACCTGCAGACTTACTAGTGTGGCATGCCGGTCACTTGTGCAAAATTTTAGATCTTTTTGCCAGCTGTGCCAGTTGTCTCCACAGATGCATGCACTGCCCCAGCTGTGTCTGTATAGATATTTTCGAGATAGTCTCATATATTTTTATATATAGATGACTCCTTCTCATTTTTTTAGGGTTAGAAAAATTAGAAGAGCAAAAAGTTTTGGAAATTATTTCTTTCTCTACATTTCTCTCTCTCTCTTGCAACTTATACAACCTTTGCCTATACACTCTAAACCGAACTTGGAGTGTTCCTTGCTGAGGTGCTTAAGCTTGCATTTTAGCACTTGAGAGTGAAATTGGTGGTTTAAATCCAAAGGGTCATTCCTCTTCAAGAGGTATACATCCTAGCTCTTTTGTTCTTTCCTATATTTTCTTGCTGTTTTTGAGTTGTTTGTTACCTATATTTTTGGGCTGAAACTTGTGGTTTAAAGCCATTAAAGAAAGAGGGGTGGATCACCTTTCTTTGTACCTTGTTTCATAGACTTTTACCCTTGTGTTTCCTACCTCTTTATCAACTTTTTTTTTTAGCTTTTTACCACTATTTTTTTAGAGTTTTTCAGAGGCTAAAAATAATGTTTTGAAGTCCCAACAATGGAGGGGGTAGCCTCCCTTCCTTGTACTTGTTTATTAGCTTAAATTGCTTCATGTTGTAGCTTACTCTTTTAGCTCCTTTAACTTCAATTCCAGCACTATTTTAGCCTATTTTATGTGTTTGTTTCATTCATGCTTTGTATTGTATGCTTGTAGTATAATAGTCCTCATAGGTTTGGTGGTTTAGGCCTTAACCACCAACCTATTTGAGTTAATAGTATTTATTTTGCGCTTTTCTTACTTGTGATCACCTTTAATCACCTCTGCAACTCTATCATTTCTTAACTCCTTTTGTGGCCATGAGAGTTGTTTCAAACCAATTGCTTGTTTAAGCTACAGATAGAGGTATTGTACTTAATGGTTTAATCCTTTTGGAAGTTCATTACCAACGGCATGATGTCTCTCTCATGCCCAAAACAACCCTTTGTTTGACACTTCTCTCCATTAGTGGACTTAAAGCTCATTATTGGACTTATGAACTAATGAATGGATGGTAATTAAAATGGAGTAATGAAATTGGGACTAAAAGAGATGCAAGATAATAAAATAGTTTGGTGTTCAATCGGACGTTAATTGAACAGATGGAGATTTGAGTCATTTCATACTTGTTAGTGATGAAATGGTTCAAATTTCCAAGGTCAACCACTTCCCTTGATCAATCTATGATAGAGAGGAGGTTCTTTAGTCTTTACTTGTGCACTTATTGAAATTCTACCCCTTGGTTCATAAGTCATCACGTAATGAAATTGCATCGATTGATGGCTTGCGAATCGAGCTTACCACTGCTTTGAGTTGTTTGATGATAAGGAGGTGTAGGGTATACAAACATTCATTGAGCATGCTCTGTTTATTCTCTGTTGCAATAGGAAAGGACCAACATTAGTAGCTGGCAGGCCACTTTTACTGGGTGGTAGGCTACTATTAGTGGCCGGCCGACCACTACTTTTGGGTTGTCGGCCACTTTTGTTAACTAGGCAGTGTACTATTTCAGTAGGGTAGAGCAGAGATTGAGGTGGAAAAGCAGTGCAATATTCTAACTATGCAACAGAGGCATTCCGATAGCAAAATGGAAAGCATTTTCGAGTGGAAATCCACATCTATGCATGAACCATCTCTCGGTTCTTGAGACCCATTGCATTTGTTAATAATAGTACGTTGTACAATTTGTAATTAATTAGTTAAACTAGTTAGTTTTGTGTTGTACTTAATTAATTAGCTAAAATAGTTAATTAATTTGCAGTGTTGTAAATAATTAGCTAGCATAGTTAATTTATTTCATTTGTTTGTAATAATTAGTTAATTAATTAGCTAGTTCATTTATTCGGACCCTCCTGCGCAAAGGCGAAATTGTAATAATGTGTATGTCTTCCAATCTCACGTCTTTCTCCCTTTTATTTACTTGCTTACGATGGATAGCTTAGAGCATCATGTTTCTTTTAGCATTTCCCATGTTTGCATCCATTGTCTTGCATGAATCGAGGCTTGGTTCATCATTTTAACAAGCATTGTCGTTTATTACTTCGTTGAATACGTGTTTAAACCGCATGCTATCAAATTGATTCACATGCCATGTTAGTAGCCAAGCCTATTAATTGCATATTGCATGTGTTGTGTTAGTCATTTTGCATTGCGTAGGAGCATGCATGTTTCTAATTGTTTTGTTTCTTTTGGCTCGCCTTGGAGTACTAGGTTAGCATTTATTGCTTTAGCATATCACATGCGTGTGATTGTTGCATTGACAGAGCATGATACCATGAGGCTAAGTGTCTAATTGATATACTTGCTTGAATGCCTGCGGATGGAGGCTAGTTGCTTAAACTGGAATAGTTCGGAGGGGCCATGGAGACATGCCATGCCTGTGCATTCTGGTAGTAGGAGAAACTACAAGACATGCAGCTTACAATCAAGGTCTCAAAGGTTGACGACGGAGAGAAGCACTCATCATCTTGCGTGTGCCTTGTCGACATCCAGATACTCATTGTGGGATGCCTTTGGGGTTACCAATCGTGCCAAACAATTCAGACTCTCAATCTTCGATCTGATATCACTAGTATAATGTGAAACAACAAATGAAAGTCCAAATCCAACAATTTTTAAAGAAAATCTGTTTTATTGCAAAACATTTGCTAGGAATGAACTAAATCACCAAATTTCAGAGTCGCCACCTAATCTTTTGGAGAACTTAAGAAACCTGTGAATCATGCCAAAGGCCATCGTCCGTCATAACCAAAGTAGCTCGGCTCAGGAACTTAGGCATGAAAGAAGAAGGTCATTAATTGGGCACCCCCCTCAACCGATTAAAAGATCGGCCTCTACTAAGTTATGATGTGGTTTTTGTAATCAACATATATTCATGTTCCAGTTATTTATTAATGCTATCATTACTATCTGAGGCGTGCCAGTATAGATTATGTCACTGATTTTGGTTATGCTTTGATTTCACGCATTTTTGAAAAGTCTTTTTGTACAAACTTATAAGCATACGAATCAATTACATTCCAATACTAACAACACAACCTCCATCCATTGGCATTGAAGGAGATATCTTATCTAAGCACTTAGCCTCATGATATAGTGACAAATGTAATAAGGAACATGCACATGCAATATGCTAAAGCCAAAAATTTTCCACCTAGTACTCCGGGGTGAGTCCCAAGAAACATATAGATATATGTACATATATGCATGATCCTATATACAAATGACTAGTGCAACACATACACGACATGAGCCTAGGAGTCCGGATGCTAACATATGACATGGATATCATCTCAAGGCATAGGGCGATGCACATACTTAGTTCGAAAATAATAAATTCCACAAATGGATAAATCGGACCCGGATACATGAAAAATGGATGCAATACACAAGTATGATAAATAAAACATGATACAATACCGAAAGCATGTAAATGAAAGGGTTAAAAAGACGTGGGGTTGGAAGTTTTTATAACAATTTGAATAGGAAAGGAGAGGGGAGAGAGAGAGAGAGAGATTATTACAACATTTTGAATAAATAATAAAAGAAAAAGATAGAGGGATTGGAGGAATCATTACAATAATGAATCGATTTAGTCGAACAACTATTGAATCTAACAAATCATACTAAATAAATCATCCAGGAGTTCCATAACCACTTAGGAGACTACCCCTCTGAAGTTGTCTGTTCTGTTCTTGGGGAATTTAGTCGGCTATGGGCAAAAATGTCTAGTCGAGTAGAATATGGGCTGGTCGAATCTCTCATTCGGGTAAAATCTGGATTTATGTAGGAATTCCAAAAAAATAAAAAGCCATGTACACTTTTAAAGGGGTATTCATCTCTTCTCCCTCATCCACTCATAGAAACCACTTAAAGAAGAGGTAGATGGGCTACAACCCTAAACAATGATATAAATAGATATGTACAATAGATATTTTGCAATAAATCAACAATTAAATGAATAAAAAAACAAGAACAAATTGAAGCCCCACGTAATGGATACGAACCTACATATTCTCTTTGTGAATAAGGGAAAATCAATACTCAAATCCATACTATTAAATGGAGAGCGTAGATTAATGCAAATCATTTTTTGGTAGAAGTTTTGCTTATTAAAATAAGGGATTCATAAGGATAAAAAAAAGCAATAAGGATAAAAAAAATAAAATAAAATAAGGGATTCATCAAATTTATTGAAAACTCCTCATCTAGTCATAGAACAAGGATGATTGCATTCTTTTTTATATTCACAAATGACTGAGAAGAGAGGTTTAAACTTTTTTTGACCTAAAATCTTTTGTTTTACTTCCAAAATGTTCAATGAAAAGGTAAGGATACAACTTTTCCAACATGAAATCCCATGGATTACCCAAGCAATCCTATGAACAACCCCTAGCACTCATTGACATTAAGTAAGGAGTTGAAACACATGGATTGATACACTTCAGAGATATGATAGGTGAAAAAGAGGAGTGTAATAACAAGAAAAGCTACTTTACTTATTGAACTTGTTAATGGATGTCAATGGATGGCTAATAGTTACTCCCAAACACATCCACAAGGATTCAAAGTACATAAGCACTTGAAGTTAAAGCCAAGGAAAGCAAGAAAAAATAGAAAAAGCAGGCAACTCAATGGACAGGTGGCTAAATCTACTCGCTCCACATCCATGAGGACTTGTTACATCTCTACAATAGTTACATAATGAAAACAAAGCTTGAAATGAAGAAAAGAAGAGAGAAAGATGATTAAAGGTGTAAGAATATCGCCCCCTAAGAGGATAAGTCCTTTTAGTTCACAAGCTCCCCCTTTAATTCCCTCAAGTCACTTTAGATGTATTATTTAATGTCCAAGAGTCTTAGCAAGGAGCCTAGGATCAAGCTTCAATGGAGTGTTGATGTTTAAAGCCAAAAGGTGGTAAATAAGAGATGAGGTCAAGAGAGAGAAGGGTCAATAGGTTCTTATGAGGTTTGGGCCAAACTTTCAACCTTTTGAAATGAATTGGTGAGCTCTATTTATAGAGCCCAGGGTATAAATATTTGAAATATATGTGGAAAGTGTGCTGGAGAAGTTGAAATTCTTGAAAATGCTCTATACCTAGAACATTAAGCCAACCGTTCCACTTGTTGATTGGTTGAGTGTATTTTTGACCAGCTAACATATGGTATCCAGCCAGTCAGAAAGCACGTTGTCATATCAACTAGAGAAGGTTAGACTGAATTGAAAGGAGAAATAGGAATTTTAGAGGATTTTACCCCTTTTATCCATTCAAACTATATTCTTTTCTCAATCTGTTTGAAAGAATACCACGTTTTGACTTTGAAAATATGAGCCTCAGAACATTATGGTAATTTTGAGATTTGCACCACTAAAACTCATTTTGAAAGAGGTTTTCATTTTGATCAAAAAATATTTTGTCCAAAATAGGCATTTTGAGGGTTTAAAGCTTAATCCTTAGGCTTCTTATTGTAGAACTTTGTAAGATTAACACATCTCATCTTCATCATTGGGAACTTAAAAGGGAGCACTGAAGTTTTGAGGCTAGAAAAAATGAGGTGTCTACACTCATATTTGGCTAGATCAGAGGATCTGAGGACAATTCTTGATGAAAGAGTGCACCTAAGAGAAGCCCAGAGGATACCTTCTTTACAAAGGATAGTGCCCAGGTCGCACGGCAATGTGGAAGTAGCAATGTTAGTGCCACGAGTGGTTGTTCATATGCCAATTGATCAACAGTTGGCAAGGTTGTAGAGCTTGCCATTTTCTCCAAAAATTGATAATGTGCGTTTGGCTTCCATCAACCTTAGTTTACCATCTACGATAGGAAAACTGATCCCTACATGCACATTAGCCACTATCAGCAGGTCATGGCAGTGCATAGGCAAAATGATGCCTTAATGTGCATTCTATTTCCATTAAGTTTGGGGAAGTTTGGCATGATATGGTTTGGAAAGCTACTAGAGGGTAGCATTGACACTTGGACGCAGTTGGCAGAAGCTTTTGTCACTCGATTCAAGGCAAACACTAAGATGCTAAAGGAAGTTGACCATTTGTTGAAGGTCATGATGGAGAAAGGTGAGGTGTTGAAATCCTACAATGCTAGGTATTAGAAGACGTTCAACGAAATTAACGAATGCCCCACCAACCTAGCCATAACATAATATAAGCGTGGTTTTCCAGTTGGACATAAACTAAGGGACACGCTTACTATGACTCTGTCTTCCACCATATAGGTGTTGATGGACTACATCAACCAATACATTATGGTGGAAGAGAATTCAACCCGATCTATTATGTAGACAGATCTAGTAAGAATGGACAAAAAGGTTACGACAAAGGTTAACATGGTTGGGAGAAAAAACATCCGAAATAACCATAATTGAACACAATAACTAAGCAGACTCGTCCCGAAATAATGAGGAGGAGAACACGAGAAAATTGAAGGCGTGCATTAGCATCACCACGGTCTTCAATAAACCTATTTACAGGATTTTGAGTGAGATTCGAAATGAGCCATATGTCTAATAGCTAGCCAAGTTAGGTGAAGCTCAGAGGGGCTATGATCCAAAGTACCAATGCACCTTTCATGATGAAAGAGGGCACTGTACTGAGGATTCTGTGCCATTGAAGCAACACTTGGAAGAGTTAGGGGTGGCATGCCATTTGGATCTTTTCATTGTGGGTGAAGCTAGAGCAGCTCCCTAGAATCAAGTTCTTCTAAATGGCCTAGCAATCGAAGACTCTCCTACCCAAGGGATAATTAACGTGATATATGGAATCGTCAAACCTGAGAGGGTATATGAGCTTAGGGGAATAATCAAAAAGGCCAAACATATGATGGAAGTACTCAATGTGCGGTTGATGAACATGAAGGAGAGGACTAAGCAGAGGGATGTGATATCCTTCTCAAGTAAAGACTTAGTGAGGATCCAGACTCCTCACAACGACGCACTAGTTGTCACTATGTGTGTCAAAGACTTTAATATAAATAGGATCTTGATTGGCCAAGGTAGCTCGGTCCAAATAATGTATCATGATGCCTTCAAACAGTTGAAGCTAGAAGACAAAGACTTGGCACTGGCAACATCACCTTTGGTCGGCTTTAACTCACAGCTGGAATGGCCTTTAGGGAAGATCATATTGTCGGTCAAAGCTGGCTTAGCCGTTAAGCAAGTAGAATTTTGGGTGTTGAAAGTCTCATCCATTTACAACGTGATTGTGGGGAGAGGTTGGTTGCACACCATGCAGGTAGTTACTTCAACTTACCATCAAGTGATGTGTTTTCCTTCTATATTTGGTAGGATTGAAGAGGTATGAAGAGATCAGGTGATGGCGAAGCAATGCTTTGTCACTATGAACAGTAATCGTGCTAGCAAACGTTTTGTGCAAATGATTGAAGGACTGGAGGACAAGGAAGTTCTAGTGGATGTCGGCAAGAAAGCTGAGGAACAATTTGTTAAAGAGTTAGTGGAGGTGCGGATCGACGAAAATGATCCAGAGAAATTCTTTTTACTAGGTTCATCTTTGTCTATTAAAGAAAGGTTAGAGATTGTGGATTTTTGACCTCTAACATCGAAGTGTTTGCTTGGATGCCTTACAATATGCCTGGCATTGATCCAAGCCTCATTTGTCATCAGTTAAATGTCTTCCCTCAAGCCAGACCAATCATATAGCAAACACGCTGGTCAGTTTTACATCACACTGAGATAGTGGTGTAAGAAGTAAAAAATTTACTGGAAGTTAGGGCTATCAAAGAAGTCCATTATCCTAAGTGGATTTCAAACACGGTCGATGTGCTAGAAAAGAATGAAAAATGGCACATTTGCATCGACTACAAAATGATTAACAGGGCATGTTCTAAGGATAACTTCTCCTTACTGATGATTGATCAGCTGGTGGACTCAGTAGCTGGACATAGATGATTAAGCTTTTTGGATGCGTACTGTGGGTACCATCGATAGCCATGTATAAACCGAACCAGGAAATCACTTCCTTCACAATTCCAAAGGGGTTGTACTGCTACAAGATATTGCTTTTTGGTTTGACAAACACAGGGGCTACTTTTCAAAGAATGATCACCAAAATGTTTACTCATTTTCTCAGTAAGACAATGGAAGCCTACATTTATGACATGGTGATTAAAAGTAAGAGTGAGTCGGATCATCTCAGCGACTTGATAGAGATGTTTGACATCTTTAAGACTTACAAGTTGTGTTTGAATGTAACCAAATGTGCGTTTGGAGTAGGGCTTGGCAAGTTTCTAGGCTTCTTGGTGAACAATTGTTGAATAAAATTAGAACCCTCGTTGATCAAAGAGTTGGAGAGACCAAATTTGACAAAGGACATACAACATCTTACCAGAATGGCAACCACACTAAACAGATTTATAAGTCGATCTTTAGATCATTGTAGACTCTTCTTCCAAATATTGAAGTCCAAGTTTTGTTGGGGCGGATAATACGACCGCGCTTTGCAAGAATTGAAAGTCTATTTGTCCTCAACTCTAATCTTGGTGACTCCAAAACTTGCAAAAGAACTTTTTCTGTACTTGGTAGGTTCTCAGCATACTGTCAGCATGGTTTTGGTACTCGTAAAAGGAATACAACATCTACCAATTTTTTATGTGAGCAAGACTTTGTTTGACGCTGAAATGAGGTACTTACTGTTGGAAAAGTGGGCATTGGACTTGATGATGACATCTAGAAAGTTAGCGTATTATTTTCATGCTCACACAATAGTCATGCTAACAGAATTCCCTTTGAAAGTTTTGTTTGAAATGGCCAATTTTTTAGACAGATTTTGAAGTGGGCAGTTGAGTTGGGATGATTTGATATTAAGTTCCAACCCAGAACTGCAATAAAAGTACAAGCTTTGGCAGACTTTGTTGCTGAGTTCACCACTAACACTCATCCTGTTTATCTAGTTGATCTTATAGAGTCAATCGCATAGAGGGGTAGGCGTTGTGGGCGTTATGGAAATTGTGCAGCCCACCATTGCGCTATAAGTGGATCATCAACCGCAACTTGCAGAATGTAGCAGCATGCCAGTGGGTTTGGACATAGTAGTTCAACCTATTGGACCCAACGATGTGTCATTAGAAGGGAAGCTGGCATGTAAGTTGTGGAGTCTAGCAGCGGTGCTCTTGAAAGGGAAATGCTAGGGCTACCGAGAAAAGTGATGGTCAAACTAATAACGCCAAGCAAGGAAATTATTGAAGTCCTAGACCCTAAGAAGTCTTAGGACCCTTCAGAGTGCTAAAAGTTATTTGTTGGAGAAATGTGAAAACTTTTTGTAAATAGAGCTTCAAACAGGCATGGTGCTGAGCTAGGCATCGTTTTAATATCATTAGAAGGATTAACCGTGGAGCATGCTATCATACTTGGATTCCCAGCCTCGAACAATGAAACAAAGTACAAAGCACTATTAGCTGGACTAAAAAAGCACCCTCCGAATGAAAGTAACCGAGCTAATGGTTTACAATGCCTCCAAACTTGTAGTCAATCAAGTTTTCTGGAGAATATGAAGCAAAGGTTGGCAGGATGGCTAAATACCAAGTGCTGGTAAGACAAGAAATCAAGAAGTTTGAAGAATAAGGGTGGAAGAAATCGGCCGCGAAGAAAATAGCAAGGCAAACGAGTTAGTCGGGCTGGCCTCCATAACGAATAAGTCAACTCCTAATCCTTTATTGATAGAGTTTTTACCAAGGCCGAGCATTGAAGAGCCTGAAAAAATTGAAGTACTGTGCACCGAATTAGGACCTTCCTAGATGGATCCTGTCATGATCCAAACCCGATGCCCAGAAGTTAAGCGTCGTGACAAGACAATAACTGAGGTTATAACAAATTAATAATGCAGTGGAGTAAAATAAAGGGTACCAAAATATTTTTTTTTATTAAAACATACACTGGAGCTTTTATTTAATTACATTGTCAAAGCTAGACTATGTTTACAAAGTGTCTTGTATCTACTCTAACTCCTGGCCTTGCTACATCTAACTTATAGACAAGGGGTTAAGATCCATTTCTAAGCTTTATCACCCAAAAGTGTTTAACATTTATAAGCACATGTCAGAGTGAGAAATGTTATATTGAGAGCATGATGACACAAAAGTCACCATGGATAATTATTTGGGCTAAACAAAGATTAGCTTGGTAACAAAAATACATAAATCATTTTCAATAATAGAAGCATAATGCAGAAATCATATAAGCAAATAATCATAACCACGGTACAAAGCAGGTGCATGGACTCAAGAGGTGGCTTGTACGAATCCTAGGAGTGGCTCTCACAACTGGAGTACATAGCTAGACTACTCGCTAAGGTAGCTAGAGTGGTCAAAGCAGCTAGTAATTCCCCTAACTGGAGTGAACTCTCCCCTGTAAGGCCCTTTTTTTATTTGTGACTTTGACTTTGCAAGAACTAGCTCTAAACAACACTTTGCTCCACACCAATAATTAGAGGGTTAGTGGATCCATGTCAACAGAGGGTCACAACATGACTAATCAGAGGGCCCATGGTTATTTAAGTCCCTCAAGGCATGAGACTATCAAAGGGTCACTAAAGTGACAATTTAGAGGGTCAATGGTTTTTTAAATCTCCCAAGACATGAGACCTTCTTGGTGGTACTTACAAAATAATTGTTCAAGAACACATTTAATAACAGTTATATCCATGAGTTTCCCTTTTAAAGCAAATAGGTGCATTTCACAAATAATATGGTTTAAAAACTAATATAATTTGCAAAACATAGTTTACATAAAACAATTTATTGTAGCTCAAAATATAATAAAACTCACCTCAATATCAATCCCTAATTCTTACTTTCATGAAATTTTAGAAATATAAATAGAATTTAATCACTATACACTAATTAATTAATCTACTAAAACTACTAGACTTCTAAGCAAAAGAATTTAATACAAGCTTGCCTTCTCTTCTTCTTCTTCTTCTTCTTCTTCTTCTTTTTTTTTTTTCCCTAAAGCTCCCTTTCTTCCTCTCCTTATAATCTTCCTAATCAACACATCTCCTATTTATAGGAGATCCTTAGTAGGCAATTGATATTGACATTGAGTGGTCATATGGTATTTGCCACTATATTGAGCTTATCTACCATAATTCCCACTATAGATTTGCTTTTCCTTTCAGCAAGCACCAATAGTGCAATCCTCATTATTATTATTATTATTATTATTATTATTATTGTTATTTATGATTAGTTGATATTAATGTGGTATTAAAATTAATTAAACATTTGGGGTGTCACAGATCCCATCATTACCTTTCTGCGAGACAGAATTTTACTAACCAAAAAGAAAGAAGCTAACAAGGTTAGGGCTAAGTCAAATCGGTTTTAGCTCTCACTATCTGGGGTACTGTATAAAAGGTCTTTCACTAGGTCATACTTGAAATGTGTTCATCTCAGCAAGATTGATGCATTTTTTTTTTTTTTGAAATCCACATGGGCATATGTGGAAGTCACATTGGGGGGAGATCATTGGCCTAATGCACTATTTCGCAAGGATATTGGTGGCCATGCATGCAGGTTGACACATAGAAGTACGTTGAAAAATGTGAGAAATGCCAAAAGTTTGAACACTAGATCCATCAACCGGCTAGAGAGTTGCTTCCCTTGACGAGTCCTTGGCCATTCACTCTATGGGGGTTGGACATAGTAGGACCATTGTCTACTGAACCGAGCAACAAAAAGTTCTTTATCGTAGCAACAGACTACTTCACGAAATGGATAGAAGTAAAAACCTTTGGCTTTAATCAAGGAAAAAGACGTGAAGAGATGTTTTTGGTATAATGTTATTACAAGGTTTGGAGTCCCAAAGGCCTTAATATATGATAATGGGACACAACACTAGCCTACCTGCAATCAAACGGCCAAGCAAAAGCTTCAAATAAAACAATCTTAGATGGACTTAAGAAGCACCTTGAGAATGCCAAAGGCAAATGTGTGGAAGAATTGCCTAACGTATTGTGGGCATACTAAACTACATTGAGGCGATCAACTGGGGAAACACCGTTCACCTTGGCATATGGCATGGAGGCTGTTATCCCTTTGGAAATTAGAATGCTAACAATTAGAAGTGAAAACTTTGAGCCAGATCTGAATGGCGAAGCAATCGCTTTTTAGCTAGATTTAGCTGAGGAAATAAGAGAAAGAGCATCGATTCACATTACGGCGTACCAACAAGAGTTTGCAAAAATGTATAATAAAAACGTGCTTTCAAGGCAATTCGAGATTGGAGATTGGGTTTTACGGAAGGTAATGGGCAACACCATTATATCTGGTGAAGGCAAGTTGGGTGCCAATCGGGAAGGACCCTACAAAATAGTGGTCTTAGCCAGAAAAAAGAGGCGTACAACTTGGAAGATTTGGACAGTCGTGCTGTTCCTAGGCCCTAGAACGTTGCCAACCTTAAGTTGTTTTACTTTTAGCTTACTTTTGTAATCTTCCCATTTTTTATTAATAAGACAAATTGACAAATTTTCATTTTGCAATGTTTACTGCTTTCTATGGTATCGTGGTCATGATTGTACTTAGTGACTAATCTGATTTCGCTTGGCGAAGTTAGTTAGTGAATTTTTCAAAGCCTTTGCCAAGCTGAATTTTTCAAAGCCTTTGTCGAGTTAGTTTTGCTTGGTGAAGTAGGTTAGGAGGTGTTTCCAACTTTGAAAGACTTTGTCGAGCTGGTTTTGCTCGGCAAAGCAGGTTGGGGGATATTTCTAACTTTGAAAGCCCTAGCCGAGCTGGTTTTGCTCGACAAAGCATGTTGGGGGATATTTCCAACTTTAAAATTCTTAGCCGAGTTGGTTTTGCTCGGCAAAGCAAGTTGGGTGATATTTTCAAATTTGAAAGACTTTGTCGAGCCGATTCTGCTCGAGAAAGCAAGTTAGGGGATGTTTCCAACTTTGAAAGTCTTAATTGAGCTGGTTTTGCTCGATAAAGTAGGTTGGGGGATATTTCCAACTTTGAAAGACTTTGCCGAGCTGATTTACTTGGAAAAGCAGGTTAGAGAATGTTTCCAACTTTGAAAGTCTTAGCTGAGACTGGTTTTGCTTGACCAAAGCAAGTTGGGGGGTGTTTCCAAATTTGCAAGACTTTGCCAAGTTGGTTTTGTTCGGCAAAGCAGGTTGGGGAGTGTTTCCAACTTTGAAAGTCTTTGCCGAGCTAGTTTTGCTCAGCCAGTTATGCAAGTTAAGCAGATAACGTGGAAACAACAACAGAACATACAAAAAGTTGTAGATTTTCATTACAAACGAATGCGCAGATAACCCAGTTGTAAAGACTTCAAGGATCATTACAAAAGAAAGGGGCAGATAGCCCAGTTACAACTAAAAAAAAAAACAAAACAAAAAATGTTGTTTCGGTCAAACAACATGATCTACTTGTTTTGATATGGCGCTAACCTCATCGCCAACTATCAGGTCGATCATTCCCTCTTCTGTAAGGTCAGTGATACCCTTTTCTGTAATGACAGTGAGCTGAGTGTGGCCCACATCACTTTGAGCAGCCGCCTGTTCCACCAAGCTCACTTGTTCAACTAGGCTCGCCTCCTCCTCCACGTCCAGCAGTTTTTGTTGCATAACGCTTGCATATGCCTCCATGTACTTTGGGATAAAGTGAGGGGGAGGATTCTTGAAGATTTCATAATTACAGGCATGTCCCAGCTTCTCGGCTATCGCTTTCCAACCACACTAAAAGAAGATGTCTTTTATGGCCTCACATTGGCGCTTATAGGCCTTTTCTCCTTGTTCATAGCTGCGGTCCTCTGCTTTTTGATATCCTTCTGTAGACACCCCATTTTTGACCGCCCCTAAGACTTGGGTGCCTTAGGTTGATCACTCAATGATGAAATACTACGCTATACAAACGTTCGATTTCCTCAGTAAGAAGCTGCAATTTTGAGTATCTAAATCCCAACCTTACACCCTATTTTTGACCAAAACTATTTTAGACCTTAAAACTCTATTTTTCAAAATATTTTCCCAAATGTTTCTACAATGTTTCGAGGCTTGCATTTCATTTAAAATATTACACTTTTCGGTAAACCGAGCATGGACAAAGTGGAAATAAATGGAAGGGAGGTGAACTCTTTGAAAAATATTTAAAAATATTTTATTTATAGGTTTGGAGTTGGAGGAAATAGGAGGGGTTGGAGGAAAACTAGTTTAGGAAAAGGTTGGGCATCAAACTGTTAAGAAAAAAATGAGAAGCATTCAGTAAATTAAACATATCTCTTTGTACACTTTGAATTTAGATGTGAAGCCACCACCATTGGAAAGTAGACTTCTGGGGCTTCAATTTAGACTCAAGAATCACCTAAAACTGAGTCTGGATGAGGGAAATATGCCCGTTTGACGTCGAGCTTGAGAGTTGTCTTTTGTGGTTGGCCGACCACTTTTTGTGGCCAGCTATACAAGTCATTGGCCGGCCTGCCAGGTGTCTCGAGAGGTAGATATTTATAGCCAGGTGTCCCCATAGGCCAATTTTAGTGGTCGGCCGTCCCCAAAGTGGCCGACCGACCAGGTTTCCCGGTAAAATAGATATTTTGCCGCAACCACTTTTCAAGGCTGACCGGCCACCTTATTTTAGACCAGCAATGCCATTTTCGTGGCAGAATAGAACAGAGGTTGGGGTGAAAACAGATTATCCTTCTGACTGCGAAACAGAATAGTTTTGGCAGCAAAATAGAGGTGTTTTTGGGCAAAAATTCTTGTTCATGCATATGCGATTCCTCGCTTCCCATGGCTCGTGGAATTAATGCTAATAGAAGTATGTTGTAGTTAAGTTAGTAGTTTATTTGAAACTTGTAATAGCTAGTTCATTAATTAGTTAGTTTAATTCTAACTTGTAATAATTAGTTAACGTAGCTAATTTATTTTGGCACTGTAATAATTAGCTAAATTAGGATATTCATTCGAACCCTCTTGTATGAGGGCAAATTTGTAATATTATGTATGTCTTCCAACCTCTATTCTTTCTCCCTTTTATTTACTTGCTTATGATGGTTGCATGTAGTATCATAATTCGGTTTCATATCTTTACCATGTGTAAATATCCATTTATACATGCATTAGGTTCGGTTCATCATTCTCACATTGTTATTAATTGCTTAATTACTTGAAAATGTGTGCTATCACATGACTTGATTGGAGCCATATGCCATGTTAAATAAACCGCACCTAGTAGTTGCATTTTGTATGTGTTGCATTAGTCATTTCCATTATTAGGATCATGCATATTTCTAACTATTTTTTGTTCTATTTTGGCTTACCTCGGTTGAGTACTAGGTGAGCGTTTTCGCTTTAGCATATTGCATGAGTGTTAGTGTTATCACATCAAACATGATTACCATGAGACTAAGTGCTTCGTTGATATACTTGTTTGAATGCCAGTGGATGAAGGCGTTTTCACTTAAATTGGGATAATTTGATTAATGTAAATATGAGCCCACTTTTTCAAGTAGCACATATTCAAAACACTTTTCATAACAAACATGAAATCAAGGCGTTCCAAATTTTGTGAATTGGTCTATACTTGTTTGCTCTCACATAGTAAAGATAGCCTAAATAATTGGAACAAGAGCATATACTGTATATAAAAATCACATCATAATTAGTAGAGGCCAATCTTTGATCAAGTGAGTGGGGTGCTCAATTCATGACCTTCCTTTCTCATACCTAAGTTCCCGAACCGAGACACTTTGGTGATGATGGACACATGGCCTTTAGTACGAGTCATGGGTTTCTTAAATTTTCCAAAAATATTTAGGTTGCGACTCTGTAATTTGGCAATGTAGTCAATTTTTGGCATTTTTGATTCAAAATTGATTTTCCAAAAGATTTGCTAGATTTTGACTCATTTCTGTTTATCTATTTCACATTGCACTTGTGAAATCAGATTCAGAACCACGGGAGTCCGAACTATAGGGCTAATCGTATTTGAGAGGAGCACGAAAAACAAGCTACACCTTCTTCAGCACGGTGGTTTGGGCTTCATAGGTGGATTTGAGCTTCTTTAACTCGCCTAAATATCGATTCTTCTTATTGGCAAAGGCTTTTTGTTTAGCCACCTTAGCCATACTAACCTTCTCGGCTAGTTGATCTAGTTCGGTGGTGATCTCGGCTAGACTAGTTTGTAGTGTTTGCAGCTCAGCCATCTTTGCATCGTTATTCGCTATCGTCACCCACATATTCTTCCTTAGATCCAACACACGCTCATGAGCAATGTGAACTTTTTGCACAGCCTGCAAAGCATGGACGTTATCATAAAACCGAACAAATAGATTAATGAAAAATAGAAAAATTTACCATTATTATGAATTTGATGGCTGACCTGATGGCCTTTAGGTTGGTCAATTGTTGATACCTCTCCATGTCAGCAAGGAAAAGTAACCTTCTGGCTAGGTTAAAGGTTGGCTAGATATTTTTGTTTGTGTAAATTGAATCAAATGCGGTCATAACTCGACCTTTATACATTAGAGTTGGTGCCCATACTGGGGGAGGGGGGTATGAGAGAGATCAGCAGCTTGCTCAGCTAAAGGTGATTCGAGTTAGTCACTGATGCCAATTTGATCGGCGTCTTACAGCTCGGTGCTCTCATTATCAACTAGGTGTTGTTAGGGGTGAGCATGGTTCGGATTGGGGTAAAACCAGGACAAATCCGTTATCTATGGGTCCTAAAAAATTAGAACCATTCCGATCCGTTTAAATCGTTGAACCAATCCGAACCAATCCATTTAAACACGGATCGGATTAGATTAGTTTAGGACCACAGATTCACATAATTAAATAACAAAAATTTTATAGAACATTTAAATTTCATAAAAACATAAACATAGTACCATATTAGTTCCACAATAGCAACATTTCTTTCCAAAATAGTGACATACTGTTCTAGAATTTAAATAACCATAAGAAAACTTGTTCCACCATAAGTATTTAAACCATTACAAATTAAAACTAAAAACCAACAAACAAAATCAATAAAAGAAAATACTATGTGGGTTTAGGTTTTATATGAAATAAGAGAAGATACTATGCGGGAGGGTGTATAATATAAATATAGGTTATTTGTATACGGTCCAGATCGATTCCAAGCCGGAACCGTAGGGTTTAATCCGAAACCGATCCGTGGACTATGGATTTTTAATTTTTCAATTCAGAATCGAACCATAGATTCAAAAAACCAATCCAAACCTACCAGATTGGATTAGATCGGATCAGATTACATATTTTATGGATTCCTTGCTCAGTCCTTGGTGTTGTTCGCTAGAAGTGGTCCTTGACCTTTTTAGTCGGCCGAGATAAAGTGACCTTGGCGGTGAGAAAAGCGATGACGGTGCTTGTTCCTTGCTCAGTTGACTGCCTTTTGGGTTGTGTGTTCTTAGGGGTAAAGGAGCCTTGCGCGATGATGAGAGCCTTGATTCCCCTTCGTTTAGCCATTTTTTCCTCCTCGGTCTAAGGGATAAGAACAAGTTCTAGAAGGGAAGGATCTAGCTCAGGTGAAGGCTCTAGAAGGAAGTTTGTGACCTTACTCTTTTGTTAGCCATTTTTTCCTCCTCGGTCAAATGGGTTGAGTCTAAACCAAAATCATTATAATCTCCATTTTAAGGAATTTCGTCCCCGAAATTTAAAATCAACAACAAACATTGAAATAAAATAAACCATATGCCATCCAAACTTGTAACAAGGATACATCGAGTGTTTCAACATTAATAATTACCGTTAAATTCTCCAAAACATATACAATGTTCATATATATACATATATTTATGTGTGTGTGCGTGTTACATTATACGTAAAAGTTCCAAAACAAGTCTCAAATAACAACAAATAAGTCCGGATACTTCTCACGGACTTTTGCCTCATGCTCCCAAGTCGCCTCCTCAACCCTGTGATGTCACCACAACACCTTAACTAATGGAATAGTCTTGTCTCGCAAGACTTGGTCCCGAGAGTCTAAAACTCATACCGATCTCTCCTCATATGAGGCATCCTCATCTACCTCCAACTTGGTCGAATCTAACACATGTGAAGGATCTGACTCATACCTTCGGAGCATACAAATATGGAACACGCCATGAACCCCAGAAAGTTTGGACGACAAGGCCAAACGATAAGCTATCACTTTGACCCACTCTAGAATATCAAAAGGCCCAATAAATCTAGGGAACAACTTCTCGCTCTTCCCAAATCTCATCAAATGTCGTCTCGGTGATCTCCTACCTCAAAAGATAAAGGACTCCTCCTACGGTCAACATAGCTCTTTTGGCGATTTTAAGCCAAAACCAATCTCTTACGAATAAGTGCGACTTTCTCCATTGTTTTCTAGATTAATTCAGGACCTAACATAGGTGTGTCACCCACGTCAGCCCAGCACATTGGAGATCTACATGGTCGGCCATACAAGGCCTCGAACAACGCCATACCAATACTTGCCTGAAAGTTATTATTATAGACAAACTCCACTAAAGGTAAATGCCTCTCCCACGACCCCTTAAAATGAAGAACACAACCCCAAAGCATGTCTTCTAAGATCTGGATGGTTCGTTCGGACTGCCTGTTCGTTTAAGGATGATAGGCGGTACTAAACGTCAATCTAGTGCCCAAGGCATTCTGTAAGATCTGCCACAACCAAGTAGGAAAGCGAGGATCTCTATCTGAAGCGATTGTCACTGGAACCCCATGAAGTCGAATGATGTCCCTAACATAAAGGTTGACAAGATAATCTACCGAGTCACTCGTGTGCATAGGTACAAAGTGTGTTGATTTAGTTAATCGGTTGACTATCACCCACATGGCATCATTTCCCCGTTGAGTCCTCAGAAGACCTATAACAAATCTATCGTGACATGCTCTCATTTTCACTCGATTACAGGTAAGGGTTACAACAAACCCTCTCATTGTTGATGTTCGGTCTTCACTTGTTGACAAGTAAGGCACCTCGAAACAAACAAGGCTACATCTCTCTTGATCCCCCTCTACCAAAACTAGCGGCTAAGATCATGGTACATCGTTGTGCCTCCTGGGTGTACCACAAGGAACGAATTGTGGAACTCTCGAAGTGCCTCCTCTCTACAAGATTCTGGCACGAAACATGTAATAACCCAACCCTCGCATGTGTTTCCGGTATATTTTCAGTCCCCCATTATGTGAATTTATATGTTTATTGTGAAATTCCACATGGAATTAGGCTTAATTAAGTGAAACCTCATGAATATAGATTCATATCTGTTTAATAAGGAAGCTTATCTATCAATTAAAATGTTTGTGTAACGATCTAGAATTTTTTTTCTTCCTTCCGCCGGCGGAGGTTAACGCCTTCAGCGGACTTGTGAGGCTCCCAGTATTTTTGCAGGCTACTCGAGATTCTGGGAGTAGTAAATTTCCGCTCGAGCGTAAAAGTGGTCGCCGGCGGGACGGCTTTCTTTGTCTGGCGCTCGGCGCAATAATGGGCGCCGGCGGGTCGCCTGGTTGAGTTTGAATTTTTGAGGCACGTGGGTTCGTCTGTGGCATTTTTATTAGTGTATTTGGAACCCCCTTATTTTATTTTTGGGGTATTGATTGTGGTGGTAATATAATGGTAAAGTAAGATTAAACCAAAAACTGTTATTCGAATAATTCGCCTATGATCAGCCATCACTCTTTTGCCTTTTTCTTTTTCCACACTTTGAATTGGAATGTGAGGTTAGAACCATTGGAAAGCTTATTTCCGGGGCTTCAATTTGGACACAAGAACGACCTAAAACGGAGTCCGGATGGGACAGTTATACCTGTTCGAAGTTTTGAAATCTGTGCTGGGAGTAGGTCCGCTCGAGCGGGAATAGCGAACACAGCTGCTTAAAAACGGGATTTTTAGATCATTCTTGATATTTTTCTTTTCTCTCTTCTCTCCCCTCTCCTTAGGTCCGAAAACCCTAGGGTTTTGATCCCAAATCCTCACCATTTCCCTTAGATTTGATCAAGATCCTCTACCAAGGAATGAAGAACGCATGAAGATCAACACTTTAGACCGATTGGAATTTCGAAATTGTGGAGGGATTTCACCAAAGCTTGCTCCTTTGTTTGATTCTTGAGGTAGGGGTGCTTGTTCTCTTTCAATACTTGCATTGATAGATAGATTGTGGTATTTTATTATCTAAACATAAAGATTTTCATTTTCGGAGCATGTAGTGTCGAATATGAGAATTGGGGGTTTTAGGATTTGTGATGTTGGGAATTAGATTGATGGGCTAAAATGGTGAATTATGGATCCTAGGTGTATTATCAATGGAAATTGGAATAAAAAGTTATGGGTTAATAAGTTTGAATTTTATTTGAAATTTCTAGATTTCTTAGAAACCCTAGGTAGCTTCTTAATGATAAGCGACGATTTGGCCCAAATTGAAAGTAGAATTAGGAAATTGAGGTATTGAATTATATATATACAAATTTAATTGGATTTTACGGATGTTTGAAAATTATGTTTAAAATTTATGAATGAACCTCAATTCTGGACATTATGAACCATGCTATTATGTGAGATGAAAATTTGGGAACAAGATTATTAATCTTATGGATGATAGGAGCCTTGGGAAGAATTGATGAAATGGGATTCAAGACTTCCCCTTGAAAGATGTTGAATTATATTTAGGGGTAATAAGTTGAATCATGCCAAATAGTGTAGCTTATGTTGGATTGTGTTGAAATATGTATGGAAAAGTATATTGAGTTAATGATGTGAATTGTAAATTGATGTGTACTTTGGTATAAAGAGAATTAAACAAGTTAAGCACGGAATAAGTTGTGTGACCCGATTTTTATGTGTATGATGAATTGTGTAGGGTCAGCTACAGGGGTGGACCAAGCATCTAAACACAGTGAGTAATAGTACTTCAATATACCTCTAACCGTTAATCATTATCATTATTATCGTTCGGATCTTTGTTGTAAATGTTACATTGATATGAAGTTATGTATTGACGTTATGATTCTTGTGATAAAATTGATGTTGGTATGAAGTTATATATATGATATGAGGAACACTATGAAACTATGGAAACATTGAAGAGGTTGTGCAATTATGTACGCTTTGTGTGAAACCTTGTGAACTATGGAACGTATTAAAGAAATTGTGAAGTTGTGAACTTGTGTGGCCAAGGGCCATTTGTGAATTAAGAAATTATGAGGCCAAGGGCCTACTAGTGAGAATTGTGAATTTGTGAAATGATGTGGCCGAAGGCAATTTGTGAAGTATGAATTCCCAAGTTGTGACATTATTAAATGATACGGCCGAAGGCCATCTGTAAAGTATGAAGTGTGAACCTCTGTGGCCGAGGGCCATTTGTGAAATATGAAACCATAAGGCCAAGGGCCTACTTGTGAAATTGTGAAATATGAAATTATGAGGCTGAAAGCCAACTTGTGAATATAAAGTTATGAGGCCAAGGGCCGACTTGTTAAACTAAGAATTCAAGTTATGCATTCATGAAGCCAAAGGCTAATTTGTGAATATGTGAACCCATCAAGCCAAGGGCCAAATTGTGAAGTTGTGAATCAACGGGATCGTTCAGAACGTATGAAGTGGATATTACAGTCTAATATCAATGTATGATTCATGTTAGAATGAATGTGAATTGTTCCGTCTCCATAAATAGTACTGAAATAATACATATGCTTTCTGTAAATAATTATCATTAATGATATGACAAACCATGGGAAATTTAGGAACATTACTGAACAGTATATTTTGTTTATGATTGATGAGGAATACTAACATTCTGTTGTCTACAAGATAGCTATGTTGATTTACAACGACTAACGGAACGAATGTGTATTATGGACCTATGGTAATTACGTGTCTCTGGAATCATTTAATCGGCAATATGTATGTACCTTTTGTTAACACTTATCAGTAACATTTGTTAAGCTATTATCAACTACGTTAGTACATGTGAATAATGGAAAAGAATGTATGTATCTTTGTATGGTTCTGAAGTTAATCTAATTTGATGATTTACGGTATGGAACAAAGTGCTGCACCTTGGTGGGAGCCACCTCTTGAGTCCATACACATTTCTGTGTATTTCTATTATTTCTAGGCCTATGGCCATTCTACACATTGGACTTAAAGTCACTCTGTTAAGAAAATTGGACCTATGACTGTTTGGAAATAATTCCGGGATGTAATCAATCTTGTGTCCCTGCGGTTTCTGTTTTATTATTTAAACTAAACCTTATGTTATTTAAGTACTATTATTCACTGAGTTTCACTCACTCTGTATTATGTTTGTGTCTGTAGGTAACCAGTTTGGAGGTCAGCTCCAATCCGATGTCCACCCTTCTTTTGTCAATCCCAAGGTGCCCAAGCATTTTAGTAAGTTGGGGCATTTTGCGAAGTCCACTAGACTTTTGACTTGTATGTCAATGTCAACCTATGGTTGACTCGTATGTAATTCTTTTGTTATATGCCCTTGAGGCTAGATCTGTATATGCGTATGTATGTAGCAAATTCTCGAATATACGTTCCTTGTATGTTGTTCATGTAACGCATTGTGTGTGATCCTGGCATAGTAGACATAGCTCAATGGATGTGATGCATGTTACTTTACTGTCTTAAATGCTTCCGTTCAGGCCCCATATAATATATACGTCAGGTTAAGCGTCTGTTTCTGAGTAGGTCATGCCCAAAACTTTTAGGGGCGGGTTTGGGGCGTGACAAAACAATAGTTCAAATATCTCACACTGGAGTCAAAATACACATTTAAGCCCTTCTCTACCTTACTACTAGTTATCTTTCCTTGGATAACCTCCACTTCACGATCACCCCACTGTGTTTCTATTACTCGGCTTACTAGTGTAGGTTACGAAACTACAGTGAACAAAACGGTCGACTCAACGAACTCGCTAAGATGCAAGTCGAACTTGCCAATAGCACCCAACATCTCCTATTCCCAGATGGCAATACTAGCTACGTTGCTTACTGTCTTCCTGCTTAAAGTGTCTACCACTACATTAGCCTTTCCTGGATGATAATGCAACCTAAAATCATAATCCTCCATGAACTTCATTCATCTCCTCTGTCTCAAATTCAAATTTTTCTATGAAAATAGATACTTCAAACTTTTGTGTTCGGAAAACACCTCGAACCTCTCACCATATAAGTAATGCCTCCAAATTTTTAAGGCAAAAATCACCGCTGCTAGCTCTAAGTCACGAGTAGGATAATTTCTCTCATGAGTGTTCAACTGCCATGAACTGTAGGCTACCACCTTCCTATCTTTCATCAACACACAATCCAAATCTTCCTGTGATGCATCATAATAAACTGAATAGCTCAAACCCCTCTCCAGAATAATTAACACTGGAGCAATGGTGAGTCTAACCTTAAGCTCTTAGAACAACTTTTCACAAGTCTCACTTCACACAAATTTGCCCTATTCCTCATCAATCTAGTCAATGGTGAGTCCAATCTAGAGAATTCTTTCACAAAATGTCAGTAATTCTTGGCTAAGCGCAAGAAACTCTGAATCTCAAAGGCATTCTTAGGTTGTTTCCAATTCTGCAATGCCTCTATCTTAGAAGAGTCTACCATCACCCCTTCCAAAGATACCACATGGCCTAAGAACTTAACTTATTTTAACCAGAACTCGTACTTTCCAAACTTAGCATAAAGACTGTGTGCTCTAAGCAACTTAAGTACGACCCGCAAGTATTCCTCGTGTTCCTCCTCAGAGGGTGAGTAGATCAAGATGTCGTCAACAAAGACAACCACAAAATGGTCTAAGAACTCACGAAAGATTCGATTCATCAAATCCATAAAATGAAGTCGGTGCATTGGTTAGCCCAAAAGGCATCACTAAGAACTCATAGTGGCCATACCGCGTACGAAATGTCATTTTCTAAATATCCTCCTCCTTCACCCTCAACTAGTGATAACCCGATCTTAAGTCAATTTTAGAAAAGCAACAAAACCCCTTTAACTGGTCAAATAGATTATCTATATGAGGTAATGGGTACTTATTCTTAACAGTTACCCAGTTCAGTTTCCAGTAATCAATACAGAAACACAAAGTGCCACTACAACAAAAAGGGGCATAAAACACGGAAGCATTTGCGACGGCACCACTTACTGTCACAAAAAGTGAGTTTTTGCGACGACACCACTTGCCGTCACCAACAAATGGGGTTTCAGCGACGACATTACTTCCTGTCACAAAAAATAAGTTTTTGCAACGGCAAGCGCATTTTTTGCAACGGCAACCCCTGTTATCACAAATAAAGCTATTTTTTGCGACCGCATGAACTACAGCCACAATTAAGAGAGTTTTTTGCGACAATAATAAGTGTCATCGCAAACAAAAAAATTAAAAAAAATAGAAAAAACAATACTATTTTGATATAACATTTCTCTTTTCACCATTTTTTTATCTTCTTGTCTCTCTGTCTCTTTCTATCTCTGTCTCTCTCTCTCTCGCTCATCTCTCTTCTTTTTCTCTTTCTCTCTCTCTCTCTCTCTCTCTTACTTATCACTCTTTATTTACGTTGCTCACTCTCTCCTTCCCATTTTCTTGATTTATCGATCTCCCTTTCAATTTATCGATCTCTTTTTTTTTTTCTCTCTCTCATCTCTTTTCTCTTTCAATCGTTCATCTCTCACTTCTCTTAATCACTCATCTCTTTCTCTTAGCCCATTGTTGTCGAAAGAGGAAAAAGTCAAAAAATGAAATGGGCTTCTCTCTCTCTCTCTCACATCTATTTTCTCTTTCAATCGTTCATCTCTCATTTCTTTTAATCACTCATCTCTTTCTCTTAGCCCATTGTTGTCGAAAGAGAAAAAAGTCAAAAAATGAAATGGGCTTCTCTCTCTCTCTCTCTCTATCTGTATCTCTCGCTTATCTCTCTTCTCTCTCTCACCTATCACTCTTCTCTCTAGCTCTCTCATCTCTCTTCGCTCTCTATCTCTCTTGCTCATATTTCTTCTCTCTCTCTCTCTCTCTCTCTCTCTCTCTCTCTCTCTTTCTATGTCTCTCTCATTCATCTCTTTTTGCTTTCCCTCTCTCTCTCTCTCTCTCTCTGTTTTTCTATCTCTCGATCATCTATTGTTTCTCTCTCTCTCTCTCTCTTTATCTCTCATCTTTCATTTCTGTCAATCGTTCATTTCTCTTAATCACACTCATCTCTTTCTCTTAGCCCATTGTTGTTAAAAGAGGAAAAAGTCAAAAAATGAAATGGGTCTCTCTCTTTCTCTCTCTGCGTGTGTGTGTGTGTCTCTCGCTCATCTCTCTCTTTCACTCATCTCTCATCTCTATCTCTCTCATCTGTCTCTCTCTCTCTTTTGCTCATCTCTCTTTTTCTGTGTCTCTCTTTCTATACCTCTCTCGTTCATCTCTTTTCGCTCTCTTTCTCTCTCTTTTTCTATGTCTCTCTCTCAAAATGGACACAGAGGTTTTTGGTAAAAAAATACAAGTTTTTTCGCGACGGCAACCTCCCCCCGTCGCAAATAAAGGTTTTTGGCGACGACAATCTCCCGTCGCAAATAAAAAAAATTAGTCAAATGACGTCATTTTATTGTTTAAATTTTCATTTGTGACAGTGAAACTTGACATTGCAAAAAAATAAATAAAAATAAAAATAAAAATAAAAAAATATATGAGCGCTTTTTTCCCTTCATGCTCGTTTTTTTTCCCTTCAACCCAAAATCTGTAATCTTTTGAACCAAAAACCCTTTCAAAAACCCCCATCTCTTCTTACGACTCTCTCTCTCTCTCTCTCTCTCTCTTTCTCTCTTGACTATAAGCAACAGTAGACAACAGCGAGTATTGAATTGATGGCGTCGAGCAATAGCAGCGAGCAGCATGCGACAACGGTGAGTGAGCGACGACGGTGCCACATGTCTCTCTTCAACTCTCTCAGTCAATCTCAATCTCAGAACTAGGTTAGCTCTTCTTCTTCGTCTTCACGTCTCTGCTCTGCCGGGTTAACTGAAATTTTTGTTTAATTTTATAAGTTCTTTGAAAATTATGTCATATGGATTTGAGAGATTATCATGAGAGGAGGGAGGGGGCATATATAATTTTGTTTAACTTGACTATCACAAGAGAGCTCAGATTTGAAATTAGCATATTGAGATTTGATGGAATGACAGTAGGAGAAGAAGAAGAAGACTCCATGGATGGAGTTTGAAGATTGCTCGTTGGAGCTCCTCTAAGCTCTGATACCATGATGAAGTGTTGAATTACTATCAAATCTTCATGCCTCTCGTAATATTGTACAGTATGTATTTATACACAATCACAGTAACTAACTAATTGCCTAACCACTACCTAACCAAGAGTCTAACTAACCTAACTAATGCTGTTACAAAGGGTATGATAACATACTCCTACAGTGTATTTATCTTCTTGTAACCTCATCCTTATCATTTAGTTCCTAAATTTCAATTGTAGTAATTTTATTCTTGAAACAAACTATGGATAGTGGTTAGCTATTAGGGGGGAAAAAATAGATATATTCCAAGTGGATACGATCTAAACTTTTTAATTTTTGATGAACAATTATAATTTCTTTAGGTTGTGTTCAGATATGAATTTTAATACGGATTTGAAAAGTGATTTACTTTTTTTTCTTCATTTCTTCATCTAGTCAAATGCCCGATAGCAAGAACTAGAAAGAATAATGTAGTCTCGTCTTTTCCTTTCTTATTTTTAATTTTGGTTTTGTTAATTTGTCCTTGTCCTTTTCCTTCCTCTCTTTTTTTTGTTTTTGTTTTTTGTTTTTTGTTTTTTGGTTTTGTTTTGTTTTGTGATTAATTATGATATCGTGTCATTTGTGTGGCTGTTTGCAGACATTAGCTGAACTTAAAGAGGAGGAGAACTTGCTTTTGAAGGAAAGAAGGCATTTGAAGAGGGTATGCTTTTTTTAAACTACTTAACCAAGTAATGTTGGTTGTTTTGCCAATTGTCACTACCTGAACACCGGCTTTTATATGCCTTGATTGAGCAGGAATTAGCAACATTACGTGTCACTCTGGAGAAACACAGAGCCATAAATGAAAGCTTGAAGAGATTGAGGGTGAGAATAGATTCCTCTCCTTGTTGTATTTCTATTTCCCTATCTAGTTAAAAGTTGTCTTTACTATTTCGGTAGCTTTGGATTTGGATTGTCATATGCATGCCATTAATACACATATATCTACTAGTTTGTTCCATTTGAAACAACTCACTGTTAAAACGTAATAAAGTTTCAACCATGGCATTTAGGCTTCCTGCTATAGCCACACACACCAATATAGTTTTGCAGAGTACGGGTGCAACTCAAAGGGTATTCGGGCAGGTTGGGGGCCTATCTAAACTTTACCTGAATTGCACTGAGAATTGCCCAGGTGCACCCTTCCTGCCTGAGACCTCCAACCAGAGCTCTATTTATTAAGATGAGGTTAAGTTGGGTTACCCACAAATGAAAATGGGAGGCTGGTTAAATTGATTCTTTGGGCCTCTTGTACTCAACCCAACTTATGTTTTTTTTGGGTGACTCTAGGCTTATAAAATTTTTGAAACCCCACAAATAAAAAGATATCCCATACCATCAACCAAGTGTAGAGTGTCTGAAAAGAGCACTTTATACATTTAACAAATTTCATGTAATATAGGTAATCAGTAATAAAACAGATTCTCTGTCTTTGTCTTCTTAGACCACTTTGTATTTGTACACATATCTTGATGTTGCATGTAATTAGTAAGGATCCCGCGTGTGGTATACTGCTCTAATTTCTGCGATGTTGAGTTATTGAGTATATGAACCTTTTCGTGTTAGTGCAAGCAAATGTAGGGTCAAATTAGAAGCGAAGTATAAATCTTTTATTCTAGTGAGTGTTCTGACATGACTTGCACATGAGTTGGGGGTTTTGCATCTTAGGATATTCAGACATTGATTGGTTATGTCCTTATTTTATGCCTCTACCTGTGGGACACTGTATTTGATATGTACTACCTTGAAGATTTTACTTGCACTTATGTTGAACTTCAAGATCCTTTTGTTCCACTTATGTGCAACAAATGGTTATTCTCTTTGGTTTACTATAATGCATATATTATTCCTCGATGACTTTTTTTTTTTTTTGTGTTCAAAAAAAAAAAAGAAGTAAAACTGCTTGGGTGGTCACTGCAGCACTTAGGGTGTTTAGGCACATCGGCAGTTTATAATTGTTTCACGTTACGCTAAAAGTATGTCCATCTGTAGATATATAACGTTTTAAAAACTGATATCTAAGCTGCTGCATGTATTACTTATATTGCAACCTGGAAGAACCAAGAGCGCACAAATATGTAAATACTGCATAATATTATTCAAACCAAAGCTCATAGTGTAAAAAAAATAAAAATAAGACTCAATCCACACTAACGACACATCTCAACAAAGAGAAAACAAAGTTAAGGCTTTGGACAAGACCATAATAGTGTAAAAGATATGAGTATTAAAAACCTGCAAACAAATCTCACTCCTTTGGATAACTAAGTCACTCAACCCACAAAGGTAAATAACACTCAGCAATGATAGCAGGTAAATGACACAAAAGTAAATCTTAACACGACCGCTTAGGCATGAGAAATTTGTGGGAGAAGACGAAACTCGAATTGGATTCCCGATTTGGAAGTTAGAGTCGGATTTCGGTCTAGGCAAACTAGTTCCTTAAGAAATTTAGAATTCCAAGTGTTAACGGCCCAAAATCACCAAACGACATCAGACTAACATGAAACTTGGTACACACGACCACCTAGGCACGAGAGACTTGTGGGAGAATACGGGACTCGAATCGGGTTCCCGATTTGAGAGTTAGAGTCGGATTTTGATCTAAGTAAACTAGTTCCTTAAGAAACTTAGAATTCGAGGTGTTGATGCCCCAAAATCACCAAACGACGTCGGATTAGCATGAAACATGACACACAAAACTGCCTAGGCACAAGGGACTTGTGAAAGAAGACAGGACTCAAATCAGGTTCCTGGTTTGGGAGTTAGAGCTGGATTTTAGTCTAGGCAAACTAGTTCCTTAAGAAATATAGAATTCGAGGTGTTGATGCCCAAAAATCACCAAAAGGTGTCGAATTAGCACGAAACTTGGCACACACAATTGCCTAGGCATGAGAGACTTGTGGGAGAAGACGGGACTCGAATCGAGTTTCCGGTTTAGGAGTTAGAGTTGGATTTCGATCTAGGCAAACTAGTTCCTTAAAAAACTTAGAATTCGAGGTGTTGACGTCCCAAAATCACCAAACTGCGTCGGATTAGCACGACACTTGGCACACACAACCACCTAGGCATAAGAGACTTGTGGAAGAAGACGGAACTCGAATCGGGTTTTCGGTTTGGGAGTTAAAGTCGGATTTTAGTCTAGGCAAACTAGTTTCTTAAGAAACTTAGGGCATGTTTGATTTGGTGGATTAGAGCATGGGATTGAGATTATTAATCCGTAGGCCCAATTATCCTATGTTTGTTTTCACATTTTGGTTTAGGATTATTAATCCAATGGATAATTAATCCAACAAATTTGTAGGATTATTAATAATGGGGTAGGGGTGGGATTATTAATCCAATTGGATATTGAATACCACACTAATTTAATAAGATTATTAATACTTCACTATTAATCTTGTGAATCAAACATAACCCTAGAATACAAGGTGTTGACACCCCAAAATTACCAAATGACATCAGATTAGCATGAAACTTGGCACACATGACCACCTAGGCACGAGAGACTTGAGGAAGAAGATAGGACTTGTATTGGGTTCTCGATTTGGGAGTTAGAGTTGGATTTTGGTCTAGGCAAACTAGTTCCTTAATAAACTTAGAATTCGAGGTATTGACGGCCCAAAATCATCAAACGACATCGAATTAGCATGAAACTTAGCACACACAACCGCCTAGGCACAAGAGACTTGTGGGAGAAGATAGGACTTGAATCGGGTTCCCAATTTGAGAGTTAGAGCTGGATTTCGGTCTAAGCAAACTAGTTCCTTTAAAAATTTAGAATTCTAGGTGTTGATGCCCCAAAATCAAAAAACGGTGTCGGATTAGCACCAAACTTGGCACACACGACCGCCTAGGCATGAGAGACTTGTGGGAGAAGACGGGACTCGAATCAGGTTCCCGGTTTAGGAGTTAAAGCCGGATTTCGGTTTAGGCAAACTAGTTCCGGAAGAAACTTAGAATTCGAAGGTTGATGCCCCAAAATTACCAACCAGCGTCCGATTAGCATGAAACTTGGCACACACGACCACCTAGGCACGGGAGACTTGTGGGAGAAGACAGGACTCGAAATGGGTTCCCAGTTTTGGAGTTATAGCCGAATTTCGGTCTAGACAAACTAGTTTTTTAAGAAACTTAGAACTCGAAGTGTTGATGCCTCAAAATCACCAAACGGTGTCGAATTAGCACGAAACTTGGCACACATGACCGCCTAGGCGCGAGAGACTTGTGGGAGAAGATGAGACTCGAATCGGGTTCCTAGTTTGGGAGTTAGAGCCGGATTTCAGTCTAGGCAAACTAGTTCCTTAAAAAACTAGGTGTTGACACCCCAAAATCACCAAACAGCATCGGATTAGCATGAAACTTGGCATACACGACCACCTAGGCACGAGAGACTTGTGGGAGAAGACGCGACTCGAATCGGGTTCTCAATTTGGGAGTTAGAGACAAATTTCGGTCTAGGCAAATTAGTTCCTTAAGAAACTTAGAATTCGAGGTGTTGATGTCCCAAAATCACCAAACGGCATTGAATTAGCACCAAACTTGGTACACACAACCGCCTAGGCACGAGAGACTTTTGGGAGAAGACGGGACTCAAAGTGGGTTCCCGATTTTTGAGTTAGAGTCAGAATTTTGTCTGGGCAAACTAGTTCCTTAAGAAACTTAAAATTCAAGGTGTTGACTCCCCAACATCACCAAACGGCGTCGGATTAGCACCCAACTTGGCACACACGACCGCCTTTGCACAGGAGACTAATGGGAGAAGATAGGACTCGAATCGAGTTCCCGGTTTGGGAGTTAGTCGGATTTTGGTCTGGGGAAAATTATTTACTTAATTATCTTTGTAATGGTATAGTAGTTAAATTTTAATGTTTTTTTGTAATTAACATATTAACACATAATTATATTGTCATTAATTTTTTATTTATTTATTTATTTTTTAGATATTTCCCGAGTAGTAGTTTGCTTCTTGTGGAATGCATGCCTGTGAAGAATGCGACTAACTTTTGTTTTTGTTACCCGCGGAGAATGATGAGGAAAACTTTTGTTTTTGGTTTATGTTATTTTAAATTGTGAACAACATTATGTATTTAAATATTATATTTGTATTATGCAACATTATGTAATGGGGTAATATTGTTGATGTCTAGTTATGAACGCAAGAATGTTTTTATTATGGAGCAATTGTTATTTCTATACAAGAATTTTTATATTATTATGCAATTATTGGTTTCTTTTTCAATTTTTTTCTCATTTAATATAGGTAATTTGAATATTTTTAATTTTTAATATTTAATTTTAAATTTTTTTTTTTTTGGTGCGACGGCACCACAACATCTCAAAAAACATTCAAGCTAAAATTTATTTTCTTTGGCAATACAGGCAATGACGTTGCAAAAGAATTTTAGCGACAGAGGCGGCTGGCAATTGATCTGGCATTATAACAACATATACATGCCCTATAGGTCTCTGCTCCACCTATTCACCTTTTGGAGCATAAGATTGGTAAGTTGATTGAACTAAAGAGGCTCCTTGAGTGGCCCTCGAGGCTTGTACTGACTGGGTAGGTTGATGGCTTTGTGTTTGCCTCAAACCAAAAGGACTAGATGTGCCACCTAGTTGAGGACAAAACCTCCTCAAATGCCCTGACTGCCCATACTAATAATAGGTAGGCATCTGTTCTCTCCCCTCACTCTAGCTCTATGAACAAGTTGCAGAAGGCGCAGACTGCTGCCCTCCTTCTCTCTGCAGGCAAACTGAAGACTTGTGGCTCAACTGACCACACTTAAAGCGAGTGATCCCACCTTGACTACTCCTTCATGAACCATAACTCGGTACAGGAAAAGTGGATCTGAACTGTGCTGCCTAGGATTGTTGTCGGGTGGAACCCCTCTGCCTCTTGTTATCCTTTGTCTCTCCCTCAACCTCTTGATTACTCTACCTGGAGCTTCACATCCTCTCCTCCTCCGTCTGAATCACGGTCTCTAAATGAGTCGACACCTCCACAAGATGACTATAATCCCTAATTATAGACGCGACCACCTTGAAAAGGAGCCCAGTCCTCAGTCGCTTCTCAAACTCAACATAACAGTGTTCCTCCATCGTTATAAGCTCCAGTGCAAACCTAGAGAGGCTAGTAAAAGTTGCCTCAAACTTTTAGTGTGTTTAGTTGCTTGAGCTTCAAGAACTTGGTCCCTTAATTTCTCCCTAGCAGGGGGAGGCAAAAACTTCTCCTGGAAGGCGTTGACAAAGGCCTCCCTAGTCACCTCAATGTGCCTATGTACATGCTTCTAACAATGACCCGCATCTCTTTTCAGCTGGAATGATGTCAAAGTCACTCTCAAACCATCAACCTCGATGCCAATCATCTCGAACGTCTTCACCATCTATTCTAGCCACTCATCTGCCTTCAGTGGCTCATTCAGATCCCCCAAAAACTCATCCGAATTTGACCAAAAAAACTCGCTCCTCAAAAAAGACGGCCCTGTCTTAGCAGCATGGGCCTAGATTTGATTATCCGCCCTGAGAATGTCCATAGACTCCAATAAAACTCCAACCATTTCCCCGGCTAAAGCGTCCATGGCTTGCTGACCTGCTGGCTCAGGCATGTTGGCCTAACCAACTCTCTCCTCATGCGCTAGAATATCATTCAATAATGGCACCTCCTGTTGCCTAGGCCTACCACACCTACCACCACCACATCTACGTCCTGACATCTTAATAAAGGTAACATAACATATTAGTACATTTACAAATGTGCCAAAACTAATTCACTCACGTTCTAATGCGGTAGACAACAATAATTTACTCTACTTAAGCGCTTAATCAAATAAACACAAATGAATTTCCTTTCTACATAGTGACCGTCTTGCAACATTGTCAGAGTTCCAGTTAGAAATAGCAATGACCAAATGCTCTTCTAACAGGACTTCTAGAAACTCGTAAACCCAATCAATATGTAAGAAATTAAATCACATACCCATGTAGTCACATAAGCATGTTATCACATAGCATACTAGGTCTATTTCTACTACCATCAAATAAGAGAACCCATTGTGGTAAAAACTACATCCCACGATCCCAAAGTATTTTGACCTAGTAGCTCTGATACCAAGTTGTAATGCCACAAAATTTATTTAACATTAACCCATTTCAATGTAGTGCTACAATTGATCAACAATCTCATAACCTTTATTTATTATATCTTTGATCATTACAAAAGATGGCATATGTAATATATATTCACAAATCCTAAATTTTGAATCTACAACATATGGCATGGATACAAGTGTAAAAAGAGAAATAAAGCCAAGTAATGAAATGCTTTAATAGCTAAAACTTTCCAAGACAATGCTTAGTTACAACAAAATTAGTTTAAACTCAATACATGTAAAGCCCTGGGCTTAGACAAAAATCATTACATCAAGAAACCAAAAATGAAGCCTTAAGCTCCAAGTCCTGTCAAGCAACATCCTTGGTGGAGGCATATCATCAGCACCTGAAAGTTGTTTTCCATATAGGGTGAGCCACAACCCAATAGAGATACTCTAACACAGTATATGAATCTTAGCAAAATTATAAGTTAAATGCATGTGTATGTCATTTGTCAAACATTCCTCATTTTCCATCTCAAAACAATGCCATGCCAAATTGTATATCAATTTATGAAAATAATCCTTTTATACAAAACACAGGGCAGTGGATACAACACACTGAGAATTTCTAGGTACGTGTCTGCCAGTAGGCTATACAAGTAATACCAAAGCATTTTACCGATACTAATCGGAAGGATTGGCACCTAACTGCGCGAGTTTCTAGACTTTTACCAAAGACACACAGGCTAACATAATAAAACAACAACCACACCCCCTAACTAGATTCATTATGGTATTCACTACTTTTTCTCAAAAATCAATACATTTACAATGTTCAATATGAAATGATACTCAATGCACAATGTATGAGAAATTAGTTTCAATTCAACCTAATCCTCATGCAATGTCTACAACAATCATGACTATCTTCCACCGATAGCCGAAACAAATATTTCTATTCAAAATATAATTTCCAATCTAATGATATAATTTTACCAATTGCAATAAGAGTGACGTCACATATCTAACTCCACCATCATCATCAATATAAATACTGTTCCAATTTCACAATTCCTAGCATCATTTTTTATTTCCCTTCACAATTCCAAATATCCGAAATCTAGGGCAAAACCCTCTTTATTTTAGAAAATCTATTTCAAAAAGAAATATTCACCATTTTAACATATCTCACTGATAAATATATCACCACAACCATTTTCAAGCATCTATTTAGAAAACCCCCCTTTTGATTTCAAATCTAAACCCTAAGTTTTTTCCAAAATTTTCCAAATCAATATTCTTTTCAAATAGCAAATAACTAAGCTAAAAATCATATAAAAGGGTCAAAGAAATCCCTACCTCAAGATAGAAGACAAGAAGAAACAATGGGTAGAACTGGACAGAGCCAAAAACACAAACCTCTCCGATTAAAACAAAACCATCGACACGCTCAACGTTTTCCTCCAAAGGACTAGGGTGAAGAGATCAACAGATTTAGAGTATTTGGAGCTAAAGTATCAAAATTAGAGAGAGAAGGTAAAGATTTTTGGGTTTAGAGAGAGAGAGAGAGAGAGAGAGAGAGGTGAAAAAGTGATCCAAAAAGTCTTCTTCTCAAACTGATATACGTACAGACCACTTAAGCGACCAAAACACTCTTTGAGCGAACAAACACAATAAGTGACACCGTTTGAGTGACCAAAACCACCGCTTGAGCACACAATGACCCGCTCCCAGTAGTTTTGCAGACTGTAAAAGATCGCTTGAGCATAAGAAGTGTCGTTTAAGCACAAATATCACACTGTTAGTGGGTTTACAAACTGTAAAAGACAGCTCGAGCGCAAGAAGTGTCTCTTAACTGAATACGCAAAAATCTAGGCAACAACTTATTGAAAAATTAACTTCCTAACTTGTTTCAAACACAATCAAAACTCCCAATAGCCAAACTCAACAAGTTTTAAGATGGAAAAGAGATGAACAACAGTTAAGTACATGGATTCTCATATTCAAAATCAAGTAAATGGGTCAGATTTAAACCAGATTCGCTATATAAGCCAAACACGACCCAATTATATACCAAAATAGACCCAACAAACTTTATCTCAAGTCATGTCTATATACCCAAAACTCATTATCAAATTCTACTATAAAATCAATTGAACACCAGTTAGTCCGCAAATTTTCATAAAATAAATACAAGTCATTTAATTCTGAAATTTTTATGCAACATGCTAAACTCATATAAGAACTACATATAAATTTTTCATAATTTTCTAATATAGGGAACTATATAAAAAAAAATCTGGGTCATTACACCTTCCATTTCGACGACCGTTTCATCACCACCGGCCTTGTCCATGTCTTCAACGCCAAGTTTCGAACTCCCTCAGCTACCTTTGTGACCACATCCACACCGTTGACCTTGTCCACTACCATGATGATGGTTCCTTGATCTATTTGATGAAGAATAATGAGTGAGTGATCATGGACAACAATAAACTCATGGATCTTAAAAAATTTGGACGATCTGCTGAAATTTCTCTAGACCTATACCAAAGAATTTGAAGGACCTGCAAAAATTTTTAAATCTATACTATAGAAATTTCACTGGACCTATACCAAGTTATTTTCTCTGGACCTATACCAGAGAATTTGAAGGACCTGTTGAAATCTCTCTGGACCTATACTAAAAATTTCTTTGGACCTATACTAGAGAATTTAGTGGACTTGTTGAAATTTCCCTAGACCTATACCAGAGAGATTTTATTGGATCTATACTGAAGAGATTTTATTGGACCTATAGAAAAAATTTCTCTAAACCTATACCAAAGAATTTAAAGGACCAGCTAAAATTTCTGTGGACCTATACCAAAGAAATTTATTCGTGAAAAGAATTTTTTTTTGACATTTCGTTGGACTTATACCAGGGAAATTTCAGTTGAACCTATATTTGAAATTTCTCTATCATATTGATCTTTCTTGGCCATCACACACTTGCAATCTAAAATTTAGAATATTGGATCTATATCTGAAATTTCCCTGTTATGTTGATTTTCTTTGAATTTTCTCTGCAAATGTAGTCAGGGAAATTTGCTTGCATGTTAATTTTTTCAAACACATTTGATTTCTCTCTGAAATTTCTCTACAAATGTAGTAAGAGAAATTGACTTTTATGTTGATTTTCTCTGAAATTTCTCTACAAATGTAGTTAGAGAAATGTACTTGCATGTTGATTTCTAACTCAGTGACATTTTGTCATTTTTTTTTCTTCTGAATTTCATATTCATCATGAATCTTGTTTGATAGATCTCGACAAGGGCATTCCAAAAATATAATTTTTTTGTTGAAAATAGATATCTAAATCAAAAGTTATTTAATTTTTAAGTTTTGAAAATTTTCAAGAAGTGAGAGACGTTTGAATGTAAAATGTAAAGATATTTTGGTCCAATAATTTTGGAGGGAAAAAACGCATATTTTTTAAGGGTAGTATGAAAGCTTTTAATGTCCTTTATCTCCTAAAATTCTAATATTGGAGACCTTAAAAAAAGGGTCCAGCTTGTTTCATGTTGAGATCAAGACTGGACCGGTCCATTTCGGTCCATAGGTCCATTTTTGGGTCCCGTTTCGAAAATATGTACCGTTCAATATGTAGAACTCATCGACTACCATATTCCCGTAAAACATCACGTTGATTGAATATCAATAGCTATTTGATCAAATCATAATTCTATCAACCGTTTATTTTTTCACCGTTTATTTTTTTTAATAGAAATATGATCCGATCAAATAGCTATCGATATCTGATCAATGTGATTGTTTACAGGGATATAGTACTCAACGAGTTCTACACATTAACGGTTCGGATTATCAAAATGCGGTCTAAAAATGAGCCCATGGGTCGGATTGGACGGGTCCAATCTTGATCTCAACATGAGACAAGCTGGAACCTAAAAATAAACCCTTTTTTTTCCTTTTCCCAAGCTCTTTTTATTTTTTATTTTTTAAAAATAGAAACTTAACAATTCTGATAAAAGATAACCTTAAAATTTGAACTTTATAATTTTCTTAAAGCTCTGTTTATCTTAGTAAAGATTTCCAAATTAAATTTCAAAACGCGTCCAGTCTCAGTGCCAAGAAGAGAGGAGTTACAAAAATTGTGAAAGCGAGGCAATTGTACTGTCATAAAACCTTGTCAAATATGCCAATTTCAGAAGCTGTCTATAGAGGCACCTTTGTCACAAGTTGTCCTTCCTCTCACTCTAACAATGCCAAGACTTGTTTGCCCAAGAGTGGCCACAAGCCATTTTAGTCGCTCTCAAACCTCGAGTCACTGCTCAATATCAAGAACTGCAGCTAGTCAAGGATGGGTTACTCTGCACTGACGTATCGTACATTTGTGCTTTGATGGGGGACTCATTGTCTCCATTTCTTGAAATTATTTTTCTTTTTTGAGGGGTAATGACATGACTGGCTTCCTTTGCATTTTGATCATCCAACTGTAACAATGGCTCTGTTTGGGAAAAAGAAGTTGAGGCTATTGATCCTAATTGGTGTAGCTGTTAAAACAGATTATAGATTATAGCTTAATAGATTATAGATTTAAGTTGCTGAGTAGTATTTGTTAAATAAGCTGTAAAGTAGCTTTTTCAATTAACTTTTATTTTTTATTATTCACTATTTGTCTATATTTCTCATAAAAAAATAACAATAATATTCTATAGTCCATTTGAGTCTTTTTTTATTTTTAAAAAAATAAAAAATAAAAAAATTTAAGAGTATAACCGTGAATTAACATGTCCACAACAGAAGCTAATAATCAGAAGTAAGGAGTGAACAGCTTCTCAGAATTAACTTTTTTGACTTAAAATAAGTTGTTAGAATCAGAAGCTGTTTGAAATAAGTTTAACCAAACAGTCCAAAATAACTTTTTAAAAGCTAAAAGTCATGAGTTGGCTCAAAAAAGTCCCACCAAACACCCCCATTGTAGCCTCATATATGATATAAGCCAAAATGCTTCAACAGTGCATGCGTTTGTACAGCTAGGGTACAAACAACGGTACAATTACCATTTTACCCTTTGACTATTTCAAACAAAAGTATATAGATTGGGTTTATACCACAGCTCATCATTTTTTTGTTGTACTTCATCATTTTGTTGGTAATTTTTAAAATTTCTGACAAATTTAATAATCTTAAAATTTCTTTCCACGCTCGAGCATACCTGCTTCTAGCATAAATATGAAAACTTCAAACGGGTATAACTCTCTCATCGGGACTCTGTTCTAGGTCATGCTTGTGTCCAAATTGAAGCCCCGGAAACAAGCTTTCCAATAGTTCCGGCCTCACATTCAAATTCAAAGTATGGAAGGAGAAAAGGGAAAAAGATTGAAGGTTGGTCAAAAACTCAAACTCAAACTTGGGGCTTTTTATTTAATTTTTCCTATATACCTTGTTAAGGCTTTAATCAAGGTTCCAAACATCACCCAAGGTTCCTCAATTATAATATTTAAAGTTCACTTGCCAACCCGTCAATATCAAGAGTCCGCCAACCATATAAGTTTTAAGGTGACGGGCACCACTATACATTAATCCAACGTGAATTAAAATCCGAGTGACATGGGATTTAATTTCAAGGATATTGACTGAGTCTACGGGTTTCTAGAAATCCTATTAGAAGAGCACCTGATCACTACTATTTCTTATTGGAACTTTGGCAACGCCACGAGACGATCATTATCCAGGAAGAAAATTTGTATATGTTTATGCGACTATGTGCTTATGCGAAGTGAATTACTATTGTCCACCGCATTAGAACGCGAATGAGTTAGCTTCGGCACATTTGTAAATGTGCTAATCTCTTTTGTTACCTTTATTAGTATGTTAGGACGTGGTCGTGGTCGTAGGCGTGGTAGGCCTAGACGACAGGGGGTGCTGATACCAAATGATATTCCGGCACAAGAAGAGGGAGTTGGTCAAGCCAATGTGGCCGAGCCAACAAGTCAACAGGCGATGGGTGCCTTAGCCTGCGAAATGGCCGGAACATTGTGGGAATCCATGGACATTCTCAGAGTTAAGAATCAAGTCCAGGCCCATGTTACTGAGACGAGGCCATCATTCCTGAAGAGGGAGTTCTTCTAGTATAACTGTGGACTCACCTTTTTTTCGCGCCTCGCATTTCGGAAAGGGTTTGAAAGAAAGGCCTCACAGTTCGGACTCCTGCGGTTCTGAATCTAATCTCACAAGTGCAATGTGAAACTGATAAACACCAAAAAGTCCAAATCCGGCAAATCGTTTTAGAAAATCGATTTTAAATCAAATAATGCCAAAATTGGACTGCTTTGCCAAATATAGAGTTGCCACCTAAATATTTTATTTTTGGAGAAATTTAGGAAACCCTGACTCATGCCAAAGGCCGCGTATTCGTCATCACCAAAGTTGCCTTGGCTCGAGAACTTGGGTACGAGAGGGAAAGGTCCTGAAATGAGCACCCCCTGCTGGCCCGATCAAAGATCGGTCTCTACTAATCATGATATGATTTTTATCAACATTTTGCGTTCTTATTCCGATTATTAAACTAGCTTCACTTTGTGATGCGCACAAGCAAGTATAGACTAGTCGCAAGACTTGGAACAATTCAATTTATGATTGTTTACGAAAATGGTTTGAATTTGCCACCTGAAGTTTGCTTAAAAGATGTGGTTTTGCCACTAAACATAGTGGGCTTAAAACATGATTTTGCCACAACAAAGTGGGCTTAAAACGCACATTTATTGAATCGTTCCAATTCAAACAACAAGGCTTCATCCACAGGCATTCATGCAGTTTAGCAAGTAAGCACATAGCCTCATGGCAAGCATGTGAATCATGGCAATATGGAAATCACACTCATGCAAGTATGCTAAAGCATAAAACTCGCTGAGTACTCCAAGCCAAAAGAAAAACTAGTTAGAAAAATGCATGATCCTAACTATGTTAAGTGTCTAATGCAACGCATGCAAAGAATGCAGTTAACAGGCTCGGCTACTAATATGGCATATGATTTGATTTGAATAACATGTGATTTAAACACGTATTCAAAGAAGATATTGAAATTGCAATGCAGTTTGAATGATGCGCCAAGCCCCGATGCATGCAAGACAAATGAATGGGTGCAAACATGCAAGCATAAGGCATGCTAATTGAAAACATCCCTAATCTAACCATCAAAAGAGATTAAATAAAAGGGAAAAAGGTGTGGGGTTGGAAGACATGCACACACGTACGTACACTTATTACAACATTACGCCCTCGCGAAGAAGGGTCCAAATGAATAAAAGCTAACTAGCTATGCTAATTAAGCTAACTAACTATTACAACAATTGAAACGAATTAACTAACTTATTCTAAGCTAATTAAATATTACAAATCGAAGTAATTAGCTAAATACTAAGCTAATTAAGTACAAAGCAATTAAACTAATTAATTAGCTACCACTAATTAACTAAACCAAGCAATTAAATGGCCTCGGGAAATGAGGGATGCATGCATGCTCGGTTCCTTCACCCGAAAAAGCCACTGCCTTGCTGTTGCAGCCTCTGTTTGCACATATTTGAACACTGAAAAGGCTGCTCACTTCCAGAACACCTCCACTTCAACTTACCAACACATTGTACAATTTTCATTGTTGGCCGACAGGGGGTATGTCGGCTACCACTAGTGGCCGGTCGGCTACTGGTGGTGGCCGGTCAGCCACTGATGACATGAACTCCTCTTTTTGCTGCAATAGAGAGCAGACAGAGCAAAACAGTGTATTCTCACAGGTTTGTGTGTACTGTTTATACTCCTTATTATCACACAAGCTCAAATGAGAGAAACTCTTGGCTCTCAAACCATCAATCAAGCAATTTCCTTGCATGATGGCCAAAGAACCAAGTTTCTACAAGTTAATGAGTGCAAAACAAGACTTAAAAAGACCACCACCGTATCATGCATGATCAAGGGTGATGGTGACCAAGGAAAATGGTACATTTCATTACTTTGAGTATGAAATGTCCCATTTTCCTTGTGTTCGAATTAACGCCCAATTCGAACACATGCAATGCAACACAAAAGATGCTTATCCTGCTTCTTTTACTTGTTCATTTCATTTACTCATTTTACATTACCAATTCATCCTTTAATTGATTTGTCCAAAAGTGAGTGTCCTCTAATGGAAGATGGCTCAAACCACAAGGTGCTTTGGGCATGAAAGAGGCATTACACTATTGGTAATGAATCCCTTAAGGGATTAAACCATTAGGTGTAACACCTCAATTTCACACTTAGGCAAACAAGTGGTTTGAAACCACTTTCAAAGCAAAGAAAAGAGTGTAGAATGGAGAGAGATTGCAAAGATTTTAGTGCTGAAATGAAGTGCAAAACAACACTAAAACATGCTATTAACTCAAAGCAATGATGATTTAAAGCATTGAAACATCAAGCAAATGAAGGAAGTAACACCACAACTATGCAATACAAGCCTCAACTGAATTAACCAGCCCAAAATAGGTCAAAACATAAGCAAAAACATGCTAGACTTAAGCTAAGTTAAGCTAGAAAAACATGCTAACTCACAAAGCTAACTAGGCACGCAAACAAGACACAAGGAGGGAAGGCTAACCCCTCCAATTTTGGACTTCAAAAGTTGATTTTTACCACTGAAAAACTTCTAATATTTAGTGGTTAAAGGGGCCAAAAAATTTGTTTTGAAAGTCATGAAAAGATGGCACAAAAGCTTAACAAACTAAGAAGCAAAAAAGGTGGACAACCCCTTAACTCAAAAGAACTCAAACCGCCACTTTTAGGTCTCAAAAACATAAATTTTTACATGTTAAAACCAGCCGCAAAATTATACCTCTTGAAGCTAAGGCACAAAATAGGCAATAATCTAAGCCCAAACCTCCTTCTAGAGCTCAAACAAGGCTCCAAGGGACCTCAGCTCAAAGGTGGTCAAATTTGATTAAGGTAGTGTATGTAAAAGTGTAGAGAAAATAAGCTATAAGCACAAAATATCAAGAGAGAGAGAAAAATCTAGAAAGAGAGATATTTTTTGTCTAAATCTTCTAACCCTAAAAAATGGGGGAGGAAACCCCTATTTATAGAAAAACACCCCTTGAGCTTAGACACATCCTACCATACACGTGTATGAAGATGCAACTCAGTGTGCAACAGTTGGCACAACTGTTAATAAATATCTGGAAAAAGAGACTGGTGGCCGTCGGCCACCACTGATAGTCGACCGGCCACCATTGGTGGCTGACTGGCTACATCCATGGCCGACTGGTTACCAAGAGGTCCAGACACTAAGTTTTGGTCCAAAACAAGGCACAAAAATAACAAGGTTCAAAGGCTCAAAGACAGGACATTCCGTCAAGGACTTCGGATGCTCAAAACGAACACAAACACACAATCATCGAGTGCACGAGTGATGATGTCTAAGTCTTGAGGACAATCAAAAATAGGGTGTCTACACCAACCCAGACGAGTTTCTGGGTGATCCTAAAGAGCCTTTAAAAGTGGATGAATGGCTTGAACAAATGGTAAAAACGTTTATGATGCTCTGCATCAAAGACGGTGGTTTGAGAGTAACCTTGGCATCCTTCCAGGTGAAAGGAGATACGGGTCAATGGTGGAAGTATGTGCGTGGGCACATTGGAGCGACTTAGGAGGCTTTCGTTGATGCCTTCCAGGACAAGTTTTTACCTCTCACTATTAGGGAGAACTTGAGGGAGCAGTTCTTGCAGCTCAAGCAGTTGAACACACCGGTGGCTGAGTTTGAGGCCACATTTACTAGTCTATCTAGGTTTGCACTAGAGTTAGTGGTGACAGAGGAGCGTCGTTGTGTGGAGTTCAAGAAAAGGTTAAGGACTAGGCTTCTTTTTAAGGTAGTCAGTTCAATGATTAGAGATTATGGGCGACTTGTAGAGTCGGCAGCGCATCTTGAGACCGAGATACAAATGGAGGAGGAGCGGATGAGAGGCTCTAGAAGGAGTCAGGATGTTCAGGGGGACAATAAGAGGTATGGGGGTTTTGACCCATAGCAATCCCAGGGAGTTTAGTCAAGGTCCACGTTTCCAGTACTGAGTTTGGGTTCTGGGAGAGGTGGTTAGGCAGATTTCACTTGTTTTAAATGTGGTCAATTAGGCCACAAGTCTCCAACTTGCCTGTAGAGGGGAGGAGGGTAGTAGTTTGCATCATCTTCGACTTATCTTTAGAGCTAGAGTCAGGGGAGAGAGCAGCCACCTACTTGTTATCAGTGCGAGCAAGTGGACACTTGAAGAGGTTTTGCCCTCAGTTGGGTCGCACACCTAGCGCGTCTGGTTCGAGGAAGACACAGAGCCACTAACCTGCACAATCAGCACAGGCCTCGAGGGCCAATCAAAGAGTCTCTTCAGCTTAGTCAATGCATCAAACTTATGCTCCGAGGGGTGAGCAGGTGGAACAAAGACCTTCAAGGCGTATATATGTTGTTACTACACCAGACCTAGTACCAGCGCCTTTAGTTGTGAGAGGTACTTTCTTATTATGCAATTCTATTGCCAATGTATTAATTGATACAGGTGCATCCCACTCTTTTATTTCATCTACATTTGCATCAACTTTGGGGTTAGAGTTAGCCTGGTTAGCATCTTCACTCAGTATAGAGTCACCTATTAGTGGTGAGATTGTTTTGGAACAAGGGTGTCGGGGTTGTAACATAGAGGTTGCCAATCGCCGACTTCCTTTTGCTTTTGTATTGATTGATATGTCGAGCTTTGATGCTATATTAGGTATGGACTGGTTATCATCGTATCGAGCTGTCATAGATTGTTATTGTCAGAAGGTTGCTGTATGTATCTTAGGTGGTGATTATTTTTATTTGATGGGGGACAGAGCCGATAGAGTCTTATCGCCGGTGTATGATTCATGTGGGCGGAGTGAACTTAGCTGTCTTCTTGCCAATTTCTTGGGTAATGAGTGTGCTGAAGTTCAAGCTGAGTTACCAAGGGTAGTTTATGAGTACCCGGATGTTTTTCTCGAGAATCTTGATAGTTTACCACCTCACCAAGAAATCAAGTTCTCTATTGATTTAGTGTTTGGCACAGCACCGATTTCTATGGTACCGTATAAGTTTGCACTTGTTGAGTTCAGTGAGTTGAAGATTTAACTCCAAGAATTATTAGATAAGGGTTTTATCCGCCCTAGTACGTCACCATGGGGAGCACCGGCTCTCTTTGTTAAGAAAAAGGATGGCGCCTTACAACTTTGTATTGATTACCAGAAATTGAACCGGGTAACTGCCTCATATAGATGATTTGTTTGATCAATTGAAAAGGTCTTGTTGTTTCTCTAAGATAGACCTGAGGTTGGGTTATCACTAGTTAAGGGTAAGGAAGCAAGATATCCAGAAGATAGCATTCTGTATGCGGTATGGCCATTATGAGTTCCTAGTGATACCTTTTGGGCTAACCAATACACCTACCGTATGTATGGATTTGATGAATTAGATCTTTCATGAATTCCTAGATCATTTTGTAGTGGTCTTTGTTTATGATATTCTGATTTACTTACCTTTCGAGGAAGAATATGAGGAACACCTGCAAGTTGTACTCGAGTTGCTTAGAGCCCACAAACTGTATGCTAAGTTCGGAAAATGTGAATTCTGGTTGAGAGAGGTTAAGTTCTTAAGCTATGTGATATCTGGAGAAGAGGTGACAGTAGATTCATCCAAGATAGAAGTCATACAAGATTAGGAACAACCCAAGAATGCCTTCGAGATCTGTAGTTTCTTAGGATTGGCCGGGTATTACCGTCTATTTGTGAAAGATTTCTCTAGATTAGCTTCACCATTGACTAGACTGACAAGGAAAGGAATTAAGTTTGTGTGGAGTAAGACTTGTGAGAAGTCTTTTCAAGAGCTTAAGGTTAGACTTACTACTGCTCTAGCATTGATTATCCTGGGAAGGGGTTTGGGATATTTAGTGTATTGTGATGCTTCACGGGAAGGTTTGGGTTGTGTATTGATGCAAGAGAGGAAAGTAGTTACTTATGGCTCACAGCAAATGAAAACACATGAGAGGAACTACCTTACTCATGACCTAGAGTTAGCGGCGGTGATCTTTGCCTTACAGATTTCGAGGCATTATTTGTATGGTGAGAATTTTGAAGTGTTTTCTGATCACAAGAGTCTAAAATATTTGTTTACACAGAAAGACTTGAATTTGAGGCAGAGGATGTGAATGGATAGAAGATTATGACTTTGAGTTGCGTTATCATCCGAGGAAGGCCAATGTTGTGGCCAATGCTTTGAATAGGAAATCCATTAGCAGTGTGGCTAGTATTTCCATTCAGGAATGGGAGATGTTGGGTGCTATTGGTGAATTTGACTTGCATCTATTCAAGTCCGTTGAGTGTGCAGCCTTGTTTTCGGTGGTTGCACAACCTACACTTGTGAATTGAGTAATAGAAGCGCAGAAGAGTGATCTTCATGTAAAAACCCTCCGAGAAGAGATCTCTAGTGGTAAGGTAGAGAAAGGCTTGAATGTGTATCCCGATTCAAGTGTTAGATACCGTGACCGCTTTTTCGTGCTGGGGTTTTGCCGAGAAGAAGTACTCCGAGAGTTTCGCCATTTACGGCTTGTGGTGCATCCAGGAAACACAAAGATGTATCGTGACCTTAGTCGCCAGTTTTGGTAGAGAGGTATGAAGAGAGATATGGCCATGTTTGTATCGAAGTGCCTTACTTGTCAACAAGTGAAGGCCGAACACCCGAGATCAGTAGGTTTGTTGCAACCCTTACCTATAGCCGAGTGGAAATGGAAGCATATCACGATGGATTTTGTGGTGGGTGTTCCAAGGACTCAATGCGGTAATGAAGCCATTTGGGTGGTAGTTGATCGATTGACCAAGTCAGTGCACTTTGTACCTATGCACATTACATTAGGGACATAGTGAGGTTGCACGGGGTCCTTGTAACAATTGTTTTGGATAGAGATCCGCGTTTTATGGCTTGGTTGTGGCAGAGCCTAGAGAATGCCTTGGGCACTAGATTGACTTTTAGTACCGCCTATCATCCTCAGACTGACCGGCAATCCGAGCGTACTATTCAAATTCTTGAGGATATGCTTCGAGGTTGTGTCCTTGACTTTAAGGGGTTGTGGGAGAAGCACTTACCCTTAGTAGAATTTGCCTATAACAATAGCTTCCAATTGAGTATTGGCATGGCACTGTTTGAGGCCTTGTATGACCAACCGTATAGATCCCCTGTGTGTTGGGCCGAGGTGGATGATGCGCCAATGTTGGGTCCAGAGTTAATTTGGGAAACGACGGAGATAGTTGCACTTATCCATAAGAGGTTGGTTATAGTCCAGAGTCACCAAAAAAGTTATGCCAACTGTAGGAGGGGAGACCTTTGTCTTTTGAAGTAGGAGATCATGTCTTCTTAAGGATATCACCTAGACAGGGTTTGATGAGGTTTAGGAAGAGTGGGAAGTTATCTCCTAGATTTATTGGGCCTTTTGAGATCTTAGAACGGATTGGAGAAGTAGCTTATCGCTTGGCCTTGCCATCACAACTTTCCGGGGTTCATGATGTGTTTTGTATTTGTATGCTTCAGAATTATGAACCGGATCCATCGCACGTGTTGGATTGGAATGAGTTAGAAGTAGATGAGGATATCTCGTATGATGAGAGACTAGTAAGAGTCTTAGATACTCAGGACCAAATCTTGTGAGGCAAGACAATTCCTTTAGTTAAAGTATTGTGGCAACATCACGAAGTTGAGAAAGCAACTTGGGAATGTGAGTTGGAAGTCCGTGAGAAGTATCCGGACCTATTTATTAATGTTTTAACATGTATTAAAACTTTTGTTATGTTGATTAAATATAAACATTATATATGTTTTGGAAATATGAATTGTACATTCAATATTGAGAACTTGTTTATCATGTTGATGAGGATAAATGACCAGTAGATGAGTCATGGTATTGGAATTAATTGATTATCATTGTTGTAATTGGTTTAAACATGGTTTTATAAGTTTGATTTATAATTTCGGGGACGAAATTCCTTAAGGGGGAAGCTTATAGCGATTATGGTTTAAGACCCAACCCATTTGATATTCTGGATTTGGGTTTCATGGTTTCGTATTGTTGCTCTTGTCTTATTCTTCTTTTTCCTCCTTGAGTTTGGCTATTGGGATATGTTGGTTATGTTTGGAATAGGTGGTACCTTGTTTTTCAAAAACCTTATTGCCTAGAATTTTGTTTCTACGCCCAAGTGTCACTTCTTGTGCTCGAGCGGGCTTTATGAACTCTTAGTACTTTTGCAAGTTTGCCAAACTACTGGGATTGGTTATTCTTCACTCGAATGGTATGGAGCTCGAGCGACCCTTTTTACGCTCAAGCGTTGGCCTTCTATCTGTAAAACTACTGGGAGTATGTATTCTACGCTCGAGCGTCACTTCCTGCGCTCAAGCGGTAATTATTTTGTGTCTGGACACTCGAGCATCACTTCTTGCACTTGAGCAAACTGCGTGTATATCAGTCCGTAAAAATTACTTTTTACATCACTTTTTCATATCTCTCTCTCTCTCTCTCTCTCTAAACTTTCTAAAAACCCTACGTTAAGACCCACTCTCTCTAAAACTCACCTTCTCTCTTCTAAAACACTTCGATCCATTGATTACTCTACCCTACTTCCTTTAAGAAAAAGGTAGAGCTCACTTAGAGCTTCGTTTTCATCCTAGCAAAGTTAGATTACGGCTTCTTTGAGGTTCTTCATTCCTTCCTTGGTCTTCTAGCTTCGAGGTAGGGATTCTTTATACTCTTTTATGATTTTTAACTTAGCTATTTGTTTTTATAAAACAATCTTGTGATTTTGGAGGATTTTGAACAAACCTAGGGTTTTGGTTTAAAATCAAAAGAAGGGTTTTCAAATGGATGTCTTGAAAATGGTTATGGGATTGGAAGTGAGGTTGAGTTGTGATAGAATTGTTGATTTGATACTTGGAATGGATTTTGGAAGGAAAATGGGTTTTGCCCTAAATGTCTCAAATATCTATTTTGTATAAATAAATGGAATTGATGTTGAAAATGTGAAATTGAATGGATATTAATATGGATGGTGTAGTTGGATATGTATTATCGCTCACATATTAGATTTTGGAAAGTTTGTTTGTATTGAAGATTTTGTATCTGTTTAGAAATATCTGTTTTGGGCTATCGGTGGAGGATAGCTATGATTATTGTAGAAATTGCATGAGAATTAGGTGAATTGAAACTAATTTCTCATCCATGTGGATTGAATATTGTTGCCCATTTAATACATTGCGAATGTAAATGATTTTGAGAAAAATGGGTGAACGTGGAAAGAAGGTGTGTATCACCAAATTAAGTTGGCCTATGTGTCTAGGGTGAAAGTCCTAGAAAACGCACATATACATGAGTGCCGGTTCCCGCGGACGAAATATCCATAAAATGGGTGAGAGCTTTATCTATATTGGATTTAATCAAATGAGGGCCCTAAAGGCTATAATAGATAATCCATTTGGATGTAATCAAGTATAGTCTTAGAAAGTTGTAGTCTTCAAGGAATTTCAATTATCTATTTAACTTCTATTTCATATATTTGTTGTTGACACATGCCATAGATTCAGAGTTAGAACTTATGAATACGTGTCACTCTTTTGTACAACTGAGTTTTATGTAATGGAAGGATATTATACTCTGATTTAGAATGTTATTTACTTATCGTCACGGATGGTTTATTATAATTATTTCGGAGCGTTACAATTGTAGAAATTGATAACATCAAATTTAATAAGAATGGTGAAATCTATGGGAGTGATAAATCATGAAAAGTGATTATTCAATAAGTTTAGGTACAGATATCATTACCTAGAATTTTGAAGGAAATTGCCGTTTCTATAATTGTTAAACAGCTTAATGTCTTAGAACAACAAATAAATAATCAATTACTCTATAATGTAATTATTACCAATGAAAAGTTGTAGAAGAACTATAAGAAATAATATTAAAAAGATTTCATAAAGTAAAGAGATTTGTCATTTCGATTGATTATGTGGTATATCTATAACAATCTTATTATAATATTGGGATAGGTAAAGACTTCGTTTTGTTGTCACAAGTCATAGAAAGTATTGATTTTACTAAATAATTTATGTAATGAATGATGAGTTGAAATCAAAGGACCAGAATGAAATTTGGGATTTTATTGAATTCCCTAAGGTTACAAAAATATTTATTGTTCTAAGGGCAATATAAAATGATATAATGCTAGATATGTGGCCAACGATTTTACTCATAAAGTAGACATTGATTACAATGAAATATTATTTTTTCACTTGTATCTTAAAGGGCTGATTTAGAATTATTATGACATTAGTAACTCGTTATGATATTGAGTTGCATTAAATATATGTGAAAATTAATTTTCTAAAAGAGAGTTTAGATGAAGAATTTTGTGTAGATCAACTCAGAGGTTTCTCTATTTCAGAAAAAGAAAATGTGACTTGCAAACTTAAGAAATCAATTTATAGACTTAAACAAATTTTCTAAAAATTGTATCTTAAGTTTTATGATACTATTTTTTCCTTTGGATTTAAAGAAAACATTTTTTTATTAGTGTACATATCCAAAGATCAATGAAAGCAAGTTTATATTTATGATTTTGTATGTTGATGATATTTTACTTGCTAATAATGTACGTGATTTATTGCATGAGTTAAAAATTTTCTTTTTAAAAAATTTTGAAATGAAATATATTAGTAAGACAACCTATCTGATAGAAATTGAAATATTTCTGAATGAATCGCATAAATTGTTGAGATTGTCTCAGAAGATATATATTAAAAGTTCTATAGAGATTCAGAATAAAAGAATATTCACATAAAGTTACCTATGTTTTGAAAGGAAATAAATTCAGTCTTATGCAAAAAATTTTATAAAATCAATTGAAATGGAAACAATTCTTTATACATTTATTGTAAGAAACTTAATGCTCAAATAAGGAAGTGATAAGGTAATCATAAAGAACAAAAGATTATTTACTCACATTTATGAGGTCTGATAATCTTGAATTAATTGGTTATTTAGATTCAGACTCTGGAGGATGCATTGATAGTGGAAAGTTCACTTTTGATTATTTGTTCTTATTATGTGAAGAAGAAATATCATGAAAAGTGTGAAATGAACTATAATAAATACACTACAAAAAAAAACACCTTTGGCGACTAAATTTTTAGTCGCCAAATGTCGAAATTTCACCTTTCACGACTAAAAATTTTAGTCGCCCGTCTTGTCGCCAATATATGGTCGTAGATGCCTTTGGCGACTAAAAAACTGTTAGTCGCCAATATATATGTCTTCAGCGACGAAACAATTTGTCGCCAAATGCAATTCCATTTTTGGAAACTTTACATTTAGCGACTAAACTTTTAGTCGCCAATAGTGATTTTTTTTTTATTATTATTTACACCTTTCCGCGACTAACTTTTCGTCGCCAAAACGCATACCTTTCGGTGACTAAACTCTTTAGTCGCCAAAACCATTTTTCAAAAAAAAAAAAAAAAAAGAATTTCCTTTGCTCCCAAGTATCGAACCCGCAACGTCCCAGTCCCAACACTCTGAACCTGTACCAACACTTCGTCCCCCACTACGCCACCACCATATCACATGATTATTATTGCAACATATATTATTTATATACTATTTTTACTGGTATTAATAGAAAATTATATATATAAAAATAATTATTTTTATTTAATATTATTTATGTAAAAAATAAATTAGTTACTAAAAAAAATATGATAGTACTTTCGGCGACTAAATCTGAATTTTAGTCGCCAATTCTTCATTTTTTGGCTACTAATTTGTTTTCTGTCGCTAAAAGAATTCAATTCCGCCTAAGGATAGCACTTTTGGCGACTAAACTAAATTTTAGTCACCAAAACCTCTACTTTGGGCGATGAAACTAAATTTTAGTCGCCAATTCTTGATCTTTAGCTACTATTTTTTTTTTGTAGCCAAAAAGCTTCACTTTCAGCGACCAAACAGTTTTTAGTCGGCAAAACACTTGTAATCGGTGACGAAATTCAGATTTAGTCACCAAATCCGTCACATTTGGCTACTAAATCATTTTAGTCACCAAAAACTGTGAGTTTTGGCTATGAAACAACCTTTAGTCGCTAAAAAGCCTACATTCGGCGACTAAACTGCCTTTTAGTCGCTAAAACCCTTACATTTGGCGACTAAACTGTTTTAGTCGGGAAAAGTTATCAATTTTGGCGACTAATTCCATTTTAGTCACCATTTCTACTAGTTTCAGCGACGAAAATTGAGGTTTTAGTCGCCAAAAGCGCTTTTTGTTGTAGTGATATCTCCCATGAAAGTTAAATTTGTGGTGTGCTTTGAGACCACAATTCATGAATTGTTATTATGGAACTTTATCTCAGGACTTGGGATTGTCTACTTTTATTGCCAAGTCATTGAGAATTTATTGTGATAATTCTCAATTGTTTTATTTTCTTAGAACACAAGTATTCTAATGAGACTAAACACATAGAATTCAAATACTTTGTTGTTAAAAAAGAATTTCAGAAGCAGAAAATGTCAATAAAACACATAAGTATATAACTTTTAAGTGCAAATCTATTGATGAAAGGATTACTCTTAAAGACAATTAAGAAACTTATCAGTTGAATGGGTCTTGAATGTAATCCATAATAGTTGTTTATGATTTATTGTGTTATTTGACACATTGAGATCTCATTAATTGTAATTCTGATATGTTTCCTATTGTGAATGGTGTACGTACATAAATGAGAATGAATAAATGTTAACAAGAATAGTCTTTGATAAAAAAATAAAAAATAACATTATTGGACTTTTTAAATATACTCCTCACTTAAAGACTATATTAAACTAGTTGCTAGTGTTGTGGTACATGGAAGAGACTATGTCGTACTATTGGTATAGAATCGCCATGACTTGCATTAGTGAATTATTTAATTATAGTATTATGATGATGACCAAATTAAAGTAAGGTTAGATATGATTTAGAATAATGCTATATTTACCAATTAATGTACCAACTAGTATACTAACAGATGATATGACATAATTTTAAAGGTTTTGGGTATTTGTAATTTGTATAATAGGTAGAGTCAGTAATAATGACATAACATTATACTAGTGTGTACATTAATTGGTGAATGTAGCACCATTGTATGATTTATTGCATGCCTAATGTTTACCTTATTAAATCTTGATATATTTATGGGTCAAGTGGAAGAATGTAAGACTAAATTTAATTATTTAGTCATTATAGTAACCTACATTATATGGCAATATGAATTATAGATTTAATAAAATTATAATTTCATATCTTGAACCACAAGTTATTATCTGATTGGTCAATAGATGGAGTAGTTTCCAAATTTCCTGCTTTAATGGGCAAATGGAGTTATAGTTATATTGGGAAATTGGTCCTCTCTTTACCTATAAAAGTATATTTAGATCACCCATCAATTATTCTGAATATAACGTATTCTAGAGAAGGTTCACAGAGAAACACCTTTTTTCCACTAATATTATTATTAGGTTTATGTTCAATCAACCTTGGATAACTGACTCGGGTATGTTATTTATTTTCCACATTATGTTATTATTTATAAAAATCATGATAGTCACGATTTTGAATTATGAAGGTTGTTATATATATAACACATTAAAATTTTTACATAGCAATCACTTTGTACATACCCAGAAATCACACTATTCCAAGTCACAACATCCTGAACCAAACCCAGAACCACATCAAACACCCTTCGTCCAAATTCAACAAAACCACACTAAAAATACATCGATATTAGCGCATTTTGCACAAAAACATCGAATTCAAGCCCGAGTTTTGCACTCAAATAATGAATTTCAAGGCCATTTTCAATCAACACAATTCTACCACAAGCCTTGAGGACAAAGGGGGATGTTTATTTATAAGGGAAAATGCTATTACACCTCATAAGATTGTAAATATTAACCGATTGTTGTGGAGACCAGCTCTGAGAATAGGCTTGGAACATGAAATTTCAAGAAAAGAGATTAGGGTTTTGGATTTGGAAGAAAATAGAGGATGAGAAAGAGAGGGAACAGTGGGGGGAGAGAGAGAGAAGTGGAGGAATTTGTTGGAGACAAGAAGGGTCAGTGAAGAGGACTGAAGTGATGGCATCAGAGAGGATTTTGTAGAAATGAAAAGGGTATAGGTAGGTTTGCAAGACGAAGAGAGAAGGTGTGGAAGTTGCAAGAGGTGTGGAAGGAGAGAGACTAGGGTTTTGGGGTTTGAAGGAGGTCAGGAGTTGCATTTGCTTAGCGGAAATAATCACCCTTAACTGTGTATGCAACGGTTACATACAGTTTTTAAGTTTGTAGGTTATAACGGAAGGAAAATAGTATAGGTCTCAAATTTTCTACTAAACAAATAACTAAATGTCTTACATGGGTGTGGGCTCCACAAAATTACGGACCCCACACCCATGTGAGACATTTGATCATTTGTTTAGTAGAAAATTTGGTATCCCTAGCATTACCCATAACGGAAACCTACATCCCACCAAGAGTCTATACTTTATTTCTCTATATTTATTTATACTTTCTTTTTTTTTTTTTTTTGGTATTAATTCATACTCATTTTGACAATTGAAATCGTCCATTTTATAGGTTTCACAATAAAAGTTATACATATAAAAAATCAGATTTCTCGGACAACTATAAAAACAAACAAATCACGTTTTGTTTTACAAAATGAATGGTTTAAGTTTTTTTTTTTATCAAAGGAAATTTCCATTAAGGTTAGCCAAACGGCACTTACAAGTCCAACCACCAAGAGCAAACACAAACAAAGTGAAAATATTACAATAAACACAAAGGTGAAAACTATGAAAATTATCCAGACGCACATCAGTGCTCGTGCTCATACTGCGAAGCAGAGCCAATTAAATCGGCGTTAAAGCATGTCTGGAAAAATCATAGATAACAACTACAAAGTGTGTAGGCTCCAAACTAGCAGCTGAAGACTCCAAAAAAACAAACAAAATCAAAAAAACAAAGCAAAACAAGAGAACAAGCTTGACCTCAAACCTAAACAAGGCCAGATCTGTGGAGGTGGTCTAGATCCGAGCAGATTTGGTGCGCGGCGCTGAAATCGGCTCCGGCATGAGGCGGCAGATGGGGGAAAGAAGAAGATCTAGCTTTGGCGGGGGAAGAGGGAAGCCCAACACAAACATCCACCAAGAGGGGAAGAAAACCTCCCATAGAGGGAGAGAAGTGGCAAGACAAGCTCCCATAGCTTATTCACAGCAAGCAAAGGACCAAAACAGGGGGAGGATGAAGGAGAAGGAGGTGGCTGGCCACCGACGGCCCCTCATTCTCCCCAAGCGGTGCTCTTCCGACGAAACCCTAGGAGAGTTTAGAGAGAGAGGCTCTCGGTTTAGAGAGAAAGAGGTTTAAGTTTACAATTCTATTTGTTATTTATTTTATAAAACAAAATTTGATTTGTTCTTATGTTTATAGATGTCCGATGAAATTGATTTTTTGCATAAATGACCTTTATTATGAAACTTACAAAATAGACGGTTTAGATCATTGATGTGATTCCAAATTTAGACCCACAAGAGAAATATGAATAAGTATGAAGAGATACAAGTATGGAGGGGAACTTATCCTAACAAGGCAAGGTAAACCACATTGATAAATTCAATTGTAAATAAAAAATAAAAAAAATTGTTGTTACTTGTGTTCAATGTGTGAGATTTATTTAAAATATAATTTGTATTCTATGATTTTGGAAATTACATTCTACTTTTTAAAAATTTTAATTTCATAATAAATGGTCACTTTTATTAATAAATTATCAAATCAATTAACAATTTTTAAAGATGTTAAAAATTTCTTTCAATTAATAATTCTTATAATTTTATTATTATATAAGAGAGTGTTTAGAAATTTCATTTTTTTTAGTTAATTATGTTAAATAAAAAATCATAATAATGAGGTGTTTTCAATTTTTTGAATCACAAAAGACAATCCGTATTTTAAACAAATATTAAGGGGTATATTTATAATTCACCGGTGTTTGATTTACTCAAATAAAATTAGAATGGAATGACATTAAAATGTTTATTTTATTTTAGTAAATCAAATACTGTTTTAGGATGGGAAAATTAGTGAAATATCTCTCTCCAACTTTGTGTAGTAGAAGAGTTTCAAGATGTTTTTTTTTATTAGCTAAAATCCCTCAACATTTTCACAGAGAAAATTCAACTCAGAGAAATTTTACCCAACTTAGACAAATTTCACTCAACTGAGAGAAATTTTGAAATTTCATTGTGAAATTAGAGAAATTTCTCTGAGTTGGGCAAAATTTCCCTGAGTCGAATTTTCTCAGTAGAAATGTTGAGGGACCATCACTACTACAAAATTATTGTATATCATTTATCTTATAAAATCTTAATATTTGAGACTTCAAAAAAAATTCCCCATTTTAGGATAATATCCTACTAGTTTTAGAAGTCACAATTGTATGGTGAAATTGTTGGCGTTGGATTCTCTTTTGTTCATAATCTAGATTGCAGGGTTCTATTTGAGCACATAGGATTTATTATGGATCTCATTTCGATAAATTAAATCATATATTTTATCAAAAGTCACAATTGTATGGTGAAATTATTGGCGTTGGATTCTCTTTTGTCCATAATTTAAATTGAAGGGTGCTATTGAGCATATGTGGCTTATTATGGATCTCATTTCGATAATTCAAATATTTTATTTTATCGGGCCCTTCACAAATATTATCAAAAAAAATTAAGTCGATCTAATAATCGTAACCTATTCAACAAGAGTATTTGTTTTCAAAATAAATTAACGATAAATGTGCTTTTAAAAATAGACCTTTTTTTTTTTTTGACAAATATGATAAATTAAATATGTTACGATTATCAGATCGAGTTAATTTTGTGTGTGAATGATATACACGAAAGACGCTATAAAAATAAACGGTTCAAATTATTAAAACGAAACTTGTAATAAGCCCTACGGGCACAACACCCGCCAATTCATATCATGCACTCGAAAGAACCAAGTCCAAAATTGTTGGTGTATTGTCTCCAAAATAACAAACTTATTAGAATAATTTGTTTGTGCGGTGGATTATCCTTACAAAACTCTTATATTTTTTTGCTGATAGTGTTCGATATAAGAAATTTATATAAATGAATAGTCTAGATACATTTTGGACTCTTTTGAGAAGATGGTTGGGCTTTTAGTTTATTTTAAATGACATTATCTCTCTACTTTTGTATACGTTTTTTCAAAAAAAAAAAAAAAAAACTTTTAATCAACTTCCCAAAGAAACCCTTTATATAATTTGAATTTGAATCATCCATCAACATTCTAGGTAAGATTTTGGTTTAATTTTCCTAAGTCCGCAACTTTCCTATATTTTTCTTGATGTACGAGTTGAAATGTACTTTTAACTACATTTCCATTTTTCAAATTTAATTTTGTTTCTTAAATTTGTTTATTATTTTTTTTATTTTTTAGATTGTACGTTGTTTAACTTGATTTTGACATGCATTGTTTACAGTACCTTAGGGAAATGCTATGGTATTCACTTTATCACAAAATGAATAATTTTGTCACAAATTAAAATAACAAAAGATGTCATAACTAAGTTATAAATTTTTATAACATCAATTACAAAATGGGAAAATTATTTAGAAGTCCTATTAGGGAGACTTATACTACATATGATCCTACTAAAAAACTTATGTTCCCATAAGTCCTGTGGGAAGTTTGTTGACACATTTACCCTCAATATTAGTTGTTAATATCATAAATAAGTAATAAAACCATATATAGGAAATTGATATAAACGTAACGTAACATGACACCTACATAAACGTAACGTGACACCTATATAAACGTAACGTGACATATCTACATAAACGTAACGTAACGTGACACCTATATAAACGTAACGTGACATATCTACGTAAATGTAACGTAACGTGGCACCTATATAAACGTAACATGACACCAATATGAACGTAATGTGACACCTACATAAACGTAACGTAACGTGACACCTATATAAACGTAATGTGACATTTACATAAACGTAACGTAACGTGACACCTATATAAACGTAATGTAACATTTACATAAACGTAACGTAATGTGTCACGTTACGTTTCGCAAACTTAATAAGTTTTTGTTTTTTTAATCCGTTTGTTTTGAAATAAATATATAATCTTAATATATTTTTATTTTGTATTATTACTCATTGAAAGGATTGATTAGAGGCACATCCTCTTAAATCTTAATCTTTCGAGAATGGCATAGCGACAAAGACCAAATAATAATTTCCAAAACAAGACATGGATAACTGAGAAAATATTTTTTGGAAGATTAAATTGAAATCAGAATAATCTATGCTCTACCAATGTTTCAACAGTAAAAATTCTCCGGAAAATTTTTCCACCAAAGAAATGACATTTTTATACTGATTGACATTTTACAGAAAAGCCCAGGGCAAAATCATATTTCCGACTCTCAATACATCTCTTCGCATCCAATTTTTTTTTTCTTTGTCGGGAAACAAAACAGAGAGTAAGCCCATTTTCCCAAAACAAAAAAAGAATCCACAGCTTGAAAACATCCAGAGACATCTCCTAAAAGACAATAATAGTAGCAATCTAATCAAACCACAAAAAGCTACACACAAAAAAAATATATAAAAAAAAATCCAGAGTTTGGAAAAGAGAGGATCTTGTGGAATACATTCTTATGAAAATAGGACTTGAGACTCTATAAGAAATTACACAGGACTTAGCCTAGCATAAGGTTCTGAAAAAGGACTTATAAATAAGTCTCCCTTACAAAATTTGAACATTTTATTACACTAATTTGTGACAAGGCCACATATTTTATAATTGATGTGATAAAATTTTATAATAAAATCATATATTTTTATGATAAGGTACATATAATATACACCTTTTTAAAGATGCACGCCATAGGATTTAAGAAGCTCTTGCTTGCATTGCGTAAGTACATTAATATATTTATGCAATCTCTTAATAATAAAAAAAAAAAAAAAAATCAACAAGCTCTTGTTTCGCATTTTTCATTTTTGCATTATTATTTTTAACTTATTAGAACCTATACTAGCCTAATCTAATTTAATAAGAATAAAACAATGGGATCTCTCCAATACTCCACATGAGGCTCCAAATTGCAATCTCTACTATGGGGATTATAGAGCATACCCAGGGGTGCTCATTTGTCAGATTTAGGCAGGTTGCATGTCATTCACCACTCAATTGAATAAGGTTTAGGTTGAGAAATTTTTTTATGTATCTTACTATTCATTCTTTCGAAATCGACGGAGTTGGTTGGGTAGATTGATGGGTGGATGCAGATTAGGTTGACAAACTGAACAAATCCTAATTTTATAAATAAAATAAAAAAAAGGATAAATTATACTTGCCCCCTTTATGTTTAGTTATTTTTTCACTTTCATATTTAAAATTTTTCAAAAAGAGGATAAATTTCATTTTCCAAATCAAGCTTAACAACCATCATCTTATAACATCTATCACCTTTACCATGATGTTACAACAAACACATAAGTCAAATTTATATAACAATCGTTAATAGAAGCAACAACAGCGTTATCAACGTAACGAAACACAAGTAAGTTCATCATTTTGAAATTCCATTTCATTACAAACATCATCATAGGTTATCACCCACACAAGGCGAAATGCACACGTAAGACAGTAACTCTACACATACTACTCCGACTTGAGGAGTTTCGCCATTCAATCAAGTTCCACACAAGCTTTACACCTGCAAACACGAGTCTCCAGTCTTGCCAAACCATTCTAAGGCACTTACAAGGTTACAACCCTCTTTACCAAACTCCAAACTAGACCCAATGCGACTATTTGTCAACCACCTTCCACCATCAACTACCCGCTTAACCAACCTGATAAAACTGGACACTAGGTACCAAACACCAACATGCCACCCAACACTATCACTCCCAATGGAATTCCACCCAAAATCCCCTTATATCCCTTAAATCAACCCGGATTCCTCCTGACTAGATCATAACCCCATAGTTCCTGAAGAAAGTTAACACTCCTATATCTATATGGTAAGCACATCCAAACATTTCAAACATTAGACCGATATAGTCAACGACAATCATAAAACTCCGAACACAAAAGAATCTTCATCAATGCCATACTCACTACCCGAGAACACAACCATTATTCTTCCCAATGAATGCCTCTAACAGCTTGTTAGGTTTTTATTCTTGGCAACCCCGTTTGACAAAACTCCTTTGAGTTGTAATTTTATTCACACTTTTATTTCAGTGAGGCTATGAGTTTATTAGATGCAAATCCAAACCCGAATCGAGCCTTGCAGAAAAGTTTGTGATGTCAATGCTTTCAAGATTGCCACTTCATTTGATTAGTCGAGTAAGCAAAATGCAAAAATGCATTCAAAAGTTGCCTGTCCGTTTATACTTTTCAAGATTTTCCAGTTTTGGCCTTCCCGCTCGAGCGGGGAAATGGGCGCTCGAGCGGGGTTTGCAAGCTCACAGTATCTCTGTTTTTCCTGAAAATATTGGAAGGTGTGATTCTCCGCTCGATCGGGGAAACGGACGCTCGAGCGGGGAGCCTATATGAAATCACAAGATTTGAAGTCTCTGCTCGAGCGGAAAGACCGACGCTCAAGAGGACCACGCGATCCCAGATTTCCAGATTCATTATGGAGTTGGTTTTCTTCTGAAACAAGGTTTATTTTGGGTTTCTATAAGAAGTGGGATTACTTTAGAGTTCTACAAGAAGTTGGTTTTCTTTCCCAACTAGGATTGCTTTGGATTTTCTATAAGTAGTTGGTTTTCTCCCAAAACTAGACTACTAATTGATTGAAGTCCTCCAGATCTTCTTTTTGGTTCTTAAAGGTTTATATCTGGGGATATTTTGTTATTTTTCTTTGATGTTTTATTGAGTATTCAACTCATGGTTTAAAGAGAGTACATCAAAGGTTTGTTTGTTATACACAAAGAGAGTTGTTCTTGAGTTGAATTCTCAAGAATTCGAGCTGAAGCTTTGGAGGAATCCTGAGTGGCTCATCGAAAAGACAATTCTGCGGTCAAGATGGAAATTTGGAAGAGGCACATAGAGGTTGGTTCAATTAGGCGTTGAGAATTCGCTAGATAATTGAGAGTGATACCTGTGTAATTCCTTTATATCTTCTTAGTGGATTGTTCTTGTGGCTGTTGCCCGTGGTTTTTTTATCACAATTGGAAGGTGTCCAATTGTGGTTTTTCCACGTAAAATCTTTGTGTCTCTTTCTCTTGATTGTTTGATTGAGATTGTTATATTCTGCTTAAAATTGATACATAATCACAAATCAACATCTAGGAGGTTTTTAGATTTTTCACAGCTAACCACCGAATTCTTCTTACATTCATGTACTCCATCTTATATCTAATAATATCTCAACACATATACTACCTCATTACAATCAATAGGACCACCACAAACTCATAGACCAACAAAACCAAAATGCTAAACATCACACACAGTACCATACTCACTAACCCGAGATACAATTCTCACACTTCCTCAAACATTCTCACATAATTTCGCCAATTCCGCAAAACTCTAAAGTCTCATATTCCCTTAAACTTAACACATCCAAGGTTTTATAACCTAACCCTTACGATACCACCACACTAATCATAATAACCCACAGATTCCCCGTTCTCAACAAAACAACTTCCAAATTGAACAAAGCTCACAAGCTATCACATAACCATCTCATAATTTAACGTCAGTGTAAACACTCCATTTTTGACCGCCCTTATGAGTTGGGTGCCACCGCTTGCACATCCAATGATGAATTTATATATGCTTGTCAAGTGCTCAAAGTCCTCAACAGAATGCCACAACTTTGAGCCTTCAAACCCTGCACACCTTTTGCCTTGTTTTGGATCAAAACCATAGTTTTTCAAGCCTAAAAACCATGGGACCTGCAGGCCCACTAGTGTGGGCTGCCAGCCACCAATGTGAGCTGCCGGCCATTTGTGTGGCCTGCTGGCCACTTGTGTGTTTTTGCAGATATTTATGCTAGCTGTGCCAATTGTCTCCATAGGTGCATGCATCTGCCCACTCGTGTATGTATGGACATTTTTGAGGGAGTTTCATGTTTTTCTATAAATAGAATACCTCCCCTACCATTTTTTAGGGTTGGAAGTTTTTGAGCAAAAATATTTCTCTCTCTCTATAATTCCCCCTCTCTCTTGCAAATTCTTAAGCCTTTGCCTATACACTCTAAACCAAACCTTGTGGTGTTTGAGTTAAGGTAGTTTTTAAGTTTACGTTGAGCTCTTGAGGGTGTGTAAGTGTTGGTTTGTCACTTAGAAAGGGTTCTCCTCTTCAAAAGTTATAATTCTTGGCTTGTTTCTTTGCTTTATTTGCTATCTTTCCTACTATTTTTGGGCTATTTATTCTCTTTATTTTTGGGCTGAAACTTGTGGTTTAAGGCCATTTCACCCTCCTTTGCACCTCACTTCTCAAGCCTTTGCCCTTATGTTTCCCACCTTTTTGTCAACTTTTTTTGAGATTTTTAATACTAAATCTCGGAGGTTTTTCAAAGGCTAAAACCATATTTTGAAGTCCCAATACTAGCTTAACTTGCCTCATGCTGTAGCTTACTCTTTTAGCTCCTCTGCCTTCAATTCCAGCACTGTTTTTAGGTGTTTTAGGACTGTTTTAGTGTGCATGTTCCATTTATGCCTTGTATTGCATGCTTGTAGTGTAATGGTCCTCATAGGTTTAGAAGTTTAGGCCTTATCCATCAACCTATTTGAGTTGATAGCATTTATTTCTTGCTTTCCATACTTGTGATCACCTTTAATCACTTTTTCAACCTTCCTCCTTTCTTGACTTTTTCTTTGCTTTGAAAGTTATTTCAAACCAAGTGCTTGTTTAAGCATGAGATTGAGGTATTATGCTTAGTGGTTTAATCCCTTTGGGGGTTTATTACCAACGGCATGGTGTCTCTCTCATGCCCAAAACAACTCTTTGTTTGATATGTCTTTCCATTAGAGGACTTAAAGATCATTAGTAGATTTAATAAACTAAGGAATGGTTAGTAATTAAAATGAAGTAATAAAATTGGGACTAAAAATGATGCAAGATAACAAGCAATTTGGTGTTCAATTGGAAGTTAATTGAACACATGGAAACTTGAGACATTTCATACTTGCTAGTGATAAAATGGTTTAAGTTTCCAAGGTCAACCACTTCTCTTGATCAATCCATGATAGGGAGGAAGATTAAGAGTCTTGTATTATGCATTTATTGAAATTGTACACCTTGGTTCATAGGTCATCATGCAATGAAATTGTATCAATTGATGGCTTGTGAATTGAGCATGCCACTACTTTGAACTGTTTGATGATAAGGAGAGGCAGTGTGTACAAACATTCGTTGAGAGTACCCTGTTTGTACTCTGTATGTTTTCTGTTACAGCAAGAGGAACCAGGCTGTCGGCCACTTCTTTTAGACGGCATGCTACCTTATGTGGCCGGCCGACCACTACTTCTGGCCTACTGGCCACTTTTGTCAAATTGAGCAGTAACTTTTTGGAACAGAACAGAGCAGAGGCTGAGGTGAAAAAATGTTCTAACTGTGCAACAGAGGCATTCTGGCAAGAGAACAGTGGGCTTTTCGGGTGGAAATCCATGCATGCATGAGTATTCTTCACTTCTCGGGGCTGATTAGTTAGCTTAGTTACGTCTTTCATGTTGTATTCATGTTGTAATTAATCAGTTAATTCTAATTTGTAGTTAAATAATTAGTGTAATTAATTAATTAGTTCCATAGAATAGTTAGCATAGTTAGTTAATTTGTTTTGTAATAGCTAGTTAATTGGCTTAGTTAGTTAATTTGGACCTTCCTGCAAGAGGGCACAGTTGTAATAATGTGTATGTCTTTCAACCCTACGTCTTTCTCCTTTTTATTTACCTATTTATAATGATTAGTTTAGGGCATCATGTTTTGTTTAGCATCTCTTATGCCTTGCATCCATTGTCTTGCATGCATTGAGCTCAGCGCATCATTCTAACTTGCATTGTAGTTAAACATTCTTGGAATACGTGCTTAGACCGCATGTTATCAAATTGGTTCATATGCCATACTAGTAGCTGAGCCTAGTAATTGCATACTATATGTATTGCATTAGTCATATTGCATAGTTAGGATCATGCATTATTTTAACTCTATCATCTTTTTTTAGCTTGGAGTACTAGGTGAGCTTTTATTTGTTTTAGCATGTCGCATGAGTGTGGTTGTTACCATGTCAAAGCATGTTGACCATGAGGCTAAGTACTTAGGTGATAAATTGTTTGAATGCCTGTGGATGAAGGCTAGTTGCTTGAATTAGGATAGTTTGATTAATGTACATTTGAGCCCACTTTTTTTTAAGTGGTACATTCACAAACTCATTTGAAAAACAAACATAAAGTCAAATATTCCAATTTTTTGCAAATTAGTCTATCCTTGTGTGCGTTAGAGTACGTTAGCCTAATAAAATCAAAACAAGAGCATATAATGTAAATAAGAATCACATCATGATTAGTAGAGGCTGATCTTTGATCGAGCGAGTGGGGTGCTCAATTTATGACATTCCCTTCTCGTACCTATGTTCCCAAGTCGAGACAATCTTGGTGATGACGAACACGTGGCCTTTGGCATGAGTCATGGGTTTCCTAAATTTCTCAAAAATATTTAGATGGCAACTCTGTATCTGGAAAAGTAGTCCATTTTTGGCATTTTAATTCAAAATCAATTTTCCAAAAGATTTGTCAGATTTGGACTCTTTGGTGTTTATCTATTCCATATTGCACTTGTGAGATCAGATTTAGAACCACGGGAATCTGAACTATAGGGCTTATCGTCTTCCGAAAGGAGCACGAAAAATCAAGTTACAATCAGACATACAACAACACTTGGGTTATTGATCCCATTACACATATATATAAAAAAGAAAGTTTGAGATTCAATGCGTGTCCCCCCAATACATGAGGATAAACAAACAACAATATATGTATATACAGCACATAATCACGATGTCTCAGCATGTAACAGTACATCAGTCAACAACAAAAGTTCATATATTAAACCACTGGTCTCTAATACGAAAGCCCCTCTCGAGGGTAATACTATTGTGATGACTGAAAAGTCGCCCCTTACGAAGCTCTCGAAGCTTGGTCTATACGGGTCTAGTATTGGTACTACCCTTGACTGGACTGAAGAGAATGAATCCGACTAGGTTTTGAAACACTCGAAGAATTCACACGTAATGGACAGAAACGTCTAACATGGCCCAGATGACCATAATCAAAACAAACAGTAGACTCCCTACTCTACAACTAACTTGAAGCTTGAACCTCACTAGGCCTCCGAACTGACGATTCTAAAACCCCTGATGAAGATAATGATTGAGCTTGAGATTGAGCATGTGTTCGCCTCGACCTCTTACTGAGCCTAGATTGCTTATGAATCGTTGGAGTCACCGAAGTGGCCTCCTCCCTAACTCGACCAACACTCATACTCATGGCCTCCATATGGACCGCTGCCTTAACTACAGCATAGTAATTCTTCCACAGAGATCCAGCCACTTTCTCCCGGGTATCGCTTCTTAAACTCACAACAACGACACTCCTCTATTGCCACTAACTCTGGAGTAAACCTCGACAAACTAGTTAACCGCATCTCAAACTGTGCCAAAGGGGTAGCATCCTAGCGTAACTCAACAAACTGTTCCCTCAACCTTTCTCGAGCAGAATGAGAGAAGTACTTGGCCAAAAAGGCTTTGGTAAAAGCAACCCACGTGTTATCTATATTGTCCTTAACATACTTCTATCAATAATTTACATATCCTTTCAATTGAAAAGTCGCCAAAGAGACCCTCAAACCTTCATTTTTTACTCTGAGCATATCAAAAGTCTTGGTAATCTATTCCAACCAATCCTCCGCCTCTAGCGATTTAACCTCCCCCAAAAACTTTGGTGTATTGGAGCGAAGAAACTCCTTAGTAAGCTTGAGGGCACACCCATTGTCACTGTCATTGTGAGCTAGAGCATCTTGCACTACTCTCACAATCTCGCGTGTAATTTCCTCGCTGGTAGCTGATGCTGCAATAACAGGTGCTAAAAGAACCACTGTGCCCCTACAGGCACTCCTATTCCCAACTCGTCCTATATTCCCTCGTGTAGACATCCTATAAAATTAAAACAAGACCAACTTAGTGCACAACACCACAACCCTTTCTCGAGGCACACACACACTCACCACCTCCAGGCTACAAGGCATACAAACCCCCAAACACACAGTTTCCATTATATATAAACCATTAAACACTTAGTCACATAATCGAATCAAGTCCACAAGGATAAATACTCTTCCCAGAACTCTCAAGGAATTCTCAGAAACCACGTTGATCAGGCGTGTTTTCGATAAGATCTCAAAGTAAGTTCACCGGCTACAAGTACTATCTAAGAAACTTAATCTCATGCTCACATAAATGCAACATATAAATCTTAACACTTATCCTAACTACATGCAACGTCTTTACCACGCATAGCAAACTTATTATGGCAAAACACTTCCCACGAGTCCAAAGTATTCAAACCCAACTCGCGTTGATATCAAGTTGTCACACCCCACTTTTTAATTACTCGAATAACATTACCAAATCATCATTATAAACAATTTCAGAGATATTAGACAGAAGTCCAATATCTTAGTAAATATAAGCAAATGAAGATTCTCTTAATTGTATACTGAATAATGCAACATGTGACATAATTACAGTAAATTGTCTGTAGGCTTACATCATTATATAAAAGAGAAAGGGTTCAACCCTTTTACAACAATGGCATTCAACTAACAATTAAAGGGCCCTGTGGCCAACAAAAAAAAAAAATGAAGATCCTTGATCTTGAACCACCTCTCAATATTCACCTGAAAAAGGATTAGCAATGTGTGATGAATATAAAATCCAGTAGGAATCCGAACATGATCCTAAGTCATACCATATACACAAGTGCCGGTTTAAACATACAGATATACTTACATAAGTACTTTTCTCAAAATTATTCAATTTATCCAACAATCACAAAACAGTTCACTTTTCTTTCTTTTTGTTACCTCTTTATTTTACATTTTCCAGACGATAATAGGTATTTGAAAACAAACCCATGAAATCCAATTACTTTTCCCAATTATTGAACTCACACCCAATTCCTAATTACAATTTCCAAATAGAAGTATCCCAAATGAACATAAAGACGATGCATATTAAATACTCCTCAGATAACCATATAAGACAAGTGACATCCTCCACAAAGTAATCATCACTATGTATGAAACTCATAAAAAGAACTGAGATAATAACGAGAAACCCAACAATACTCTACCTGCCCCAAGCTCAGTAAGCCAAAGATACACCTTTCCAATACTCACCCCAATTTACCAGTCACCAGTTGGAAAGTAATGGTACCTCTGCCAAGTTCTCCAAAACGCTAACTGGAAGGTACTGGCACCCCAGATTCTTAGCACGAGCACAATTCCAACCTTCATATAATTCAACAAACACAGATAATCCGAGTGTACTACATACACATAATCTATTCAACTAATACAGATAATTCCGAGTGTACTACATACACATAATCTATTCAACATCACAGTGTCATCCTCCACCGATGATCAAGGACAAAACCTCTAAGCATACATATTTAAATACACGTAATACGATAATTCGATACTCCCTTGACTTTAAGTCCAACAACAATAATAATAACAATATTCAAAAGTTTCAAAATCCAACCTCAAGTTCACATCTAGGTTTTCAATACACCATGGTTTCTTTCTCTTTTCAAAATCAACTTTTTTATTTTCCAGAAACAAATTTCCACATTTCAATAGAACCACATCCAAGGATTTCTAAGCCATAACCCAACTTAACTTGACATAATTATCCAAATAAATTGCCAATACCATAATTTATTCATCCTTTATATTAACAACACAATAATTACAACTCAAACTATCAAAATTCAATCGTTAATCAACTTTACCCCTTTTTAGTTCGTTAGGTCAAATTATCAAAATTAGGGTTATCTCTTCCTATTAACACAAACACATCAAACCACTTCCCAACTAATCAAACAACAACCAATTTAATCAATTTGAAACCCAAAGATCAAACCCTAGATCCCCTTTCATAATTTTCAAAAGATCCACAATAGATGTAATTTTTATGCAATAAAATCTACCACATGTCTATCTATAGACAAAGTATTGAAAAGGAGTAAAAGAATCCCTACCTCAGGCAATGAAGAGAAAAAAGCCTGAAAATCCAACTTCAACAAAAACATGATCCGCTCAAATTAAATGGAAGCCCTCGTTGAGCTCCACATTTTGGTATATGGATATAGGAGTCAAAGATGTATAAAAGTATATAAAAACCAGGTAAAAAGAGCATGAGAGCTCAACAATGGTGGAAGGAGAGAGAAGGAAGAGAGAAAAGTGACCCAGATGTGACCAAAAGTGACTTTTATAATTATTGAATTCGGACAGATCGCTCGAGCGCAAGAAGTGTCGCTTGAGTGACCAGACACAACAACTGGCACCGCTCGAGTGAACAAAGTGACCGTTTGAGCACACAATGACACCTCCCAGAAGTTCAGACCACACAAGGCAGACCGCTCGAGCAACCAAACCTGCGCTCGAGCAAAGATCAACAACTCTCAGAATTACAGACCTGCAAAAGTACTAGAAGACTCGAAAGACCACTCGAGTGACCAATCATGCGCTCAAGCGATGAAGAAAAAAACTCAGAGTGCTACAGAGACAAAGACAAATAGTTGGATTCATACATAGAAATTAGGCTCACAGATTATGAATCGATCAAAATCTTCAAATCTTCATCAACGTGAGAATCAAGAGAGAGAGAGAGTGGACAGTGGACAGTGAGATTTGAGCGAGAGAGAGTGGAGAGTCGAAAGAGAGAAGTCGAGCAAGAGGGAGATTTTGAGTGAGATTTCACACACCGTTGGAGACAAATTTGGGAAATAAGAGTGAAAGAAAGGGAATAAGGCAAGTTTTACATGATTTGGGTTTATTTTATTTTATTTTTTAGAACACAATTAGGGATTAAGTAAATTGAGATTTTGATGGAAAAAATGATTTTTTGCAACGGTCAAATAATTAGTTGTAAAAAAATTAACACAAAAATCATATTTCTAGTAGTGATTACAACTATGAAATAGATAAGATCAAGATCGTATTAACCCCATATATATTATCTTTTATTATTTTTAATTTATTATGTAACTAGTTAATATAAAAATTAAAATTAATAAGTGGGTGAGTTGATTCAAGCTACAATTTCTCAACCTAAACCTAGTCCAAAAATTAAACAGATTTAAAACCTCAACACAACCTAGACTTATGGTCCAAATATTTATTTTAAACTCCAAAAACTTCGACTGATCTGAACAAATTGAGTGGGCCTAGACCCATGTCCACCCCTACAGAAAAGCTTGATAATTGGGCTAGCCTAGGACCAAGTTTAGGCCCATGCTGAGGCCTAAAATAATTATATTTTTAAAAGTTTGTGGGAGGAACTATGGGTAGAGGTGTAAATTTGGTCGGGCCATTCGAGCCCAGGCTTGGGCCGGCCCATGTTGGGCCTCGCGGGCTCCTGCCAAAATACAAGCCAACCTGGTCGGTCTGGCCCATAGGCCAAAAAATTAGGCCCAGGCACAAGGGGTATTTAGGCCTTGGACAAGCCAAACTAGTGGGCCTAGGCTTGGGCAGAACTTGAACATTTTTTTTTTTTTTCTATTTTTTCCACCAAAAATAACACCGGATTTTGGGCGAGCCAGGCCTCGGGCCGGGCTTTGAGTGGGCCTTGAGCAGGCCGATGGGCTAGGCCGGACTTCAAAATGATGGCCCAGGCCCAAGCCTAGGGTCCCGAGCTGGGCTCGGACCCAACCCACCCCAGGCTGCCGGCCATTTTTACACTCCAAACTGTGGGGTGATTCTATTTAGGGAAACTTATTGATAAGTTTTATACACAAAGTTCAAAATCTATCTAATTCTAAAACAAAATACTTGCACAAATTAATCATATATATTTTTAATTGTTACCAAAAAATCTTTTTTTTTTTAAAACCAATTTAAAGACGCTCCTACATCTCACCACCGTCGGAATATTCAACATCACCAGAAAGTTGTTGGAATATCATTAGGAATTCACCGAAGTATCGCTGGAATGTTTTGAACGTCACTAGAAGTTGTCAGAATGTCTAGAATATTCGCTGGACGTCAAGAATATCACCAGTGACTCACCGGAATGTCTACAATATTGCCAAAAAAAAAAAGAATAAATTGAGCAATTAAAGTGAAAAAACATAACAAAATATGCTAAATATTGATAAACTGGAAGAAGAAAAAAAGAAAGAAAGAAAAACCTAAGAACAACAAACATGTTATGAAATTGCAAAATTTTACAATTCTAAAGAAAGTTATGAAACTGTAAAATTTTATAGTTTTAAAGAGTGATTCAATTCAGCACCAAAAAAATTGAAACTATAAAATTTTACAATTTTCACCGCCTGTAATTAAAACTCAAAACAACTTGTTCAGAATTTAAAAAAATTATCCATTATAATAAGAAAATAGAAATGTATAGTACAAAAAAAATAATAAAACTGAGAGATCGAAGTAAAGAGACATATATAGAGAGATGTCTGTACTCCAACAATTATTTTTTGGTTTAGATCTAGCTAGATCTAAGGTCGATCTATTTAGATCTGATGTAGATTTGAGTAGATCTACATTAGATTTAAGTAAATCTACTTATTTTCTTTGTTGGAAACTCATTTCTTTCGTCGTCAGTGAGCACGAAGGAAGGAGTTGGTACTCGGTGGTTGCCCGTGAACCCTAATCAATGGTGGTCGTCATTCATTGTAGATTAGAAAGAGAAAGAAAAAGAAAAAAAAGGAAAGCATGATCGTGGTCATGTTCATCGCCGATATCAAAGAAACAGAGATACAGAAAAAATGCAACGTGCAAGGTAAGTGGAAAAGATAAATGGATATAAGATTTTTGGGTCTATTTAAAAGGTTTTGAGATTAAATAGAATACACACTTTTCAAAAAAGACTTGCAGGTAATTTGCCCTTCTATGTATACTTAAATAAAATTTTAAAATTTTATTTCCTCTTGTATTTTAATGTAAATTTATTAATAAAGATAATACACATTAAATTTTAAAATAAAATATATATTTTTGTTATGATACACCAAAACCACTTATATATACTCTTCATATTCAACTCTTTTCATCTTCTTTTTCAAATTTCAATTATTTTCTGTTCATCTTTTTTCTCACTCCAAAACTCTAATCTATCCTACCAAAACTCATCATTATCATTAACATTAACATTATTGTTTCTTATTGTATTATTACTTGCAAATAGAAGAAAGTTTAAACAAAATTAAACAATAGATGACAGGGACGGATCTAGAATTTTGACTTTGGGAGAGCTACTCTATAGTTTAAAAACTTGGGAGCTACTCTATATAATTTTGAACTTATCTAAAAAAAATTTGAGGGTGCGAACTTCTATAATTTTAAATTATTTTAAAAATTTTAATATAATATATGATATTTTTCAAATTTTTCCCGATCCATCATTGCTGGATGAGAATAATAATCAAAGTATTTTTTTTGAAACAATCCATCAAAGAGGAGGTAAATATTCCCATAAATATTAAAGTATACTTTTTTATTCCTATATTTTTCAGTTTTTTTTTTTTTTTGAATATGTAAATGGGGCAAGAAAATGGAAAAAGAACCTAATTTTGGAAAAGTGGTTGTTTGTTAGGAGAATTGCAGCACAGTACGATAGATAAAAAAAAAGAAAAAGAAAAAGGGCGTTAGTGATTATATAATGGGATGCAAGTGGAACGTTGTGGTGGAGGTACGTTGCACTCTTCAATATTTGTGTAAATTTATTTATTTTTATTTTTTTATGTCTCACTAGTATATAATTCCTCCTTGTTTGTTTTCCAAGAAAGTATACCTGAGACAGAACTTGAAGATGGATGTGGTACATGAATCATCGCTCCGGTGGGTTTTGGATTCGTTTTCGGAGGGTTTTGGTGAAAAGCCCTTTGTTGTGAAATTTACAGGCTAATAGGGAATGACAGTTTATAAACTGCCATAATCATCAACAACTGATATAAAACTGTGGATATAATCATTAAAAAATTATTATAAATCTATTATTTTTCATCTTTTAATTTTCCAAAAAATAATAATAATAATTTTTTCCTTAATTTTTATTATAGAAAAAATAATCAATACCAAGAAATATGGCCAATTTAAATATACTATTTATCAATTACTTAATCTTGAGACTACCCTCAAAGCATCAATGAGCATATCATGGGATTATATATATATATATATATTGAATACACAACACTTTTTCTTTCTTTTAATTTTTTTTTTTTTTTTTGGGAAAAATCCTAATTGAAACAATAGAGAGTAATAAATATCAAATTATCAAATATTTTTGAAAGAATTTTTTTAAGTGGTATAATTTGGGATTTTTTATTTATTATTTGGATGTACCTCGAAGGTAATTTGGGAAAAAAACTTAGGAAATATTGAAAGTAAATTATAATCAAAATAATTTAATGGAGTGTATTAAGAAATTGGACTGATTTTTTGGGTGCAAATAGAATTGTCCGGAAGTGTGTTGGCTAAGCCCAAAAAATTCTAATTGGAGGCTAATTTACCCAAGAAAAAGTTGGGTAGAACAGTGATATTATTATCATTTAATTACTTATTATGGTTTACTTTATTATATATTATGACAAGTTAGTTACTCATTGAAATTGAGAGAGGCATTAGTTTGAGTTATTATTATCGATCCATCAGTTTCTGAGCTAATAGAGTCAAACTAAAAAAGTATTCACATACCATATATAAATTTATTATTGATTGGTAATATCACGCATTATTAGTATTACTGTGACATTAAAATTTTGCTCAATTCATCAGGAGCGGTACTACTTGTATAAAAAATTTGTATACAAAATGTGTAGAAGCTCTCACCTGAGAGTGATTCTTAAGTGAGGATCTTTTAAAGTGAATTTTTTTAGAATGATTTCAGAATAATTTTTTAGATGATTGAGATTGAATTCTAACAAAATTAAAATACAATAATCATTTCATACTTCAATTCTCAAAGTCTATGTTCATCCCTCTACAATTACTATCACTCTAAAACATTCCGACTCGAGAGTCATATGTGTGTGCTCCACGTCCATATGAAAATTTCTTCATGGAACATAGTTGATTCATCAGGGTCAAAGAGTTGAATAATGATGTAGTCCAAATCTGTCACGTGTAGTTGGTCTGTGACCTGCAATGGTCATTTGTCATGGTAATTTTTGTAGTTTAAGATAAGGTAAGATAGAATAATAATAAGAGCATATTGTGTTATATTCTGATTGAACCTTGGTCCGGTAGGGGGTGGTTAATGAGTTTTATTGATGTTTCGGTGATGGGCCTCTTCTTTTAGGTTGAGTATTAAATCAGGATGACAATCAATTATCTCATAACCTGGGCCCATGGATATCGTGATGACACCTCAAAGAAATTTTTTTTTTTTTTTCATTTCAAAAGAAAAAAAAAAAAAAACCAAAAAAAAAAAAAAGAAAAAGAAAAATCTATAAGCAAGGGCCATTCAACTTCCCCTCAAACTCAAGGTCAAGCATTTCCACCACTAAGCTGGCTGTATATCTTTCTTTTCAATAACTGTTTCACATTTCACCAAAAAAAATAATAATTATACCAAAAAATTAAATTGAACAGATAAATGTAAGAAAAATGACTCGTAGCTCGAATTTCATCCGGCTCAAATGGCCCGAATTATCCAAAACGACGTTGTTTTGGGCAGTTTTTTTTTTTTTTCGTCTTTCTTTCTTCCCTTTTCATTCTTTCGGACACAAACAGAGAGGGAAGAGAAGAGGAGAGAGAGAGAGAGAGAGAGAGGTGATGGTCAGTGATGGTGGCGGCGATCGACGGCCCAATCTCCTCTTTCAAACTTTTTTTTTTTTTTTTCTAAGTAGATCTGGATCTAAAAAAAAAATAAAAATTATTGATGATAATAATGTTGATTCGAATCTGCAGACCCAGGGAATTTTTTTTTTTTTTTTTTTTTGTTGATGAAGATGATGAAAATGATGATGATGTTGTTGCAATTTGTTGATGTTGATGTTGATGTTGATGAAGATGATGAACAAGATCTGCAGACCCAACGCAACAGACCCTTCTTCTTCTCCCTCTTCTTCTTCTTCGTCTTCAGAAAAACAATGAAAAAAAAAAAAAAAACAAACAAACAAACAAACACCAAAACGATGTCGTTTGGTGTCGGGCCATTTGAGCCACGCCTTTTTCAAGCTATCAATCGGAGTTGTAAATGTAATCATATGATTGCATAATATTTTATTTCAGTGCTTTCTTTCACTCTTTCATTTATTTTAATATTTTTTTTAACAAAATATATAAAAACAAAACTTTATTATGGCTGTCCCGTAAAATTCGTAATTTACAGATTGCCAATCTAAACATGCTTTTAACAATATTTGAGTAGATCAATCATAAATTAAGTTGATTAGATAATTATATTCATATAATTGCATCATATTTATTTCGGTGTTTTCTTTCTTTTTTTTTACATTTATTTTAATATTTTTTTTAACAAAATGTAGGAAAACAAAACTTTTTTACTATAATCCTGTAAAATCCATAATTTGTGAACTATCAATCTAAAAACGCTACATCGATTAATTTTGAACCACGCTACATCGATTAATTTTGAACCACACTAAAGATTTTTACCCAACTAGACGTCATGTGCTGGTCCAAAGCAAAAACTGAATGAATTTCAATAATTCCAAGAAGAGTAAGTGTTCAATTGCCATCAAAGGCCCAACGTCCTACATTGGATAGAATATTGGAAGCCTTTGAGAACAGTTGAAAACTTTTCCCGATCAATTTAATTATTTATAAGACAACACAAGCCGCCTCTATTAAGGAGACACTTTTTCCATTGGAGCTTAAAGGGACAAACTCGTTAAGCTATCTATTGGGCCTATTTAGGGCTTGTTTAGACTTTTCTATTGATTTTTTTTACCAAAAAAAACACTTAGAACAAAGTAGAGAGAATGATTTGACATTAAAGTTTTTGACTAAAATATTTGATTCCCAAACACTCCCTTAGTACAACTTACTGTAAACTAAAAGAGGAATAAGTATTCAATTGCCATCAAAGGCCCAATCGCCTATATCGAATAGAATATTGGAAGCCTTTGAGAACAGTTGAAAACTTTTCCGATTAATCCAACTATTTATAAGACCAATGAAGACTTGCGGAGATACCTTTGAATTGGAGGCCAAAGAGACAAACTCATTAACTAGTTAATGAGGGATATTACAAATATTGAAAAATATACTCAAAATTTACCCAAAAATATCAACATGTGGTTCAAATTCATTCTACACATGAATCTCACAATACACAATCTCAATTTCAATTTTCACCACACAACCCATTCTTGGCCAAAATCTGAGTCCCTAAACTTTTTGTTATTGAGTCTATTTAATGCAACTTATTATAAACTAAAAGTTGATAATCATAAAGCAAAAATCAAAAGCACCTTTCTACCAACTTTTGGTAATGAGTTTTTTTCAACTTATTAAAACTATTTCTGTCTAATAAACTATAAAAAGAAGTTACACCAAACAATTTGATACAAATTTTTAAAAGTAAAAACAAAAATGCTATGACTAACTCAGATGGTTACTCAATAGCAGACAATATTTTAAATGGAGATTGGACCATGCGTTTAACAATAAGTATACCCTAAAAAATAAACGAATGTCAATAATTTAAAGAGAAGTAAAGTCTCCAGTCACCCTCAAAGGCCCAACAATCCACATTGGATGGAATATTGGAAGCCTTTGAAGACAGTTGAAAACTTCTTCAATCAATCTAATTATTTATAAGACGACACATGACACCTCTATTAAGAAGACACTTCTTGAACTGAAGCTAGCTATTGGACTAATCAATACCAGACAATACTTTCAGATAGAAACTAGACCACTTATTTCAAATGGAGATTGGACCACACATCTCGCAACAATTGTATCATGAAAATTGAATGAACGTCAATAACTCAAAGAAGAGTAAGTCTTCAATTGACCTCAAAGGACCCAACATTCCACATCGAATCGAATATTGGAAGCCTTTGAGGACAATTGGAAACTTCTCTGATCAATCTAACTATAACAAATGTTTTGTGTATTGATTTCTTTCTCACTTGCCTTGCAAAGTTGAAGCTATCACTGGATTTATATAGAGATGGTTTCTCTACCTGTGTTGGAAAATCTAGTCGAATCCGACCTACATATCAGCATCATACATTATTCTATGTTATCTCTTTCGCATAATCCAAGGATTGGCCTGGTATATGCGGCTTCCTGCTCAACATGCAATAAGTCCATTTGGCCATTATTGTACTAGCAAATTATTTTATTACTTTTCTTATTAATATTTTCAAAAAAAAAAAATATTTTTAGATATTATTAGACTAGATGACCAGAAAAATAAAAAAAAATTAAAAATTTTGAAAAAAGTCCACTAAAGAGAAGAAAAAAAAAAGAACATGTAATAATCAACTTTAATGTAGAACATGTTTGTTTGATGTTTTATTGCAAAATGTTTTTTAATGTAAACCCGTTTACACGAAAGAACTTTTTCATTTACTTTTTTTTCCACAGATTGAGATCTAAACTTTTTTAAAGATATTGTTTTTTTTTCAATAATTGGCATGGTAAAACTTTCAAAACTAACTTTCATCAATAATGTATAAAGCCAACAACCCTTCTGGAATTAAATACAAAATGGTCTTGTTTTAATTAATATAATCCCTCTCTACAAGTGGTTGTGACCTTCTTGGAAAATAACTTGTGGAATTAAATACAATAAGTTGTTTTCCAACAACACATAGTAAAACATTTTTCTTGTAAAATCGTTTACTGAAATATGTGCCAAAACTAAAAATTTGTGTTTGAAATATTTATGCCAAACAACTAGAATGTTAGATGCACATAACTTATGCACCTAAAAAGTAATATATATATATATATATGAAATTTTTTTAAAAAAAATTCAATAAATATACAATAATACGAAAATGTACTAAATTTTTTTTTTTTTTGTATTTGATAAACTTTTTAAAGATTTTTTTCTATAAATATTATACATTTTAAGTGTATTTAGGTAGATTAGGTGCATCCAAAACATTAAAAAATTCTTGAAATATTAAAAATTTTGACTAAAAAAAAAATACGGAAAAAAAAAAACTTAATTTTTTGAAAAATTGGCTCAATTTTTTGAAACCCGAACATGGTGATTGGTTTTTCTTGTGTAAAGTAGGACAAATTGGTTATTTTTCTAAATTTTTAGATCTCAATTTGTGGGAAAAAATAAATGAAAAAGTTTTTTCATGTAAACAATTTACGGAGAAAACATTTTGAAATAAGACATTAAACAAGTAGTGTTTAAATTAGAGTTGATTATTACATTATGAGTAATAGTGTAATTTACATCTATGAGAAATGATAGTATTGGAAGAAAGTACATTATTAATTAAGTTTTGAACTACTTTGGAATAAATTATTAAGTATATGAGTCAATTGTTCAAGTAGAAAGTTATAGGACTTGATCATTTTTCTTTGAGAAAAACATGATTTATTGCTTTTTTTTTTTTTTTTTTTTACAAAAAAAAAAGCTAAAAAAAATGATTTACCTAAGGTCCCAATTAAATTCTAATCTTGGAAACACCACGTGGCAATGTACGGTTCAATAGTAGCAGAGGCGGCTCGACTGCTATAAGAATAAAGTAATGTTTTTAAAAATTTTACTAAAAATTCTATCAAATGTCTTACATGGATGTGAGATTCACACGGTGTAAGTCTTACACTACATTTAGTAAAATTTTTGAAATCTCTAATATTTTTTATAAAAATAAAACTTCTACCTAAGGTGCAGCAAAAGATGATTTACGTAAGGTCGAGATATCCACAGGGTGGAGCCAGAACTACTTTGTCTCTTGAAGGAGGTAAGGGGCAAATTTTGCTGGACAGATGGTGGGTCAGGCTGAGTTTTAATAAAATAAATTATTATTAAAATATTAATTACTATAGACCAATTGGTCTAATAAAAAATTATAAGGACAACAGTTTCAATTTAAATATGCTAGTCATTTCTAATGCATATGTAATTAAAAAAATGTTTGGTAGCTTGAATTTGTATAGTCTAAATGACTTAACTATGTCAAAACGACGTCGTTTTACACCAAAAACAACGTCGTTTTGAAACATTCAAGTCATGAAAATTCAGGCCACTTAACATTGTTGATGTAATTATTTACATAATTAATACTCAATGTTCATAGAGTTATAAAGCTTCACAAGTGATACAATTAAATAACTATAGCTCCACAAACGGTCCAATCAAGAACTATATAACAAACCAATATCTCTTCTTTATTTTAATTGTTTTTCAATTAAAAATAATAATCTTAACTGCTTTTTATGAAAGTTGTATTGTTTAATATGATTCATACCAATTAAATAGTCGATATTTTTAATTAGTAAAAGAAATATAGAGTATATATTCTTATTTATCAGAATATTTTTTTAACATGTGATTGTCAATAAATTTTTAAGGAGGGCCAAATTAAATTTGTAGGGTTTATTTAGTAATTCCATTTGGCTACCATCTTATTCCAGCAAATCTTAGTATTGGTGTTTTTTTGGTTTTTTTTTTTAAGTTTGCCATTTCAAGTATTCTTCCTGTTGGTACCATAAGGTGTTGAGTTGAGTCTTGCTATGGGCGCAACCTTCATGTTTAGTTGCCATCGTTGAGTTTGGAACTCTGAATAGATTGTTGGTGATAAGTTTTACCATAAAATTTCTTCAATTTGTACCTGGTATGGATATATGGAATTGATTCAATTATGGAATCGTGAATAATTATTGGTTTAGTTGGTACATTTAACATGAGGTATTATTAAATTTTGAAAAGCAAACCGTCTATAAAACAGATTTTTCAATTTTTTTTTGAGAGATGCCAAATTTAATGTGGGAGGTTAATAGATGGGGTATATAATAACTTTTACAGGATTATATTGTACTGCCTTTGGCCCCGTTTGGTAGAGCTGTGGGAAAGTGATTATAATTTATAGCCTAACAGCTTATAGTTTATAACTGTGAACATAAGTTAATTTTTGACTTATCAATTAAGTTTCTCCTCCCCCACTTAAAGAATAAGTTGATTTTTGACTTACAAAAAGCTATAAGTGTATTGTTAAGCTAAACCAAACATATCAAAATAACTTAAATTAAGCTAAAAACTGAAATAAATTAAAAATAAATCCTACCAAACACGGCCTTTGTTAGATGGGGTATATAATAACTTTTTTACTAACATACTTTAAAGTTGAAGTAACAAGTTGGTGATCTTACTGTGCTGCCTTTGTTAAATACAGATTTATCTTATATTTTGTTGGACAAATTACACTAACAGCTCTTGTAATTTGGAACTTATATTGCTTTTATTCCTAACTTTTCAATTATGATATATTTAATCTTAAATTTTGAATTTTGTTCCAAACAAAGACAATGAAAGATATTTCCTTTACAAACAGTCCATTTTAAGGGCAAAGTCTCATGTAACTTATTTTTTGTTGGTTAACTTATACGTTGTTTGACTTGTAATGGCATTTTTTTAATGAATAATGTTGAAACTTTCTTAATTATGTTTGATTTGGTTTTCACAATCTATTTTCAGAAAATTTTTCTAAAAATTTAAAAATTAAATTGGTGAAAAAAATTAAAAACATATTTATATAACTTTGTCTTTTAGGAGGGTATAAATAATTTCTTAAAATAATTTTTTTTGATATTTATTTTTGTTAAATTAGTTTCTATTTTTTTAAAAGTCAAATATGGTGACAACTTTGATATTATTATTAAACCAATTCATTAAATCAAAAAATCCAAAACTAAAAATATTTCATATATTAAACATATCGATTACACATTAAAAGCCTAATAACCATCTATTACATGATAACTATCCAAAAATATCTATTCACAACAAATGCAACCATCTATTACATGATAACCCTACAAAAATATCAACAAAAATAATCACCTATTACATGATCATCATCTAAACACATATTAAAAATTAATTTGGTAAAAAAATAAAAAAATAAATATATGAAAGATTTATCATTTTTATATAATTTTATCTTTGACGGGTAGAAATAATTTTTAAGAAATCAAAAATATTTTTTTGACATTTATTTTTATTAAATTAGTTTATATTTTATCAAATTGACGACTTTGTCCTTGAAATGGAGCAACAACGTATTCAATTATTCTTATTTGAAACGAGATTCAAAATTCAGAGTCAAATGTATCACAATTGAAAAATTAGGAATTAAAGTGACACAAACTCCAAATTACAATGACCATTAGTATAATTCACCCTATTTTGTTTCAATGAAAGTAAATAAACAAATAAATTTAGTCTTAGTTGTACGAGACTCTTGCCACTACGGGCCAGAAGAGGGTCAAATATACACAACCTTATTCTCTAATAGAGAGACTATTTTCGTGATTTGAACTTATGATTCCCAATCACAATATAACAACTTTAGTGTTACTTACGTCAAGGCCCACCCTCTACCAATCTGTATAAAATATAACCACTCATTAGCAAATGGGCATTACTATACAAGTTCAAAAATTAGACCCAATTTTCAAGCCGTATGATATGACAATCAATTAAGATATCTAAAGTAACACACTCTCTCTCATATTTTTTCTATCATCAACTAATTATATCACTTACACATTATGGAATCTAAAAAATGAGTTTAAAAATTAAATTTGTATATCATTTTTCTTAGTAAATTTTATCACTCATCTCTACCAAACTGCAGCTCAGAGAATCAAACTTAAAGAAAAGTATTCTTAACAGTTTCTTGAAATCAAATCTTAAAAATAATTAGTGTAGAACTAGATGTGAAAAGGTTTTATGCTTACAGGTTATTGATTCCAACACAAGCATCTGTGGTCTTTTAAAGACAAACAAAAGAATCAGTATATATTTGCCCATTTACCACTTCTCTGTTGACTTCTATTATACATAGGAAAAATTACACTTTGCACCCCAATATTTCACATCTAATCCCACTTTATCCTTTGACCTTTTAATTATTTTAATCAATCCTCAAACTTCAAGTTACAATTTGACTCATTTACATAACCTCGTTTTTAAAGTTAAAGGAGAACAACCACATGAAAGTATTAACTACATGTAGTACCTTTATATTTTTATCAAAATCTCACTTTAACCCTACTTTGATTCTTAGCATCTTTATATTTTTATTAAAATCTCATTTTAATCCGTACACTTCAGCTCCTCCGTCAATTTTTGAAATGAAATTATAAGACTAAGTCCAACTATTACTTGACTTAAAATCTAGAGGATTGACTGTGATATTTAAAAGGTCAAGCAGCAAAGTAGAGATTGAATGTAAATTATAAAGGTGCAAAGTTAATTTATCCTTATGTATAGTATGACTGGTGTCATTATGTGCTTGCATACCCTCAACACTATGGTAGCTTCAATAATAAACAAAACATTCAATTACATAAAACAGTACAAAACACTCGTAGGAGTGGAGTGAACCAATTTTGGGATCCACGTCCTTATGAGTATTAAGTGCCACTTTTTAGGTTTGAGTTCTGTGTCTCACTTTTGTGCCATATATAATGATGCCCTACCACCAGTTGATCCAAATAACCTGAACCCAAAATGCTTAAACTAATGATTGTTATATACCCAAAATCATCAATGCAAATCTTTAATATATCCTTATCTTAATATTAATGGTAGTAGCTTCCTATTTGAAAAGAGGATATATGCCAGACATATCAGTCATCAGGAATGGATTCCATAGAGAACAAGACATCCACCTCCTTGACCTTTGGTGTTAGAATTAAGTCAATATGTAATTCCATTCCAATCCCTTTATTCTCCAATGCATGTCAATTAAAGTAAAGGCTACCTACAAGTATATAGCACGTGAAGTGTTATAGAGGGACTATAAATTTAAAAATTTTATTTAAAATTTTTATTTTGAAATAGTAATATATGATCTAAATTTATATTATGTATAGACTCACGTTTTATCAATTTAATTTCTACTATACAAATTGATTCTGAAAAAAAATTTGGAGACGAAAAATTAGATTAATAAAATTACACAGTATTATGGCACTACCGTTGTTTTTTAATAGTCTCACCAACAAGAAGCATCTCAAGATTTAAAAGAATATCTATCAATATTCTTTTCTGATCGGCAAAGAAAAATTTCATTAATCAACATAAAATTAAAAGTAAAATATATATATAATCAATGTTTACAATATATATATACAGAATATAGATATTGGAGTGGATGTGTGGAGATTCTATTTACCTTATAGAATGCATGGCATAACCTACACATTTCTCTACGTAAACCACTTGGCCACCTAAATTCAACTCTGCATATTATTTTTGAATTTAAAAGAATATCAATCAATTTTTATGAAGGTGAGCTCTATTGATTTGTGCCTAGAAGTGAGAAAATAAAACGAGAAATAAGATTATGTTTATCATTGCTCTTTGGCAAATTACTGACTTGCACTTTATTTGTTTTGGCAGATTTTTTATTTATTTTTTTATTTTTTTAGTATTTGATACAATGGAAACAAAAATTAAAAGAAAACATGTTTCATAGTCATTGAAGAAAAAGCTTATTTGAAAATGTTTTCTAAACTGAATTTCTACCAAAACCACCACTGTTCTACCATCACCACTACTATTAAAATGTTAGATTTAAATGTGATATCACGTAGTGATTACACGTAGCGATATCATTATCGTCCAATGAACATTCTTGATTTATAATAGAGACAATAATATTATTAGATTAACGGGAGACGAGAGTTTTCACTTAATCCCATTTGTGACATTTTATTGAACACTGACATTATGTAGAATGTTGTCACCATTACACTCACAAACACTAATCATAAAAAAATTGATGCCACCCAGTAAAGATGAAAAATTAAACAGACCTATGAACTATGGTAAGGTGAAATATTGACAAAGGGCCAAAAACATTGCTTGCTGTTTCTGGGTCATGCTCACTTAGTTGAAACTGTTACAATCATCAACTTCTGGTTAGGAGTTTGGATCTTCCATAAGATCAATTAATTATTTCAACAGAGCCTAGCCTTCAACAGTACCATCTCCATCTGTAGACCTAATTATGAATTGGAAAGACCTTAATGTATGGATTGGTTTATGGGTTTGTCACAGAAATTGAGGATGATCCTATATGATTCTTCTGTTTACAGCAGACACATCCAGAAAGAAATTGTTTTTGAAAAATCTAGAAATCTCCTAGATATTGATTTGTGATTATGTAACAATTTTAAGAAGTATATAACAATCCCAATCAAACAATCAAGACAAATCAATACAACGATTTTAATGTGGAAAAACCACAATTGAACACTTCTAACTGTGATTAAAAAACCACGGGCAATAGCCACAAAACAATCCACTAAGAAGATTTAAAGGAATTACACAGGTATGCTCTCAATTACCTAGCGAATCCATGCCTAATTGAACCAACCTCTATGTGCCTCTTCCAACCCCGTCTTCACCTCGGAATTGTCTTTACGATGAGCCACTCCAGAATCCACCGAAGTTTCAGGCTCGAATTCTTCAGAATCCACCGAAGAATAACTCTCTCTCTCTCTCTTGTGTATAACAAACAAAACCTTTGATGTACTCTCTTTAAATCATGAGTTGAATACTTAATAAAACATCAAAGAAAACTCACAAAATATTCCCAGATATAAACCTTAAGAACCAAAAAGAAAATCTGGAGGAATTAATTTAGTTTTGGGGGAAAACCAACTACTTATAGAAAACAAAAGTAATTCTAGTTTTGAAAGAAAACGAACTCCTTAACAAATCTGGAAATCTGGGTTCGCGCGGTCCGCTCGAGCGGAGACTTCATATTTCGTGATTTCATATAGGCTCCACGCCGGCGTCGGTTCACGCCGGCGTCAATCACATCATCCAAGATTTTTCAGCATAGCGAGATCGTGAGTCATAAACCCCGCTCGAGCGTCACTTTCCCCGCTCGAGTGAGAAGACCAAAACTGGAAAATCTGGAACTAAAAACTGTTATAATTTTGAATGCAATTTTGCATTTTGCTTCGGCCTGCGAGCTGGCTGGGCAGCTCGACCCCCGTCATAATCAGCGAAGTGGCAATTTTGAAAGCATTAACATCACAAACTTCTCTGCAAGGCTCGATTCGGGTTGGATTCGCATCTAACAACTCATAACCTCACTGAAATAAAAATGCGAATAAAATTACAACTCAAAGGAGTTTTGTCAAACGGGATTGCCAAGAAATAAAACCTAATATTTTTATTTTTATTTTTTATTTTATTTATTTATTTTTTTTTTTGGTGTGTTGTAATTGGACTGAGAGCTGTTAATCTTTATAATGATCAAAGTTGGAAGATTTCCTGTTCAGAAGGCATAAGAATGCATTAAACTTTGTGATCTAATATACATGAATGAAGTCATTTCAATATGGGATAAGGAAATGCTAAAAAAGATAGTCATAAATATAGAATTACATTGAGGTCTGCAGTATCAGTGAATGAAAAGGTCGCCTTCGGCGGAGTGGAGATTTTTCGATGTTCTGCTCTTGTTGAAAAAGAAATGGAATTCTTTAGTGGATGGGTAAGGAGGTTTGGTTCTTTTGCAGAAATTTCATCATCTGAAATAGTGTATAGTAGAGAAGATCTCAAAGGTTTTTGGAATTCTCCATGCCAAAATTTCCAAATTTGAAGTTTTAATCCATCTTCTGGATGCTTACAGAATTGAAGCTTTAATCCATAATCAGTTGCCAAAAAGGTCACTTCTTTCCAAGCTTTGCTGTTTATCCCAATATTTTTTGGCTGCTGCAATTGCATTTCGATTGGTTCTTGGGTATTTTTGATTGTTGTGTTTTTGCTGAGATTTAGCTGATAGGTACATCTTTTCTGTGTAATTTTCTTTTCTTTTTGGTTTTCTTCCAACTTTTGGAATGTCAAAACAATGTCATGAAGTGGAAAAAATCTCAGCCATACAAAAAATTATTCTAAAAAAATTACTTTAGAAGATCTGAACTAAAAAAAAAAAAATCTGTATTTCAAAAAATTATCAAATGTTGTTGGACCATCATGTGGCTTGTTTGTGCCTAATATTACATAGCCCTATACTATTATTAGGTACATCACCACGAATCTAGATTTTCTGTTGTGCATGGTCTATATTGTACCCTATATAGTGCTCTAAAATGTCATCATTTTAGGAGAAGGAAGAGAAAAGGGACATGTTTTGTTTTATTTATTTATTTTTTTGTCCAAAAACGACGTCGTTTTGAGGTACTATATAGAGAGAATCCGAGTTTCCATGATAGTGCTATATGGAAACATCAAATAATTACTATCTTTAAAAACTATCAAATGAGTGCAGAACATCATGTGATTGTGTGCCCGGTCAATGGTATTTTATGATTTGTCTATAATTTTCTTTTTCCAAACCGTATAAGCATATAACCTATTGTAAATGGCCAGACAAAACCAATATAGTATTTCGAGAAGACAAGATAATAACTCTTCGTTCATTAAAAGATTAAACTTCTGTTTTTGGTAGTTGTTGCACACCAACAATCCATAGAATTAGACTGTATGGTATTCCATGTCCATTCACAGTCACAAAATTAGAATTTTAATTAATTTTTATTTAGAAAGATTAGATTGTATAATTGCATGTAATGTACCAAACAAAGAGATGTCTAGTTGGAACAGAGGATCTTAATCCGAATTAGACAAACAAAAAACTTAGTAGACCTTGAGCAGTAAGTCGCATATAGCATGGGAAGTATTATTACTAAACGTGCCTTACAAAAGGTACATATGATATACACTTGCATATCAAAAAAATCTCACACTAAGGCTATTTTAATTTATAAACAATGCATCACAAAGCCAAGATCATTTCAGTTCATAATCAAACACCCAACAACTTGTTTGGTGTAATTTTTAAAAATTCTTTTCGAGTTTTTTTTTTTTGTCTTTTTTTCTTCATATTTTAGTCATAAAAAAAAAAAAAAAAACACCTTTTAGATGCACCTAATGCTTCTAAAATAAATTTTTTTGTGAAAAAATCTTTAAAAAAAAAGTCACCAAAGACGAACAAAAAAAAATATCCTTGTTTTTTTACTAAAAAGTTTTTAACAAATTGACTAAAATATAAAAATGTTCATTAAAAAACTTCAAAAAAAAAAAAAAAAAAAAAAAAACCTGAAAAGCAATTTTTGAGTTTGGAAATAAATAATATTATTCATAACTAGGATTACAAATGTATAGTGGTGTGAACTAGAGAATTTTCCTATTAGCAAAGTCATTCATGGCCAAAACTTTGATTATTATTCCGAAGAGATAACATAGAATAATGTATGATGGTGATGCAGGTCGGATTCGATAAGGTTTTCCCAACACAAGTAGAGGGAAACCATCTCCATATAAATCCAGTGATAGCTTCAACATTGTAAGACAAGTGAGAAAGAAATCTACAAAACATTTGTTATATAGTTAGATTGATCGGTGAAGTTTCCAACTGTCCTCAAAGGCTTCCAATATTCCCTTCAATATGGAATGTTGGGTCTTTGAGGGCGATTGAAGACTTTTTCCTTTGTGAATTATTGATATGTTTTTAGTTTACAGAATGCAATTGTTGTTAGACGTGCAATTCAGTCCTCATATGAAAATATTATCTGTTACAGAGGAGCCTAACAAGTCTCCATTGCAATATGGAGTTCAGATAAACCAAAGATACTGCAACAACATATTTTGTTGTTGTTGTTGTTGTTGTTGTTCTTCTTCTTCTTCTTCTTCTTCTTTTCTTCTTTTTATTTTTTTATTTTATTTTATAACTTTCCCAATGTATCTAAATTTGGTTTTTGAAAACACTAATTCACATATTTAGGTTCCCTTTGATTTGGTGGAAAATGCTATTATTAATGGAAAACAATTATAGGTTTTTGCATAAAAATGTTTGGGCACTCAGGTCATAAGATGAATCTTTTGGGCCATCAAGCCCAAGCTCTAATCTCTTTGGGCTAAAATGATACAATTTGTCCAAAAAAACAACTATATGATTCAAATCAACCTATCTGTCTATTTGTTGAAATTCACCAAACTAATTATCTGTTGAAATGTGACATATGTTACCCATTCAACAACAAATTTGTTAAATATCACACATTTATCTACCTCACCACCACCCCCTACTGCTGCCGCCGCTAGCGACTTTTTCAGCCACGTTCTTATCACCAAATATGATTTTGCCTTAGATCTAATGCCTTATATCTCATTTGGGATGGACTTTTCATCAATTTTTCTAAAACGTTTCCATTATTTTGATTGCGGCCTTAAAATTAATATACTAGTGGTGTAGTGATGAGGGTGGTAGGGTAGTGGTAAGATAGTGGTGATGGTGGTTGTAGACGTCCCCGAACGCATCCCGGGGGAAGGAGTGCGAATCCTCCCCATTCTGGTTCGATATTGGGTCACTACAGTTCGAAGGACTCAAATGTCACGGTTCTCAATCTTGAACCGAAGAGTCCAAACCTGGCAAATCGTTTTGAAAACAGATTTTTTGAAAGAAGTGCCAAACATGGACTGCTTCGCCAGATACAGAGTCGCCACCTAAATATTTTAAAATGGGAAATTTAGGAAACCCTGACTCGGTGCCAAAGGCCACGTGTCCGTCATCACCAAAGTTGCCTCGCTCGAACTTGGGTACGATTAGAAGGTCACTTCGTGAGCATTTCGCCGCCTCAAAGACCGGCCTCTACTAACCATGATATCTAATTTTGAAAACATTGTGAGTTCTTATTCCGGTTATTAGCCTAAGTTACTATGTGATGCACACAGCATACAAGTATAGACTGAATCGCCTGAATTGGAACAAAACGTTTCATGTTTGTTTGTTTGAAAATGGTTTGATGGTGCTACTCGCAGGTAGGCTAAGATATGGATTTGCCACTCTCGAGTGGGCCTAGAAAAACATGATTTTGCCACTATCTAGTGGGCTTAAAACAAGCATTTGATGAATTGTCCCAATTCAGATAACTCAACCTCCACCCACAGGCATTCAAGGCAGTTATATCACATAAGCACATAGCCTCATGGTAAGCATGCAATTCATGGCAACACTCACACGCATGCAAGGATGCTAAAGCATAAAAACTCACCGAGTACTCCAAGCCAAAACAAAAGCTGATTAGAAATCATGCATGATCCTAAGTATACAGAATGCCTAATGCAACACATGCGAAGATGCAAACTATAGCAGGCTCGGCTATTCTAAATATGGCATGTGAAATGCAACAGCTATCATATATTCAATTTGGAATTGAAATACAGATGCAGTTTGTATGATGATGCGCCGAGCTGGCGTGCAAAACAGATGAATGATGCAAACATGTCATTACATCAGATGCTAATTGAAATATGCCCTATATCTAACCATCGTAAGCAGATAAATAAAAGGGAAGAAAGGCGTGGGGTTAGAAGACATACATCACACTCACCCACACTTATTACAATTTTGCCCTCACGCAAAGGGTCCGAATAAAATAATAATACAGTCCGAAATAAAAGAATAATACAGTCCGAAATATGCAGCCGGAATAATATACAAATTCCTAATTAATTATCAGTTTAAATAAGAAAGTCAGAATGGCATGCAAGCCAGGACCGCCTTGACTCGCCGGATAATGAAATGATGCATGTTTGCTTCATGGCGCGAAATCCACCGATGCCCCAATTAGCCTCTGCTTGCAATGTTTCTAAATGCGTGCGACCGAAAGTTGCTGATTCTTCATTTTGCTGCAACAGAGAGCAGGAAAGGAGCATAGCAGTGTATTTCACAAATATATGCATGCCTCGATCCTCAGGCCACCAATTACGCATATCGATGCATGATGGCCGAGGAGTCGGATTGCACAACTCAATATGGGGTGAATGCAGATGAATGCTACGACAAAACCTAACTCCATCATGGATAATCCGGAGTGTCGGTGACTTGGGAATTGAGACCCGCTCACTCGAGTACGGAACGCCACCGCTTCGTGCGTCTTGCTAACTCCTATCCCGAACACGATGCAATATGCATGATATGCATGAATGCAACTAAAATACAATCCTAGCATACACAATGCTATGAAAATGAGATGTTTAAATGCGTGCACGCGCACGCAAACCGAGGAAATGATCCTAAGGCATGAAATGGCATACGCAATGCAAATGGACTTACACTAACATGAGTGGACCTCACCACACTCACATAAGAGGCCGCTGGATAAAGTGAAGTGTCTCAAATGATGCACACTGCACGCAAAACCGAGGCAATGACATAAAGGCATGAAATGACATGAAATATGATATACAATGAGACTAAAATAAGATATCTCGAAATGCGTGCCCACGGGCACGCAAATCGAGAAAATGGTATGAACAGTGCAATATGGACTTACACTAACATGAGAGAGCCTCAGCCACACTCACATAAGAAGCCAATGGATGAAAATGAAGTGCCTCGAAATGCGTGCACACGGACACGCAAACCGAGGCGATGGCATACGGAATGCAATGAGACTAAAATGACATACAGAATGCAAAATGGACTTACACTAACATGAGAGAGCCTCAGCCACACTCACATAAGAGGCCGATGGATGAGAATGGAGTGCCTCGAAATGCGTGCACATGGGCACGCAAACCGAGACAATGATCCTAAAGCATGAAACAGCATTCGCAATGCAAATTGGGCTTACACTAACATGAGAGAGCCTCGGCCACACTCACATAAGATGCCGAGAGATGAAAATGAAGTGCCTCGAAATGCGTGCACACAGGCACGCAAACCGAGGCAATGATCCTAAAGCATGAAACAGCATACAAAATGAGACGTGGCATATGGCATATGGAAAATGCAAATTTCAGCAGTCAAAGAGATTCAAAAACAGCCCCCGAATTATAGCAAAATTACACCCGATGCCCGAAATGCTATGCTAAGTACCCGAAATGACTTGCAGCTATGCCAAACATGCACAATATGGACATGAAGTGTAGAGACAGATGCTAGGCAGTCCCTAAAATAACATTTTTCCAGTACAAAGTATGGCCAAACAACAATCACAAGTATGGCAAAAATAGCATGCAAAAATGGGGAAAAAGAGGGGAACATTGAAGCAAGTGATATATAAAATGCTCAAACTGAAAAATACAGTTCTACAACATTGAAGAGGGTACAAAAATATAAACATTTACAGCTTATGACAACCCTCAAAACAGTATGTAGATATGCTCAACATAGCATGCAAAATATGGACCAAAAGAGGGCTATAAAGAGAGGTATACCAACAATTCACCAAAAAGCTTAAGACCCTTAACAAAACATGAAGATTGGGTCATTTTAAGACTATTTTCAGTTCTGATCATGGCCAAAAACAGAATCAAGATAGGCCTAAAAAATCATGCAAAATATGGACCAAATAGGGGCTATAAAGAGAGGTCATGCATGGAAGCACCAAACAAGGTTGAGCCCTCCTACAATGTTGTAGAGGAGCTCAAAATAAGCTCAATCACAGTTTATGGCATGCTTCAAAAACAAATGTACATAAGCTAAAAATAGCATGCAAGTTTACGATAAATATGATGGATATTGAAGCAAATGGTATGTAGAAGCTCCAAACAAGGTTGAGCCTTTCTACAATGTTGTAGAGGGGTTCAAAATAAGTCTAAACTCAGTTAGGGTCGGAGCCCAAAACCTCAAGCAAATAGGGTAGAAAAATGAAGCAAAAATAAGCTCAAAAAGGGTAAAAGAGTACTCACCCTTGAAGACAAGACTTTTGTTGCTTCTTGGCTTGAATTTGTTGCTTCTTAGCCTTTGAAAAACCTTCCTTTGCTGCTAAAATGGAAGTGGTGAAGGTAGTGCTTGGTGTTGATGAACAAATGAGGCTAACACTTGAAGTTTTTGGAGGTTTTTGGATAGGGAGATGTAGGCAAATGCTTAGGAGCTCTTCTAGGAAGTTTTTGTAACCTTAATGAAGGAGCTGGCCAGCCACTTATAAAGGCCAAGAAGAGGGTGTAAAAGAGGAGGGAAATGCACCCAAGCTTTCCCTCCCAAAATATCCCCCGGATGCCCAGATATTTTTGAGAAACAGCTATACACCATTGAATGAACACAACCGAGGATGCAGGCCTAGCCACTTTTATCGGAGGTGGCCGGGCCACCCCCATGGCCGGCCGGCCAGGGGCAAAAATGGAAGATGAAAATTGGTGCCCGAGCCCCAAAGGGTGGTGTCCACCCATGTGTGTACAACAAGGCCCTGTGGTTGGAATCTGGCAACTCTGAAACAGAAGAGACAACAAGCCACCTCTAGGAGAGGTCCAAAAATGAAAAGAAGAATTACTGGCCGAGCACCATTTTTTAGGGTCCTCCCATGTGTGTACAACACAAATATGTGGTTTTGGCTCAAGAAAATGGCCCTAGGGTGTTCAACATTAGCCCTATGAGAAAACGGCCGGGCGCCGGAGGAGCATAACTGTTGCCGAGACAATTATCCCTCCCACCCTCCAAAGGACCTTCCTTATGATAAAACAGAGGTACCGCCAAAAATGAACAAAAACCGATGCAAAACGAATGCTCGGGGCCAAAACACGCAGCCGGGTCCCGAAAACCGTTAAGCAATCGAAAGTGGTGTTTGGCCACAAGTGGGTATCTAAGACCCCAAAGTGTCCTCGAAAGGGAGTAAATGAGATGCATGCCGGAGAAATCGGAGATGGTTGGGTGGTCCCCAACCGAGGCACACGGCCCGACGGGTTCAAACCGGAACCGGCCCGAATAGGCAAAATGGCCTATGGCCACGAAATGTAGCCCACGGCCACTGAGAGATGGTCTACAGGACCTCTCCCTCCCCTCAGGAACAAAACAGAGAAAACCGAGTCTGGTTCGCAAACCGAGGCAAGGCACAGAAGAGAGTTCGGAGGTCCGGAGGCAGGGCGCACGGCCGCGACTCTGAGACTTCTGAATGAGCACAATATGCGACATCACCGAGCGCTCAATCGGTGACGTCTGAGTCTTAAGGTCGGTCAAAAATGGGGTGTCTACAGCTGCCCTCTTGATGTAACTTAAGTCAAGAAGTGATGGGAGTGAATGTCAAAGCCTAGAGACGACCCATTTTTGACAAGGTCGCAGACTTAGACAATCATACAAGATGAACAGAGATGCATGTGCGCGTGCAGCAGGGGGCAAAATGCAAATGATATGCACAGAGCCAAATGATCATGCAAATGCAAAGAAGTCGTAATGAGGCAAGTATTCGCAAATAGATGCAACAGCTTTAAGCAAGAATGTAAAGCAACAACTACATTTCATGCAGTTAGGAATGCGAGAATCATTCAATTCTCGCCGCCTCACACGGAGAAGATACGATACTGCGCGATTCGTTCGGGTCGCACCAAATTTCAAATGAACCGTATATACAATATCGCGGCTCGCAAAAGAGAGAAATTCAACAAGAACAATATGCTAACAACATATATTTAATGTGATTCCTGTGGTTCCGAAAGTTTGACACACGCAGTGTCGGCGAGTAAATGCATCGCAATGCGAGATAGGAACGTGCGTGACAACGCATGCTCAAGCACAGAAGTATGGTACACCAAGAAATCATGCATGACAATGCAAATGCTCATAAGAATGCAAGTTATATGCAAAACAATGCAAAACGAGCATAAATCGTATACGCTTGTTGCATAAACAACGAGCCGGAAACGCCAGATTTCGGCGAAGGCAACTTGATCGCGGCCTCTGATTCACCTCCCGGAGAGGTTACAACATGTTTGAAAAGGATACACCTTGATTTTGATGAGTGATGATGAGACACATGTCAGAAATTGCAGCTGAAGTTCCGGCGGAGCGATTTCGCGCCAGAAAGTGCACTTTTCTTGAACTTTTTCAGGTCCCGGGAACTCCGATCTTCCTCAAAATTTGCAGAGAGCTAGAGGGGGGTGTGGGGACCACCACCGGCCAGGTGGTTGCCCTTGGGGAGGCCACCGGCTAGGGAAGGAAAAGTAAATGGCCGGCCAGCCAGAAAAGGTGGCCGGCCGGCCACCTGCCCAAAAGTAGGGGCATTTTGGTCATTTTTCTCATTTCTATATATTCCCTTGCCCATTCAATCCGAAATCACTCCCAAAGCTGTGAAAACTCCTTCCCTTGCTCCCCAGACCATTTTTCTCTTCAGATCTGCATTTTATATGCGCTTTTCGGCCTTCTACGCAAGTTGTTTCATGAAATCTTTCGCTTTTAAGCACTTTGAGCCGATTAAATTTTGATTTCGGGCTTTTTTCTCATTTTCACCACTTGAGGTAAGTTTGTCTCAATATTTGGAAGATTTTCTCGGGAGTTGACTTTTGTTGACTTTTTCATTTCCCGGGAGTTGACTTTTGTTGACTTTTTCCAATTTTGGCTCATTTTGCTCATTTTTGCTCCTTTTTGCAGATTTCTTGAAATGGCGGGCGATTACCCTCATGGCGGAGGTCCTCCAGGCGCCGGGGATGATTTTGATTTTATGACACTGCCCCCGAGAGTCCGCCCTTTCATTCCCGGGAGATACGCCCCACCGGCACATACGCTTCCATGCCGTTTCGCCGCTTTCACTGGTTCAACGACCGCACCCGGGATTTACTTCATGAGAGTCGAGCAAGACCTCTCTCATGATGCACGAGAGGTATTTTACTTTATTTTCGTGCATTCTCAGTAGCTTTGCCATGCTTGAACACGCAGCTTTTAGCTTATGACATAAGATTTTACTTGCATTCTCAACATGTTAGTTAAACACTTGAATTTTGAACACTAGGCTCATTGATCGATTGATTGTGAACGCATGGTACACATTAGTTAAGAATTGAACACGCGGCTCAAACACTGATTTGTCGAACACACAGCCCAAATTTGAAAGTGAACACACAGCACACACTGACTAAGAGTAGAACACGCAGCCCAAACTCGATTTTCAACACGCAGTCCAAGTTGATGGTGAACACACACCCATTAATCGATTGAGAGTAGAACACACACCCCAAACTCCGATTTTCTAAACACGCAATTCAAATTGATGGTGAACACACGACCACATCGATTGAGAGTAGAACACACATCCCAAACTCGATTTTCAACACGCAGCCAAGTTGATGGTGAACACATAGCCCACATCGATTAAGAGTAGAACACACAGCCCCAAACTCCGATTTTCAACACACAGTCAAGTTGATGGTGAACACACATTAATCGATTAAGAGTAGAACACACATTCCCAAACTCCGATTTTCAACACGCAGCCAAGTTGATGGTGAACACACACCCATCGATTGAGATTTGAACACGCAACTCAAAACACAAATTTATCAACACGCAGCCAGATTTGAAGTGAACACGCACCCATCGATTAGGATTTGAACACGCAGCCCAAAAAACAAATTTCATCAACACGCAGCCATTTGAAGTGAACACGCAAATCGATTAGGATTTGAACACGCAGTTCAGATTTGAAGTGAACACGCAATAATCGATTAGGATTTGAACACGCAATTTCAAAACATGATTTATCAACACGCAATTTCAGATTTGAAGTGAACACACAAATAATCGATTAAGATTTGAACACGCAGCCCAAAACACAATTTATCAACACGCATTTCAGATTTGAAGTGAACACGCATTTAATCGATTAAGATTTGAACACGCAAATTTTAAACACAAATTCATCGAACACGCAGCCCAGATTTGAAGTGAACACGCATTCTAATCGATTAAGATTTGAACACGCAGCCCAAACACGTATTTGATGTGAACACGCAAATTTCAATTTGAATTTGCACACACCATTTAATTTCATTTGCACACGCCTTTGTTCATTTCATTTGCACATAGCTACTTCATTTCATTTGCACACCGCTTGTATTTTATTGTGTACTGAACACATGTATTCCTTCTGAATGCAGGGTGGCTCTCGTACCGTACGAGGATACGGCTCTACCGCCTCGAGAGACTGGTACGCCGAGCTTCCAGAGGTCGTCTCGATCTCGTCGATCTAGCAGGTTCGAGCATTCTCATGGGATTATCACGTTGTCCCGCCAGCAGACTTTGTTAGTCGCGTGGAGAGATGGTGGGACACCACCAATTCCTTCCACTTTTTCGCCACCGGGATATGACCATGACTCACTGGACTTCGCCATACTCACCGCCTAGACATAGGCGGTTGGCCCATACCTTATGACGAGGATATGGGAGAGTGGGAGGCCGCTGACACATCTATTGGGGGCTCGCCCACCAGAGACAGAGCTTCCGGAGAGTCCAGACACCGGTTCTTCCCATTTTAGGAGGCCGAGATGGAGCCCGAGTCTCCCGAGGAGGTTGAGCAAGACGCCTGCGGGCTTCCTTATGTTCCTCTTTGGCACCACTGCTTGCCGATAAGGGGAACACTGGTTGTATCTTCTCGAGTGCTTGTGGACCTATCACAGTCGATATGATCGACTGGCGCTGGCCCTGCTACCCTCTATTGTTACATGGGTGCAACCTCAAGTGGAGACTTACTTGGCGGCTATTGGAGAGCCCGGGAGGTACGCTCATTCCTCTTGATTTACATTTCTTCCTTATTACTTGTTCATTGCACACACGGCAAGACTTTGCACTCAGATTCTCGCTTTTAGCACTTTGTATTCATATTCTCATCGCTTTTCTCAACTATGGGTGTACGATACTTTCCCACATTAGCCCCGGAGATGGAGGTGGTGACTCCTTACGACCGCTACGGGTATTCGAGGGCGAGCACCGACCGAGAGCTCGAGAGACTCTTCTACTTGCATGAAGATTTTGATACCGTATGGCGAATGAGGTATTTCGTAACTCTCGCCTTTTCATTTTCATCTTTGATTTGCCCTATATATTCCTGATTTCTGATCGATTTATGCACTGGTTATTCGCAGATCACTTGGCAGCCCTGGGCGCTCTTTGGTGATGGTCTCCGACATTCGTATCCCAGAGGATCGAGTAATTCCCAGTATAGGTTCCTGCTCGAAGGACCTGTTGGTAGGGCATGGTTCTCGGGGAACGCTCGTCGGTGTGGGGTACGATTCTCGTGACCTCCCCGCTGTACCTCCAGCCACTATGCGGACTGCCGATAGACTCTCTGCCCAGGAGGTCATTAGTGCTATGCAGGGCACCGATGCTTTGTTATATCTCATGGAGGGGGACTACGCCACCTATCGTCGTATATATCTGATGCCCCCCTTGACGGGAGTGCGTGCTCCGCCACGGAGGCCTACTGATGTACCATCTTCGAGTCGTGCCGGTGCCACGGATATCCCTTCCTCTAGCAGGGCTGGTGCATCTAGGGGTAGAGGTAGTTCGATTCCTCCGATCCCTCCGTCTCTTTATCAGCATCCTGGGTGGCCAGACATGCCGACCGAGTTGACGAGTTGGCGGTTCGGGACTCCTTACCAGGTCCCGCTAGAGCCTCCTCTTCCTGACCACAGATATGTCTGGGATCCTGATTCACCCCCGGTATGTTTTACAGCTTTGATTTATCAATCAGATTACTTGGACATTCATTCACTCACTGATAGTTTTGCATTTGTATTTGCAGCCCCCAGCTGAGTACACAGAAGAGCTGCTCGGGATGCTGGCCACATTCGAGGGCATGATCCTACGGAGGGAGGCACAGATGGCCATCATGGGTGTGCAGGTATTATCCATCTTCCTTGTATTTAGCATATTTCTGATGACATACTGGTTTTGAACATTCTCAGATTGATAGGTCAGGTAGAGCACATCTGACACACACCCCACTCGTATATGGTACCTGCATCTGCTCTTCATATTTGAACTGATGTATTGAACTCTTCATTTTCAGATGCCTCCCGTGTATGCTTCGCCGCGGGCCGGGCCACCCGGGCCTTCTCAGGGAGGTCGAGGTACTGGACCTGTTCATGGTACTAGGCCATCTGGGCCTTTTCGAGGAGCTAGGCCATCCAGGCCTTCTCAGGGAGCTGGGCTATCTAGGCCTTCTCGAGGAGCTCGAGGAGCAGGGTCGTCTCGCAGACGCAGGGCACCCATTATTGAGGAGGAGGAGGAGGTCGCAGACCGTGAGTCAGAGACATCCACTGGGGAGGGAGGCTCCGGTCTTGGTTCCGGGAGTGGAGACGAGGCTGAGAGGGATCCGAAGGATGATAGCTCTGACCCAGATAGTGATGATGGTGCAGAGGTTATCCCGCAGAAGAGGATGGGAGGGCCTCCTCATTCCCGCTCCCGAGGATGTTGATGTTATTTCCTGCTTTATTTTACTTTTTGCTAGTAGTTTGTAGCACCTTGCATAGTGTTAGGCAGTTTTATTTTCTGTAAAACTTGTACCTTTATTTTGCTGTAAAACATGATGGAATGAAACAGTTTTTGAAAAGATGTTTATATTTGAAATTCTTAGCATCACATCGCATCATTTTGCACAAAATGGAATTGAATGAAAATGTGCCTTGTGTATTTACCGGGTCAGGTAATGAACCGACGCAACAAATCGAAAACTCGGCTTACTAAGAAATAACAAAATCTTAGCAAGTTTACAACTCGATAAGCAAAGTACAATAATGTTAACGACTCAATAAACAAGACTTAACAAAATCGCGTAATCAAAAAGTAATAACTCAAAACACAAAATGCGACAGCTCGACAAAACTTACAACTCGATAAACAAAACAACAACTCAATAAGCAAAAATACAACAAAGCGTACTTCAGACGATCTGGACAATGGAACGTACCCAAAACTGAGAAAAATGGAGGCCTTCGGCGTTCCCGATGCGTGAAAGTGCCTCAAACTTCCTTTCGGAGGGTAAAACGGGACCAATGCCCGGCCGACCACATTTTGCTTTTGGAGACTAGAGGGTGGCCGGCCTACTAGAATAGGTGGCCAGCCGGCCACCTCTCTCGCAACCCCCAGAATTTTGACACGTGTCCTTTGAATAGTGTTTTACCCCCCTATAAAAGCCCTAACCTTGGAACTTATTCATTTCATTACCTTTTTGCACAAAAATGGAGGCATTTCTCGCAGAAAATCTCACATCTTGGATCTCTTCTCTGGACGGCTCGGAAAAGTTGAACTTCCGGGGTTTCGGCTTGAATGCACTATTCACGCTGGGCCGGACTCCGCTACATCTTCCTTTCCTCCATGCCGCGATGAGATTTTGGAACCCAGCGACGCATGTCTTCAGCTTCGGAGGGCAAGAGGTATGTCCTACTTTTGAAGATTTTCAAGCTTTGATGGAGTCTGAACGCTCAGAAGAGATCTTGCCTCGCCTGCTTTGGCCATGCCCAAGCTTTAGGGCGGATGTGCGGTCTCAACGCCGCATGATGCTCGATCTCGATTGGTAATGGCATGTTGATATCCCGAGCCCGATTTATCGATTCTTCGATGCCGGTGACCGCAAAGAACCATCATTGGCAAGGTTTCCGGCAACATGCCCTCTCGCTTGTGCGTGTTATCTCATTTTCGCTTGTCTCAAGCCCGAGGGGCTAGCATCCGCTTGATTGAAGTCGCTCAAGGCTTGAGGGAGGAAAGTCAGACGCCATGACATTGGCCGAGACGCCGCTAGGTTTGGATGCCTTCTACCGCCAAGAGACAACCAGTTTATGGGAGTCCACTACTGCTGCAGGTAATGTTTCCCACCCAAGCTCACATATGTATTTGCTCACATCACTCGGCCCTCGGGCTCGGTTTTTCCTCACAAAACCCTTATCTTACTTTTCTCTCATCGCACATCTCTCTATTCTTTATTCTCTCATTTTTCGTCCCTCCCCAGATATGGTTGATGGATAAATTGCAAGTTGTGGACTCTTGCCCCGCTTACTCAGCCCGCAGTTACTTCTTTCGACAACGCCTGGTTGACGCCCTTGCTGAGGGATGCTGGTTTGAATGGATGTGCAACTTGTCAGCTGAACGCATTGCTTGGCGCTGCCCTTGGCTTAACCTTCCAGCGATGAGCTACTACATGTTCCAGGATACTGGGATCCGTTTGATGGGCTTAACCCATTGTATATTCTATTTCCCATTCCAGATTCTCGCCAATTTGGTCATGATCGACTTGCCTCCGGAGGGGATTGAATACCGCCACTTTCCCGTTCGAGGTGCACACCTTGCTCGACATACCGCACTGGAGGACTAGAGAGCTCCTATCCTCGCCTCGCTTTTAGTTGCACTTTATCCGACGAGTGCCGGATTGGCTCAACGAAGAAGCACAATTGGGCCTAGGTTGGCATCGAGGCTTCAACTAGCTCGCAAGGGCGCAGGACATCCGACTTGACTATGCCCCATTTATTGCTTTATTAGTACTTTCAAGTTTTCATTATGAGTGTAATAAAAAGCAACTTCAATTGTATGCAAGAGCAAGAGAACTCGCTTTGAAATCAATGAAATTGAAGGTTGTGGTAATCGAAAATTCTCCGCTTTTGGTCCAAAATGGTCTTAGTTGTGAAAAGATTAATTTGAACAAAGTCAACTTTTATTAAAACTTTTCAAAACTATTTTCGATATGGATCGTAATTCGACACGCCGAGATCCGGCAATCGAGATGCACAACCCGATCCTAGCAACCGGAAAGTTGCCCTAGTTTGAAAAGTGCCTCGGCGATTCATAGCAACGGAAAGTTGCCCCTAGTCCGATGGTGCCAAGAACACTTCATTGCAACGGAAAGTTGCCCCTAGTCCTAATAACACTGCATCGAGATCACGATAAATGCCGATGAATAGAGATGACCGAGATGATCAAATGGACAAAGTTGATCGGGAAAAGATTAGGGTCAACTTCGTGATGAAGTCGCCACGATCCCATAGATGGGAATCAAGCCTTACGAGTTCAGCTTGGGTTCGCCGGTATTTTTACTCTCCTTTTGCGCCTAACTTTTGCCAAGGCCGCCTTTGCGGGTTTTCAACCTTATGAGCTCAGCTTTTATAATTTCAAATTTTCTATGCTCAATTTTGCCTAGGTCGCCTTTTTCGGTTTTCGCCCAGCGAGCCTCTCAGGGTAGTATTTCTTCAACTTGTCCATGTTGATCGGTTGAGAAAACTCTAAGCCATCTAAATCCATCGTAACCACACTCCACCGACCAGATTGACTTGATAATATAGGACCAAATTCAATTGTCCGAACTTGCCCCTTGGGTCGTGGATGGGAGCTCGGTCTTTGAGTACCAAATCTCCTTCTTTCAAATTCTCGACTTAACCTTCTTGTTAAAAGCCTGGCGATTCTCGTTGATAACCTTGGATGTGGTACAGTGCTTTCACCTTCTTTCATCGAAAAGCATGAGTTCCTCAAATGCTTTTGTCGCTAATCTGCTTTTATCCGCACTCGCCAATACTGTAATGACGGACCTCAATCTCAATAGGCGTAACGGCTTCCATCCCATAAACCAATGAGTACGAGTCGCCCAAGAGAAGTTCTCGATCAAGTCCTCAGAGTCTCACAGAGCACGGCAATTATCTCGCCACCCGATAGGTTTCCACCATCTTCGTAGTATGCGCTTGATGTTCTTGTTGGCGGCCTCAATCGCCCGCTGGTTTGCGGCGGTAAGTAGATGACTTATGAAAAGCCACATTGTATTTCTCCAACAAATCGATCACCTCATTTTTGAAGTGGGAACCATTGTCTGACACGGTTTCATTTGGGACTCTGTAGCGACAGATAATGTTGTTTCTGATAAATTTTGCTACATGCGAAGCCTTCAACATCGCATAAGATTGGGCCTCAACCCACTTTGTGAAATAATCTATCGCTACCAAGATGAACTCATGCCCATTCGACCCTTTGGCGTAATAGCCCGATTACATCAATTCCTGCATGTAAAACGGCCATGGCGAAGTCATGTTGTACAGCTTTGACGGCGGGATGTTCATGCGATTTGCATAAATTTGACACTTGTGACATCGCCAGACGAAGCCAATACAATCCTCCTCCATGGTGGACCAGTAATAACCTTGTCTAAGGATCTTCCGCGCCAACATTACCCCATTCATGTGTGCACCACATTCACCCCCGTAGATGGCTTCCATCAGACGCTTTGACTCTTCAGCATCAACGCACAGTTTATGCATTCCCAGATGACCCCGTTTATACAGTTTACCCCCGCAGATGATGAATCGAATCGCCATTCTTCTCGATTGCCCTCTTGTCTTTGGCATTTACCCCTAGCGGGTATGTTTCGCTCCAAGAAGTTCCAGATGTCGTAATACCAGGTGTTCGCCCCGAACTTCATCTATGGTCAGAATCGACTCATAGGCAAAAAATTTCTAGTCGATGATGATCGGACGATTCGACTCCACACGGATGTCTATCATAGATGATAGAGTTGCTAGCTTAATCTGCGAACTCGTTGTTCTCTCTTAGTAGATGAGTAAAACTTAGCTTTTCAAACCGAGGAATCAAGAAATCCAAGGTTTGGTGATACATCATCATCTTTTCCTCTTTTACTTTCCAGCCTCCTTTAGCTTGAGACACAACAAGGTTCGAATCCCCAATGACGCCCAATCATTTTGCCCCTAGTTCCGTGGTCGCTTCTAGACCAAATGATACACGCCTCATATTCTCGCTTCATTGTTCGAGACTTTGAACCGAGTTTGAAGGCTAGAGGGATACGGAATCATCAAAAGCTATCAAGAACACTCCTATCCCACACCCATGTTGATTTGACGCTCCACAAAGTACATCGCCCAAGTTTCATCGCCGATATGCAAAATTGATTCATCCGGAACAAATATTCAATCGCTTCATCCCTCAACCGGTGGTTGGCAAGGAACTCGCCATCGCTTCTTCCTTTTCATCGACTTGCGGTCACGACGTGAGATCAAATTCGAGAGCAAAAGCAACCAACGAGCTAGCCTACCCGTAGTTACCGGTTTCTCAAGAGATATTTGATGGGATCAAGTCGCAAACCAACATTACAGAGTGAGCTAACAAGTAGTGCAGCCTTCCGGTAGCCCATACCAGCTAAGCAAGCCTTTTTCCAAATGTGTATACCGGTCTCATACTCCAAAGATCTTCTTGCCGAGATAGTAGATGGCTCTTTCGCCTTTGTCTTCGATTCTTGTGCAAGCATGCAGCCCATTGTAGTTTCAACATCGACAGATACAAAATCAACGGCTTCCGGTTCTCGTGGCGATAAAACGGGTGGGTTCTCAGAGATATTCTTTAACTGCTCAAATGCAACTTGACATCGGCCGTCCCATTGAACTTTTTTCCTTTCTTGAGGAGGCCAAAAGTGGTTCACAAGTCAAGGTTAGTTTTGAAATAAACCGCCTTATGAATTGCACTTTACCCGTAAAGCCTCGCACCTCCTTTTCACCCTGGTGGTGGCATTTCTAAGATGGCCTTGATCTTGGAAGGGTCGACTCGATGCCCCTTTTGTGTAATCAAACCCCAAAGATTTTCCCGTTGTAACACCAAACGACATTTCGAGGGTTTAGCCGCAACCTAATTCCTCGATCCTTTGAAAAACTTGTGCAAGGCGTGTAGTGGCCCTCTCTTTCCTTGGACTTGACAATCATGTCGCCCACATACACCTCAACCTCTTTATGGATCATATCATGTAGTATTGTGGTCGCGTCTGCTGATAAGTAGCTCCAGCGTTTTCAACCCAAACGGCATTACCCTAAGCAGTGATGTTCTACCGGTGGTGAATGCGCTTTTCTCGCCTTCCGCGCCATCACTATCCGGGTTGTATCCTCGAGAAGCCATCCATGAATGAGAGCAATGCATGCCTCCGTGAAATCTACCAACTCATCGATGTGCGGTAGGAAAGTCGCCCTTCTGACTAGCTCGCTCAAATCCTCAAGTCTACACACACCCGATCCCCGCCATCTTTCTTCAAGACCGAACAATGTTGGCCAACCAAGTCGGATATTCAGATACCAAAGAGAAGCTCGCCGATTTGCTTGGTGACCTCTTCCTTAATTTTAAGAGCCCAATCCGGCGGATCCTTCCGAAGTTTCGCTGATGTCGGGCCTCGGTCAAGGGGGATCCGATGTCGCATAATCTCAGATCGATTCTGCATGTCTTCGAGGACCACGCGAAACATCTTTGAAATCTTTTAATAAAGCGACTAAGCGCTGCTTCGAAGACAACGTGGACCCGATCCGACCACCGCTGGTCCTCCTCAAGACTAATGTTCACGGTAATGATTTCATCCATTAATGGTTTAACAAATCTCTTGCTCTTGCTCAATTAAACGCTTGTAAACCGAGGAACTTCGCCCTCGCTGCTTTTGATCAAAATTTTGAAAGTCCTAATTAATGCAATAAATTAGGGCACGTAAAAGTACTTAAACCACATATAGTTCATTCTCATTAGGTACATCCAAATCGTCCAATTCATCTTACAACAGACTCAAATGAAAAGGAAAAAGACGACCGACAGGAAGTGGCATCCGTTAACATCCTCAGAGTACCAGACCAGACTCACGAGCTGAACTCGATTCGACTCACAGACTCGGTGGAATCAGATTCGCTACCACTACCCGACTTGCCGCCGACTAAATCCTCCTCAGATCGCCAAGTGAGAGAGGGTGCGATTGATGCATCCAAGATAGTCACCGGTCGGCTCGCAATTGCTTTCATCCCCAATCATGGAAACCACGGTTATCCCCAAGCACTCTTGGTCGACGGAGGATCGAGAGGAGACATGCCATACCCCCATTTCCAATTCTCAGGCCCTCGTGATCCACCGCTTTATTCTCGCTCAACCTCGCTTGTTGGGTCTGCTCGCCTGGGCAACATCATCCCTGATAGTTGCAGTCGAAGAAGATTTCAAACCTGCACGCGCTTCTTCTCCGCTTAACCATGGCTCGGGAAGCCGCAAAATGGAAAGTCCTCCTCCCGGACGAAGCGTCTGCTCAGGTACCTTGATGGGCCTGCATTAAATCAAAAGGCTTCCCAACTGCTTCGCCTCGCTCGCCGGCCATTTCTTTCCTTTCTCACCCAATTCTCTTTGGTGGGCGATAACCCAACCCAAAGGTATGCGGGTTGTGTGGCACTTCGCCAACGCAATGACTCCTTTCTCGCCGCTTCTTCCTAATCCCATCCCGAATATGTTGTAGCTTGTTCATGAGGTAGACGGATTGAGCATCGACGCATACACCTTCATTCACGTACCATAATATTCGCGACTACCCGCCTCCGCCAAAGTGAACCCGATAAGAACACATCCTCTCGCGTGCTCGATCTCCAAAATCGGGCGAGACACTTCGGGCGGCGGATGGATGGATGAATTTCAAAACAATTGCAACCCCTTCCCGTGAGGGTATTTCAACATCCGTGCAGAGGAAGAGATCGCTTTCACTTGGTGCAACCACGGCCGCCCCAAGAGCAAGTTGAAGGTTGCGAACGCCCAAGACATGAAATTCAATATTGTGTTGTCCTCGACCAACCTGAAGTCAACCTTGACATTCCCCATCACTTCCCTACCGGGTATTATCATAAGCTCGATCACCGAGTGGTTGGTATGAAGTCCGCGGTTTTAACCCGATTGCATATGCCGCTCGATCAAGGCGGACATTGATAGCGCATCTTGATCAACAAGTACCACCCAGATCCACTTATCTCTACATTCCACGGAGATGTAGAGGGGTTTGTTATGATTCACGCCTCAAAGCGCAATTCCTTGTCCGAAAAGGTTAATGCCGGGAACCTCCTCCTGAAAACCAAATTTCAACCAAATTGCTCCGCGTAGTTTCGATGGAGAGTTTGGCCTTGTCCATAGCAGATAGGACAAATGCCTGCAGGCACCCTTGAAGCCATAAGCCCCTGGATGGAGATGTTCATCAGATTTTCTTTTAACCGCCTCAAGATGCCTTCTTCTTCAATTTCTCGCTTCTCGCCTCTTTATCTTTCCCAGATGCTTCAGTTGGTCAAGGTGTGGGCTTGAAATACCGCCCACCTCGGGTCATGTGGTCCACCTCATCGAGGTACCAAGTATCATCCGTTGAGTACTCCGCCCAATCTTCGCCTCTGTGGGCAAGACATAAGTCATCGCCTTCCCACCACATCCCGCTAGCATTCAACAGACACCTATCCGTTCTCGCAAGTTTGTACTCTCAGATTTTCATCCCATATGCTCACAAAGATATCTCGCTTCGTGCTCGCAAGACTTTCAACCTCTTCATGGTTCTTGGCTTTCCGGGTCTTCTTAGAATCCCATCTCTTCTCTTGCTCCTCCTGTGTCAGTAGGTTTGTTGTTCGGTTTTCACAATATCTTGATCCCGAGCGGAATTCTTTGCACCGGCGCTCTCCGGCGGTTCATTCTGACTTTCGGCCCTTCCGGCCATCATTGATACTTTTGCCCCGGCTGGGTCTTGCTCTGGCTGAATTTCCACAACATCTGGCTGATCATCTAGCCACCCAGTAATTTCTTCCGACTCTTCATATTCAAACCAATTGATTGTTGCATCCCCTGCTTCTTGGTCGTTGAAGAACTGGAGGTTAGCAAAATCTTCTTCCACCGCTGTCGATCATCTCGCCTTTTTTCTCGGGCAATCCCACACTCACCCGCACCGCCCATCGATAGGATGTATCCGCCGATCATAGGCTCTCCCAACTAGATTCCTGATCGTCCCATCCTGCACTCACCAATTTCGCTTCTTCAAACTCGCCTGCTCCATCTTCGGAGGTCACCACCTCGCTCAGATTGGTTGTGAAGGTGTCCAACATGCACAAGTCAAGGTAATCAGAAGGATCACCTCCGCTTGGGTAGGTGAGAAGGGGGTAATATAGACACTAGGATCGTAGGAAACGACCCCAGTTTGGATGAGGTTGACTCTTTAGGGTGGTGGATCTTGGTTATGTACGGGGAGTGGGTTAGTTGTGACGTTGGGTCTTTCGGGAGGCACAATGATATTCTTGTCGACGAGGTCTTGAATCTCGTGGACGCAAATTTAAACATTGATCTCAGGTCATGGCCATGTCATGGTGGTACGACAAGATTTGGCCGTCAGGGAAGGGGAGAGGATTTGGTAGTGGCCTTGGTTCTAGGGGTTTCAGATGCTTTTTGATTAACACCGAGAGCCTTGGACAAAGGCATGTATAGTGGGTGAAGGTTCTTGGCCTGGATTGGTATCTCGGCCTTGGTTATCGCCTCCCGGAGGTACTAGAAAAAGGTGTGGCCAAGGGCCTTGGTTGGGAAGGGGAGTGGTGGTGACCATGCCGACCTCCAAGTCCTTGTGTTGGCAAAGCCGGGCCTCGCAGTTGTTATTACGGTTGAATGTCCTTCGGTCGCTTCTCGGTCCCGTCGATCGACCTTGCTTCATCGCATCCTCGATTTGCACCCCCATATCGTAGATCTGCGAAGGTGGGGAAGGAACTACAATCATCTTCGTGATAAGTCTTGGTTGAGATTGCGCACAATCATCCGAATTTGATCTTTATCTGCTGGCCTCAAGGTCATCATCGATGCCTTTGCTTCCACCGAGTTACAAAATCGAGAAAGACTCTTTTGTTCCTCGCCGTTGTTTCGAGATCACGGTTGTAATCTCGATCTGTGTATTATATGAGTATTGTGCAACGAAGGCCTCACCATCTCATCCCGCCTCTTAACATCATTATCCAACTTTGCATACCGCTTGGCGGCCACTCGACAGGGTTCGCCAAACAAATGAGAGTTTCAGAGTCCGTTAGGCCCATTGGCCTCAAGATATCCGAAAATAGCCGAGATGGACCATGGGGTCCCTGCACCCATCAAAACGGTCAATCTGTGGCATCTTAAATCTGTCTCAAGTTGTCACGACCACGCCGTAGCCATCTTCAATGTCCGATGGCCTTCACCCCGCGATTTCTTGAAAAGTTTTTCCAAATTACTCACCAGAGTCAGATGATCTACCTCGAACTCAAATGGAGAGTCCGTGGTTGGGTGTAAGATTCTTGGACAATTATGTAGAAGTGGGCGAGCCACTTGGAAGACCTGTGTCCTCTTGAGTGTTCCGACATCGTAAGGTATTCGGTGTTGGGAGGATATTCGAGGATTTGGCAGGTATTCGACCAAGAGATGCCCGCCAGTAGTGGAGCTAGTGGAGGAGGAATCGATGTGAAGCAGATGTCGATTCTCATTAAGTACCTAGTGATCACTTCCGCCGGGCCATGATCGCGCTTGTTGTTTGGAAAATTCGCCATGGATGGCATCATCTTGCATCTGTTTATGCTATCATGCATCCGGGCGATCATCGCCCATCCTCGATGTATTCTCAGGTTCCATCTCAATGGCCGTAAATGTACCTCTACAGCAGATACGTAAATTTCAACTCGATTATTTATCGTCAAAGCCTTCTGTCCGAGAATCCTCGCTTCGACACACCGCGCCTCGGCCTTTCTTCTCGATAATCGGGGTAGAGAGGAACACCGATGTCCGGCTAACGAGATCCTGACGGCTGAGTCGGCGACCTCGTGTCCAAAGTGCTTGGGGAGTATCTAGTGGTTCGAAGCAATCGTGCTAAAATCGCCTAGCAAAAAGATAATAAAGCAAAAAGGAAATAAATGACCGTAAAACGGGCAAGATAACAAATTAAATTAAATACACACAACACACAATGGGCATACAACACGCAGCTGATAAGTTGAAAATACATCGCCCTCAATAATCGATCACTGCTCTCAGATTATCGTTTCCAAAATCAATCGATATCCGCAGATAACCGATTCTCGATAATCGATCGATGCCCGCAGTTCGATGCCCTATCTCAAAAAAACTCGATGCCCAAACTTATAAACCGATACATGCATTCCTCAGAGACGACTCTAACAAGCACATAATGTATAAGTGAGAGTCAAAACACCCCTATGTTGGGGTAGGGTTTCGCCCTATTTTGTCGAGCTAGGGTTTCACTACGCACGCGCCGCTTCAAACAACCTATAAACGGGTAAGCAACCCGTCCTAGTTTGGAATGGTCACTATGGATCCAATATGCACTAGGTCGAATGGTCAAGGGTGCCCCTAAAACCGGGTTTGTGTTCCCATATCGGCAGAGCTCAGAATCGATCACTTATGGACATGCCTTGACAAGACAAGCCTCCCAAGAAACCGCCAGAATAGCAGATGGCAAACACGGTGTCCTAGGCGCACCAATGCAAATGCAATGCAAAGAAACACACAAGTGTAGTCAAAACCAGATATCACGAGTTCGAGTCAAGTTCTCTAAATCCTCAAAGAGTCGCCAAATCAGACGCCCCCGAACGCATCCCGGGAAGGAGTGCGAGTCCCGCTTTCGTTCGATATTGGGTCACTACAATCAAGGACTCAAATGTCACGTTCTCAATCTTGAACCGAAGAGTCCAAACCGCAAATCGCTTTTGAAAACAGATTTTTGAAAGAAGTGCCAAACATGGATCGCTGGCCAGATACGTAGTCGCCACCTAAATATTTTAAAATGGGAAATTTAGGAAACCCCGACTCGTGCCAAAGGCCACGCGGTCCGCTATCACCAAAGTTGCCTCGCTCGAACTTGGGTACGATTAGAAGGTCACTGTGAGCACTTCGCCGCCGGCCAAAGACCGGCCTCTACTAACCATGATATCTGATTTTGAAAACATTGTGAGTTCTTATTCCGGTTATTAGCCTAGGTTACTATGTGATGCGCACAGCATACAAGTATAGACTGAATCGCCTGAATTGGAACAAAACGTTTCATGTTTGTTTGTTTGAAAATGGTTTGATGGTGCTACTCGCAGGTAGGCTAAGATATGGATTTGCCACTCTCGAGTGGGCCTAGAAAAACATGATTTTGCCACTATCTAGTGGGCTTAAAACAAGCATTTGATGAATTGTCCCAATTCAGATAACTCAACCTCCACCCACAGGCATTCAAGACAGTTCTATCATGTAAGCACATAGCCTCATGGCAAGCATGCTATCATGGCAACACTCACACGCATGCAAGTATGCTAAAGCATAACAACTCATCGAGTACTCCAAGCCAAAACAAAAGCTTATTAGAAATCATGCATGATCCTAAGTATACAGCGATGCCTAATGCAACACATGCAAAGATGCAAACTATAGCAGGCTCGGCTGTCCTAAACATGGCATATGGAATGCTACAACTATCATGTACTCAATTTGGAATTGAAATACAAATGCAGTTTGTATGATGCGCCGAGCCATGCGTGCAAAATGTATGAATGATGCAAACATGTCATTACATCAGATGCTAATTGAAATATGCCCTATATCTAACCATCGTAAGCGGATAAATAAAAGGGAAGAAAGACGTGGGGTTGGAAGATATACATCACACTCACCCACACATATTACAATTTTTTTTCTCACGCAGAGGGTCCGAATAAAATAATAATACAGTCCGAAATAAAAGAATAATACAGTCCGAAATATACAGCCCGAATAATATACAAATTCCTAATTAATTATCAGTTTAAATAAGAAAGCTGTAAAATGGCATGCAAGCCAGGGATTGCCTTGACTCCGCTTCGGATAATGAAATGATGCATGTTTGGGTCGCTGCGCTGAAATCCACCGATGCCCCAATTAGCCTCGCTTGCAATATTTCTAAATGCGTGCCGACCAAAAGTTGTGATTCTTCATTTTGCTGCAACAGAGAGCAGGAAATGGGGCATGGCAATGTATTTCACAAATATATGCATGCCTCGATTCTCGTGCCACCAATCACGCATATCGATGCATGATGGTCGAGGAGTCGGATTGCACAACTCAATATGGGGTGAATGCAAATGAATGCTATAACAAAACCTAACTCCATCATGGATAATCCGGAGTGTCGGTGACTTGGGAATTGAGACCCGTTCCGTCACTCGGAGTAATGAACGCCTGCTTTCGCGTGCCCTGCTAACTCCTATCCCGAATACGATGCAATATGCATGATATGCATGAATGCAACTAAAATACAATCCTAGCATGCGCAATGCTATGAAAATGAGATGTCTTGGAATGCGTGCACACGGGCACGCAAATCGAGAAAATGATCCTAAGGCATGAAATGGCATACGCGATGCAAATGGACTTACACTAACATGAGTGGACCTCAGCCACACTCACATCAGAGGCCGTCGGATAAAAGTGAAATGCCTCGAAATGCGTGCACACGGGCACACAAACCGAGGCAATGGCATAAAGGCATGAAATGACATGAAATATGATATACAATGAGACTAAAATAAGATATCTCGAAATGCGTGCCCACGGGCACGCAAACCGAGAAAATGGTATGAACAGTGCAATATGGACTTACACTAACATGAGAGAGCCTCAGCCACACTCACATAAGAAGCCGATGGATGAAAATGAAGTGCCTCGAAATGTGTGCACACGGGCACGCAAACCGATGCGATGGCATACGGAATACAATGAGACTAAAATGACATACAGAATGCAAAATGGACTTCCACTAACATGAGAGAGCCTCAGCCACACTCATATAAGAGGCCGAGAGATGAGAATGGAGTGCCTTGAAATGCATGCCCGCGGGCACGCAAACCGAGGCGATGATCTTAAAGCATGAAATAGCATTCGCAATGCAAATTTGGCTTACACTAACATGAGAGAGTCTCGGCCACACTCACATAAGATGCTGAGAGATGAAAATAAAGCGCCTCGAAATGCGTGCACACGGGCACGCAAACCGAGGCGATGATCCTAAGGCATGAAATGGTATGCAAAATGAGACGTGGCATATGGCATATGGAAAATGCAAATTTCAGCAGTCAAAATGATGCAAAAACAGCACCCGAATTATAGCAAAATTACACCCGATGCCCGAAATGCTTTGCTAAGTACCCGAAATGACTTGCAGCTATGCCAAACATGCACAATATGGACATGAAGTGTAGAGACAGATGCTAGGAAGTCCCTAAACTAACATTTTTCCAGTACAAAGTATGGCCAAACAACAATCACAAGTATGGAAAAAATAGCATGCAAAAATGGGGAAAAAGAGGGGAACAATGAAGCAAGTGATATATACAATGCTCAAACTGAAAAATACAGTTCTACAACATTGAAGAGGGTCCAAAAATATAAACATTTACAGTAGATTAAAACCCTCAAATCAATATGAAAATACGGCAAACATAGCATGCAAAATATGGACCAAAAGAGGGCTATAAAGAGAGGTATACCAAGAATTCTCCAAACAGCCTAAGACCCTTAACAAAACATGAATAGTGGGTCATTTTAAGACTATTTCCAGTTCTGATCATGGCCAAAAACAGAAGCAAGATAGGCCTAAAAAATCATGCAAAATATGGACCAAATAGGGGCTATAAAGAGAGAACATGCATGGAAGCACCAAAAAAGGTTGAGCCCTTCTACAATGTTGTAGAGGAGCTCAAAATAAGCTCAATCACAGTTTATGGCATACTCCAAAAACAAATGTACATAAGCTAAAAATAGCATGCAAGTTTACGGTAAATATGATGGATATTGAAGCAAGTGGTATGTAGAAGCTCCAAACAAGGTTGAGCCCTTCTACAATGTTGTAGAGGGGCTCAAAATAAGCCTAAAATCAATTAGGGTCGGAGCCCAAAACCTCAAGAAAATAGGGTAGAAAAATGAAGCAAAAATAAGCTCAAAAAGGGTAAAAGAGTACTCACCCTTGAAGACAAGACTTTTGTTGCTTCTTGGCTTGAATTTGTTGCTTCTTAGCCTTTGAAAAACCTTCCTTTGCTGCTGGAATGGAAGTGGTGATGGTGAGGCTTGGTGTTGATGAACAAATGAGGCTAACACTTGAAGTTTTTGGAGGTTTTTGGATAGGGAGATGTAGGCAAATGCTTAGGAGCTCTTCTAGGAAGTTTTTCTAACCCTAATGAAGGAGCTGGCCAGCCACTTATAAAGGCCAAGAAGGGGGTGTAAAAGAGGAGGGAAATGCACCCAAGCTTTCCCTCCCAAAATATCCCCCGGATGCCCAGATATTTTGGAGAAACAGCTATACAGCTGTAAAGAACACAAACTGAGGATGCAGGCCGGCTAGCCACTTTTGCTGGAGGTGGCCGGCTGGCCACCCCCCATGGCCGGCCGGCCAAGGGCAAAAATGGGAAGTGAAAATTGCTGGCCGAGCACCAAAGGGTAGTGTCCTCCCATGTGTGTACAACAAGGCCCTGTGGTTGGAATTTGACAACTCTGAAGCAGAAGAGACAACAAGCCACCTCTAGGAGAGGTCCAAAAATGAAAAGAAGAATTACTGGCCGAGCACCATTTTTTAGGGTCCTCCCATGTGTGTACAACACAAATATGTGGTTTTGGCTCGAAGAAAATGGCCCTAGGGTGTTCAACATTAGCCCGGAAGTGAGAAAAACGGGCGCCGGGGGGCGCCGGAGGAGCATAACTGGTTGCTGAGACAATTACTGTCCTCCCACCCTCCAGTGACCTTCCTTATGATAAAACAGAGGTACCTGCCAAAAATGAACAAAAACCGATGCAGAACGAATGCTCGGGGACCAAAACACGCAGTTCAGGGTCCCGAAAACCGGCCGTTAAGCACCGAAAGTGGTGTTTGGCCACGAAGTGGGTATCTAAGACCCCAGTGTCCCTCGAAGGGGAGTAAATGAGATGCATGCCGGAAACCGGAGGAATCGGAGATGGTTGGGTGGTCCCGAACCGAGGCACACGGCCTGACGGCTCCGAAAACCGGGAACCGGGCTCCGAAATGGGCAAAATGGCCTACGGCCACGAAATGTAGCCCACGGCCACTGAGAGATGGTCTACGGGACCTCTCCCTCCCTCAGAAAGAAAAACAGAGAAAATCGAGTCCGTTCGCAAACCGAGGCAAGGCATGAAGAGAGTTCTAAGTCCGGAGGCAGGCGCCTGGCGCGACTCTGAGACTTCTGAACAAGCACAGTATGCAACATCACCGAGCGCTCAATCGATGACGTCTGAGTCTTAAGGTCGGTCAAAAATGGGGTGTCTACAGTGGTGGTGGTGGCCGCGAGGTAATAGAAAAGATGGTAGAAGAGGTGGAGATGGAGTGGTGGTAGTGTAGTAACATTGATATAATTTAATTTTAAAAGCTTTTTTTCCTTTCAAAAGTCAAAAATATTTTTCGCTCAAAGAAGTATTCTTTTAGTTGACTTTTGTTACCAAATACTAGAAAATGTGAAACAAACATTGGTTTACATCTTCTAATTTGATACACTGCATACAAATATTTTCAACTAGGTCTAAATTGGCCATAATCTTAGGTGATATTTGGCCATAATCTTAGGTGAAATTTGTTTGGATGGACAAGACTAAATGTGATTAGTACTCTTTAAACTATTAGTTATGAAATTATCAAGTCCTTTGGAATCTATATGCTATTCCATAATTGGATTGATCTAAGATAATACGAAGGGATTGAAAAAATCTTATTTAATCTTATGTTCGTTTAAAAAGACTGGAACAGATAGGATACGAAATACATGATATAATGACTATAATACCTCTATTATAATTAGGCCACAATGGTATATTTAGGACTAGTTAAACATCCAGCTAACCTGCTTAACTTGACCTCAAATGGACAGTTTCAATGTAATGGGGCAAACAGATGCGGGTCTAGTAATTTCAAAAAAATCAGATTTCTAATGAGGTGGTGAATATACAAGTTTCAATCCATAATACCCGACTCAACTGTATGGAATTAAAAAAAATCCATAAATATTTATATACACAAATATTATTTATTTGTTCAATAAATAAAATACTAAAATTTAAGAGGTATACTTTTCACTTTTAAAAAAAATATTAACTGAACAATGAAGAGGAGTAAGGGTTCTATTTTTTTTTCATTGTTTAGGTTTTTTTTTTTAATTTTTTTCTTTTATAAATAGGATTTTTTTAGTAAATAAATTAGAATTTTGAGAAATTTATTAGAAAGTTCTCTTTCAATTATGGAGTTGCACTTCTAAAACTCATTTTGAAAGAGATTCCATTTTGGTCGAAAAACATTTTGTCCAAAACAGGTCATTGGAGGGTTTAAACTTGGATCCTTAGAACTCCTACCATGGAACTTACACAGATTAACACCCCTTGTTTTCATCATCGAGAGCTCAAAAGGGAGGACACAAGTCTAAAAGCTAATAAAAAATGGAGTCTCTATAGCTGCCCATCTTTGACAGAGTTCGGTGCATTTTCATGATGTGAGTGAATGTCAAAGCCCAAATATGACCCTTTTTTACAAGGCCATAAGACTTGGGCAAATAAACAAAATGCAGATAAAACTTGGTTGAACCTAACGATTGCTTATGTATCCCTTTGCAAGGAATCAAACCAGTGCAGCTTAGGGATAGAATGCAAATGTCATACTCAAAACATATTTTGAAAAGGTGGGCTTACATAGTGCACACTACCATGATTTGTTAATTAGGCTTACGTGTACCACACTACCAGAGTTTGTTGGTGCGAACGCTACGGAAGGTGACAAGGTGGAAAAATAGATAAATCTACAAAGATGACAAATGAAAGAGAAAAACCTCATGCAAATGACATGCAAATCAAGCTAACTGTGAAAAACATAAAGAACAATGTGCAACACAAACAAGCATGTAGTGTATGAAATAAATACAACACCTATTCGCGCCGCGACATGAGAGGGAAGAGAAAAGGATGACCATGACCAAAAGTCGTCAGGTTGGCGGTCTCAACAAGAAGGAACTCCACAGCACACTCCAAACATGCCTTGACATGGAAAGGAAAAGACAGTGTTAACTGAGGGTGGTGTTAATAGCCAACCCACGCAAGGAACGATATTAACCAAGTGTGGTGTTAACCGCTTGCCCCGTAGGGGACAGTATTAACCAGATGGTGGTGTTAACTACCTGTCCCAAAAAAGACTTGTGGGTAATTTGCTCTTTTATGTATACTTAAATAAAAATTCAGTATACTTAAATAAAATTTTAAAATTTTATTTCCTCTTATATTTAATGTAAATTTATTAATAAAAATAATACACATTAAATTTTAAAATAAAATATATTTTTTTGATATGATACACCCAAACCACTTATACGTATTCTTCATATTCAACTCTTTTCATTTTCTTTTCCAAATTTCAATTATTTTCTGTTCATCTTTTTTCTCACTCCAAAACTCCAATCTACCCTACCAAAATTCATCATTATCATTAATATTATTGTTTCTTATTGTATTATTACTTGCAAATAGAAGAAAGTTTAAACAAAATTAAACAATGGATGACAAGGACGGATCTAGGATTATGACTTTGGAGGGCTACTCTATAGTTTAAAAAATTGGAGACTACTCTATATAATTTTGAAATTATCTTAAAAAAAATTGAGGGTGCGAACTCCTATAATTTTAAATTATTTTAAAATTTCTAGTATAATATATTATATTTTTCAAATTTTTGGGGCGCTAAATCCATCATTGTTGAATGAGAATAATAATGAAAATATTTTTTTTTTTAAACAATCTATCAAAGATGAGGTAAATATTCCCATAAATATTAAAGTATAATTTTTTATTCCTGTATTTTTCAGTTTTTTTTTTTTTTTGAATATGTAAATGGGACAAGAGAATGGAAAAAGAACCTAATTTTGGAAAGGTGGTCGTTTGTTAGGAGAATTGCAGCATAGTGCGATAGATAAAACAAATAAATAAATAAATAGATAAAAAATAAATAATAATTCAAAAACATACAAGGCGTAAGTGATTATATATAATGGAATGTAAGTGAAAAGTTGTGGAGTTGCATTGTACCCTTCAATATTTATGTAAATTTATTTTATTTTATTTTTATTTTTTTTATGTCTCACTAGTATATAATTCCTCCTTGTTTGTTTTCCAAGAAAGTATACTTGAGACAGAACTTGAAGATGGATGTGATAAAGCTTCGCTCCGGTAGGTTTTGGATTCTTTTTCGGAGGGTTTCGGTGAAAAGCCCTTTGTTGTGAAATTTACAGGCTAATAGGGGATGACCGTTTATAAACTGCCATAATCATCAACAAAGATATAAAATTGTGGATATAATCATTAAAAAATTATTATAAATCTATTATTTTTCATCCTTTAATTTTCATTGCAGAAAAAACAACTAATATCAAGAAATATGGCCAATTTAAATATACTATTTATCAATTACTTAATCTTGAGACTACTCTCAAAGCATCAATGAGCATATCATAAGATTTTATATATATTGAATACACAACACTTTTTCTTTCTTTTTTTTATTTATTTATTTGGGAAAAATCCTAATTGAAACAACAGAGAGTAATAAATATCAAATTATCAAATATTTTTGAAAGAATTTTTTTAAGTGGTATAATTTGGGATTTTTTATTTATTATTTGGATGTACCTTGAAGGTAATTTGGGAAAAAAACTTAGGAAGTATTGAAAGTAAATTATAATCTGAAATAATTTAATAAAGTGTATTGAGAAATTGGACTGATTTTTTGGGTGCAAATAGAATCCTCCGAAAGTGTGTTGGCTAAGCCCAAAAAATTCTAATCCAAGGCTAATTTACCCAAGAAAAAGTTGAGTGGAACAGTGATATTGTTATCATTTAATTACTTTTTATGGTTTACTTTATTATATATTATGACAAGTTAGTTACTCATTGAAATTCAGAGAGGCATTAGTTTGAGTTATTATTGTCGATCCATCAATTTCTGAGCTAGTAGAATCAAACTAAAAAAGTATTCACATACCATATATAAATTTATTATTGATTGGTAATATCACATATTATTAGTATTACTGTAACATTAAAATTTTGCTCAATTCATCAGGAGCGGTACTACTTGTATAAAAAATTTGTATACAAAATGTGTAGAAGCTCTCACGCGAGAGTGATTCTTAAGTGAGGATCTTTTAAAGTGAATTTTTTTAGAATGATTTCAGAATAATTTTTTAGATGATTGAGATTGAATTCTAACAAAATTAAAATACAATAATCATTTCATACTTCAATTCTCAAAGTCTATGTTCATCCCTCTACAATTACTATCACTCTAAAACATTCCGACTCGAGAGTCATATGTGTGTGCTCCACGTCCATATGAAAATTTCTGCATGGAACATAGTTGATTCATCAGGGTCAAAGAGTTGAATAATGATGTAGTCCAAATCTGTCACGTGTAGTTGGTCTGTGACCTGCAATGGTCATTTGTCATGGTAATTTTTGTAGTTTAAGATAAGATAAGATAAGATAAGATAGAATAATAATAGGGGGAAGCACCAATAAATCCCAAATTTATATCTTGTAACCCATTTGGTCCTATGAATTTTCTTATGAACCGTTAGGTCCTATCCCAATGTTAATGATCATTAAACATCAAACATCATCAACATCAAAACAACAACATCATCATCAAAACAACATCAAACAACACAACATCATTATGAAAACAACATCAAATATCACAACATCATCATCAAACAACATTAAACATCATCATCAAAACATCAACTACATCACCAACATCACTAAAAAAAATATTATCAAAATTCAACAACATCATAAAAACACCATCAAACATCATCAACTACATCACCAACATCACTAAAAAAAAAATCATCAAACATTAAACAAAACCAACAACATCAAACATCAACGCAACAACATCAAAAACATCAACAAAATTCCCTCATTTGCACTGCTTCTGTGTTGTTATCATTAGGGCTTCGGATCGTTTTTAAAAATGTGAATACCCAGACCAACAACAAACAACAACAAAAGAAACCACCTCAACCTCCCTCTACCAATTGACCTCCAAGTTTAGAAAGAAAAAAGAGAAAAATTACACTGAATATTCCAAACACGGTTTATGGAAACTTTGAATAGATCTACAGAAGTTAGTTTCAGAGACTCGGATGAATCCAAAAGCAATCTTGTGAAGAATCAAAACACTATTCAATACATGATGCTATCAAATCATCTCTGGCTGGTTTCTAGATCCAACAAAAAATAAGTGCACACTATTTTTTCTTCATCAAAATGGATAATGACAAAGTTCTAAAACTTCGTAACCCTCAACATCACTACTTCTCAAAAATCACAGAAACGAAGACCAGAACAGCTTAATCATCATAATCTCTCATTCTCTCTCTCTAAAATTCTCAAAAACACGAAATCAAACTCCACACCTACAAAACCTAAAAAATAAAAATAAAAAAATTGAAGGGTTTGGTGGTCGATAGGCCGCGGTATCTCGCGGTAGCGGCTAGGGTTTGGTTACGCATTCGATCTCAGATCTCCAGAACCTGAAAAACTTTCAATTGAATTGATGCGGAGAGAGAAATTGAAGGGTTTGAATCATGGCGGCAGGGAAGGGAGGCGGTGACTTCGACGTGGTGGATCTACTTGGGTTTTTTCTTATCTACAAAAATTGAAAATTGCATTTTTTTCCCCATAATAATTTGTTAATTTGTACTCTGTTCTGTGGATTCAGATCACTGATCATCCTTCTTCTCTAATGGCGGATTGAATGCTTTCTATTTGTATATGTTTTAAATCAAATCTTTTTAGGTTGGAAATTTTCATCAGGAGATTGTAATTGTTTTGTTTTGTTTTGTTTGATTCGATCTGATTTGAACATCGCTGAAGAACATCATGATGTTGTTGATGTAGATGATGTTCATGTTAATATTTTTTTTTTGGATGATGTTTTATTAATGTTTGATATTATCGATTGGTGCAGTTAATGTTGCTAATGTAGTTAATGTTTTGATGATGTTAATGAGGTTGTTGAGATTGCTGATGTTGTCATTAACATTAGGATAGGACCTAATGGTTCATAAGAAAATTCATAGGATTAAATGGTTTAACTTTCTACCACATAGGACTTACTGGTAATTTTTTCATAATAATAAGAGCATGATAAGAGATGGTTAATGAGTTTTATTGATGTTTCGGTGATGATCTTTTCTTTTGAGTTGAGTTAAATCAGGCTAATAATCAATTATCCCAAAACCCGGGCCCATGAATGCCGTGATAACACCTCAGAGCATTTTTTTTTTTTTTTTCATATCAAAAGGAAAAAAAAAAGACCCAAAAAACAAAAAAAAAAAACAAAAACAAAAATTATAAGCAAGGGCCATTCAACTTCCCCTCAAACTCAAGGTAAAGCATTTCCACCACTAAGCTGGCTGTATATCTTTCTTTTCAATAACGGTTTCACATTTCACCAAAAAAATAATAATAATTATACCAAAAAATTAAATTGAACAGATAAATGTAATCATATGATTGCATAATATTTTATTTCAGTGTTTTCTTTCACTCTTTCATTTATTTTAATATTTTTTTTAACAAAATATATAAAAACAAAACTTTATTATGGCTGTCCCGTAAAATCCGTAATTTACAGATTGCCAATCTAAACATGCTTTTAACAATATTTGAGTAGATCAATTATATAAAAAATTAAGTTGATTAGATAATTATATTCATATAATTGCATCATATTTATTTTGGTGTTTTCTTTCATTTTTTTTATATTTATTTTAATATTTTTTTTAACAAAATATATGAAAACAAAACTTTTTTACAATAATCCTGTAAAATCCATAATTTATGAACTGTCAATCTAAAAACGCTACATCAATTAATTTTGAACCACACTAAAGATTTTTATCCAACTAGACGTTATGTGCTAGTCCAAAGTAAAAACTGAATGAGTTTCAATAATTCCAAGAAGAGTAAGTGTTCAATTGCCATCAAAGGCCCAACGTCCTACATTGGATAGAATATTGGAAGCCTTTGAGAACAGTTGTAAACTTTTCCCGATCAATCTAATTATTTATAAGACAACACAAGCCGGCTCTATTAAGGAGACACTTTTTGCATTGGAGCTTAGAGGGACAAACTCGTTAAGCTATCTATTGGGCCTATTTAGGGCTTATTTAGACTTTTGTATTGATTTTTTTTACAAAAAAAACACCTATAACAAAGTAGAAAGAATGATTTGATATTAAAGTTTTTGACTAAAATATTTGATTCCCAAACACTCCCTTAGTACAACTTCCTGTTAACTAAAAGAGGAGTAAGTATTCAATTGCCATCAAAGGCCCAACAGCCTATATCAAATAGAATATTGGAAGCCTTTGAGAACAGTTGAAAACTTTTTCGATTAATACAACTATTTATAAGACCAATGAAGACTTGCGGAGATACCTTTGAATTGGAGGCCAAAGAGACAAACTCGTTAAACTAGTTAATGAGGGATATTACAAACCTTGAAAAATATACTCAAAATTTACCCAAAAATATCAACATGTGGTTCAAATTCATTCTACACATGAATCTCATAATACACAATTTCAATTTCGACAAAACAACCCATTCTTGGCCAAAATCTGAGTCCTAAACTTTTTGTTATTGAGTTTATTTAATGCAACTTATTGTAAACTAAAAGTTGATAATCATAAAACAAAAATCAAAAGCACCTTTCTACGAACTTTTGGTAATGAGTTTTTTTCAACTTATTAAAACTATTTCCGTCTAATAAGTTATAAGCAGAAGTTGCACCAAACAATTTGACCCAAATTTTTAAAATTAAAAACAAAATTGCTATGACTAACTTAGATGGCTACTCAATAACAGACAATATTTTAAATGGAGATTGGACCATGCGCTTAACAATAAGTATATCCTGAAAACTAAATGAATGTTAATAATTTAAAGAGGTGTAAAGTCTTCAATTGCCCTCAAAGGCCCAACAATCCACATTGGATGGAATATTAGAAGCCTTTGAGAACAGTTGAAAACTTCTCCAATCAATCTAATTATTTATAAGACGACACACGACACCTATTGAGAAGACACTTCTTGAATTGAAGCTAGCTATTGGACTGATTAATAACAAACAATATTTTCAGATAGAAACTGGACCACTCGTTTCAAAAGGAGATTAGACCACACATCTGGCAACAATTGTATCACAAAAATTGAATGAACGCCAATAACTCAAAGAAGAGTAAGTCTTCAATTGACCTCAAAGGACCCAACATTCCACATTGAGTCGAATATTGGAAGCCTTTGAGGACAATTGGAAACTTCTCTGATCAATCTAACTATAACAAATGTTTTGTGTATTGATTTCTTTCTCACTTGCCTTACAAAGTTGAAGCTATCACTGGGTTTATATAGAGATGGTTTCTCTACATGTGTTGGAAAATCTAGTCGAATCCGACCTAAATATCACCATCATACATTATTCTATGTTATCTCTTTCGCATATCAAAGGATTGGCTTGGTATATGCGGCTTCCTGCTCAACATGCGATAAGTCCATTTGGCAATTATTGTACTAGCAAATTATTTTATTACTTTTCTTATTAATATTTTCAAAAAAAATATATTTTTAGATATTATTAGACTAGATGACCAGAAAAATAATATAAAAAAAAACTAAAAATTTTGAAAAAAGTCCACTATAGAGAAAAAAAAAAAAAAAAAAAAGAAAGAAAAATAATCAATAAGTCTTACTTTCTTAAGGAAAAACAATCAAGTCCTAACAATTTTCCATTTTGAACAATTAAGTCCTGTACATAACAATTACACTATTACTTAATGTAATAATCAACTTTAATGTAGAACATGTTTTGTTAGGTTTTATTCTTGGCAATTCCGGTTGACAAGGATTTTTATAAGGAATTGGTTTTCTTCCAAAATTATGATTACTTTGGTTTTCTATGAATAGTTGGTTTTCTCCCAAAACTAAATTAATCCCTCCAGATCTTCTTGTTGGATATTAAGATTTATATCTAGGGATATTTTGTTAGTTTTCTTTGATGTTTTATTGAGTATTCAACTCATGGTTTAAAGAGAGTACATCAAAGGTTTTGTTTGTTATACACAAGAGAGAGTGAGTTGTTCTTCGGTGGATTCTGAAGAATTCGAGCCTGAAGCTTCGGGGGATTCTGGAGTGGCTCATCGTAAAGACAATTCCGAGATGAAGACGGGGTTGGAAGAGGCACATAGAGGTTGGTTCAATTAGGCGTGGATTCGTTAGGTAATTGAGAGTATATCTGTGTAATTCCTTTAAATCTTCTTAGTGGATTGTTTTGTGGCTGTTGCCCGTAGTTTTTTAATCACAGTCGGAGGTGTCTAATTGTGGTTTTTTCACGTAAAATCGTTGTGTCGATTTGTCTTTGATTGTTTGATTGGGATTATTATATTCTGCTTAAAATTAGTATATAATCACAAATCAACATCTAAGGTTTCTAGATTTTTCAATTTGTATCAGAGCAGGTCGTTCTATTTTTTTTCAAAAAAAAATTCTTTTAGAACGAGATCTTGTTTGATTTGTGATAATGGATTCAATTCGTGAGGGAAATTCTATGATTCGACCACCCCTGCTTGAAAAATCCAATTATTCTTTTTGGAAAGCTCGGATGAGATCTTTTTTAAAATCTATTAATGAAAAAGTTTGGCAATCTGTCATGTATGGGTGGACTGAACCAACGATTACCGTTGTGGAGTAACTTTTCCCAAACCAATTGATAAGTGGGACACAATTGATTACCAAAATAGTAGCTGGAATAGTAAAGCTATCAATTCTCTTTTTTGCGCTGTCACACCTGAAGAGTTTAGTCGTATCTGTAATTGTGAAATCGCAAAAGAGGCTTGGGATATCTTACAAACTATTCATGAGGGCACTCCTTCTGTTAAACGTTCAAAACTTCAAAGGCTCACGTCTAATTTTGAAAACCTTTCAATGAAAGATAATGAGACCTTTGATGAATTTTATGTGAAGTTGAGTGACAATGTAAATTCCAGCTTCAATTTAGGTGAAAAAATACCAGAATCCAAAGTTGTGGAAAAAATTTTAAGATCCTTGCCCGATCGGTTCCAACCAAAAGTTACGGCTATTGAGGAGGCTCAAGATGTTAACAACCTCAAGCTGGATCAGTTGGTTGGAAATCTCCAAACTTATGAGGCACATAGGAATTTCAAAAAGAAACAAAAAGATATTGCTTTTAGTAGTGTTCATAGAGTTGGAGAGGATTCTGATGAGGATTGTGAGATAGATTCCAAGATTACGGCTGCTTTTGTTAAACAATTTTTAAAAAAAAAAAATTGAAAAAGAATCCTAATCTTTTGGAATCTACTCATACTCATAAATCTAAAGGCAAAGATAAACTCAAAATTAATTCTATAGCCAAGAAGGAGAAAGGAAAGATACAAGGGAACTCTGAAAGACTCCAATGCTATGAATGCCAAGGATTTGGCCACTTTGCTCAAGAATGCCCCACTCGGTTGAGAAAGAAAAAAGCCCTCGCTATCACTTGGGATGGTGAATCAAAATCTGATAAAAATGAAAGTGACAATGAAGATCAAGGTGATGAGGGACATAAACAATTCCTTGCTTTCATGGCAGCTGTAGACACCCCATTTTTGACCGACCTTAAGACTCAAACGTCACCGATTGAACGCTTGGTGATGTTGCATATCGTGCTCGCTCAGAAGCTTCAGAGTCTCAGCCGTGAGCCCTGCCTCCAAACTTCCAGGCTTTTCTGTGCCTTGCCTCGGTTTGCGAACCAGGCTCTGTTTTCTCTGTTTTCTCTTCCTAAGGAGAATGAGAGGTCTCGTAGATCATCTCTCAGTGGCCGTGGGCTACATTTCGTGGCCGTAGGCCATTTTGCCCATTTCGGAGCCCGGTTCCCGGTTTTCGGAGCCGTCAGGCCGTGTGCCTTGGTTCGGGACCGCCTAACTACCTTCGTTTGCTTTGATTTTTGGCATGCATCCTACTTACTCCCTTTTGAGGACAGACCCACTTGGTCGAACACCACTCCGGTGCCTAACAATTTTGGCCTCAACCTTCATTTTGCATCGGTTTTCGTTCATTTTTGGCAAGGACCTCTGTTTCGTCACCAGGAAGGTCATAGAAGGGTGGGAGGCCAAGAATTGTTTCTTATATTCCTTCATCGCCCTCCGACGCCCGTTTTTCTCACTTCAAAGCCAATGTTGACCACCCTAAGGCCACTTTCTTCAGCTCCAAACCACATATTTGTGTTATACACATCTGGGAGGACACAAATATCACATGGCCGGCCAGTAATTCCATTTGAACCTTTTGAACCCCTTTGAAAAGTGGGTTGTTCTTTCTCCTGGTTCACAGTTGCCAATTTTGGACCACAGGGTTGTGTTGAGGGCACCTGGGAGGACACCAATTGGTGGTGGCCGGCCACTAATTCAACTTGGCCTTTTTGACCCCTGGCCGGCCGGCCATGGGGGGTGGCCGGCCGGCCACTTGCAGCTTCAAAACCTGGCCGGCCAGCTTCCTTACAGGGAGTACACTGCAGAAATGCAACTTTTTTCCCCCAGATTCTGCAATCCGGAGGGGACTTTTTTTGGAGGGAAACTTGGCTCACTTTCCCTCCCATTTTTCCCCCTCTTTCTCCCTCTCATTTGTCCATATAACCACCTCTCCAAACCTGGTTTGAGGATTGGAAAATTCACTCTTGGAGCTTGCATACACACCCCTCCCTTTTCCTTCCATTTCAAGACCAAAATTATCCAAGTTCCCACCCCTTTCTATACCACCACCTAGCACCACCACCACCACTCCATTTCCAACATCTTGGAGAGTTTTTTAGAGGCTAGGAGGCACCATTTTTCAGTCCAAGAGGCAGCCAAGGCTTGGTCTTCAAGGGTAAGCACCATTTCCCCATTTTCTAGCTCATTTTTGTACCATTTCTTAGCCCTCTTTTCTTGCTGTTTTGAGCTCCGACCAAAACTGAAAATGTCATTTTTTTGAGCTCATTTTTCTATTTCATTAAGGGTCTTACCCTGTTTGGGACCCCCATCTTGCACTTGCTTCAATATCCCTTTGTATGCCATTATTTTGCATAGTATTTTTGGCCTATGTGTAATCTGATTTGAGGCATGATATAAACTGTAACTGAGCTTATTTTGAGCCCTTATTCAACATTGAAGAAGGACTCACCACTGTTTGGGACCTCCATGTATCACTTGCCATTGTACCCCTCTTTGGTCCCCATTTTTGCATGATTTATTAGCTTGTTGAGCTTCTGTTTTTTGACTTTGGTCCGAACTGAAAATGGCCCTATTTTGACCCCCTCTTCATGTTTCATTAAGGGTCTATAGCTGTTTGAGATATCCTTGGTATACTTCATGTTATAGCCCTCTTGGTGGTCTCATTTTGCATGATATTTTGAGCCTATTTGCACACTGTTTTGATCTCGGACATCAACTGTAAAAAGACTTGTTTTGGGTCCCTCTTCAACATTGTCGAAGGCCCTCACTTTTTTGAGACCTCCAGCCACTACTTGCTTCTTTGCCCCTTGGTTGGCTCATTTCTTGCATGAGATCTTTGGCATAGTTTCATCTGTTTTTGGGACCTGTCATAAACTTTAATACATCATATTTTTGGCCCCTCTTCAATATTGTAGAAGGCCCATTTTCTGTTTGGGGCCAGAATTTGTGACTTGCTTCATTACCTCCCCGGCGGAGCCATTTTTGTATGCTAATTTAGCCCTACTTGGGCCCACTGTTTGGGCTCACTCTAAACTGTAAAAATTCTTTTCTTGGGGCTGCCTTGCTTCTGTCTTTTCATTTCATATTCAAATTATGTATGCATTGTATAGTTACAGGCCATTTCATGCGCCAAAACCCGTGTTTCGGGACTCGTTTCATGCATCGGGTTTCATTTTACCGAGTTTCGGGGCTGTTTTGCATCTCATTTTACCTCTGATTTTTGCATGATAGTATGCCATTTTTTTGTGTTTTGCCATGTCTTGTTAGAGTGGCATTCCGTGCCGTAGGTTCGGTCCTCGGTTTGCGTGCACGCGTGCATGCACTTCGAGTTGTCTCATTTTCATCATTATGGCCTCCTATGTGAGTGTGGCCGAGGTCCACTTGTGTTGGTGTAAGCCCATATTGCATTGTGTATGCCATTTCATTCCATAGCATTGCGTATGCTAGGATGTATATTAGCGCATTGTGTATGCCATGTTTCCCCGTGCATCGTGTATGCCATTTCATAGCCTTTCGCATGTTAGGTTATATCTTAGTTTGCATTCATGCATGTCATGCATATTGCATTGTGTTCGGGATAAGAGTTAGCCCGGGCACGGGAAACGAGGTACGTTTCATACTCCGAGTGACGGAACGTGTCTCAATTCCCCAGTCACCGACACTCCGGATCATCCATGATGGAGTTAGGTCTTGTTATGTTTTCATGTGCATTCATTTCATATTGAGTTGTGCAATTTGACTCCTCGGCCATCATGCATCGATATGCGTGATTGGTGACACGAGGATCGAGGCATGCATACATTTGTGAAAATACATTACCATGCCCCTTTTCTGCTCTCTGTTGCAGCAAAATCAAGAATCAGCAGTCTTCCGAGGCTTGGCACGCTTTCCAAGAACAATTGCAAAACATAGGCTAATTGGGGCATCCCAATGGATTTCCGCGCAAGGCAGCCTAAACATGCATCATTCATCAAAATCAAGGCAGTCCTTGGCTTGCATGCCAGTTTATTATTTTCTTAGTTAATTTGTAAATTAATTAGGAATTTGTACACATTTTGGACTGTATTATTTGGACTGTAATATTCTTTTATTCGGGATTGTATATTTATTCAGACCCTCCGCGCGAGGGCATAATTGTAATAAGTGTGCGTGTGTATGATGTATGTCTTCCAACCCCACGTCTTTCTTCCATTTTATTTACCTGCTTATGATGGTTAGATTAGGGCATGTTTCAATTAGCATACAGTATGATAGCATGTTTGCATTCATTCATCTGTTTTGCATGCACCATACTAACTGCATTTGTATTTCAATTCCAAGTTGAATACATGTTAGCTGTAGCATTCCATATGCCATGTTTAGAATAGCCGAGCCTGCTATAGTTTGCATCTTTGCATGTGTTGCATTAGGCATTTCTGTATACTTAGGATCATGCATGATTTCTAATGTAGTTTCTGTTTTGGCTTGGAGTACTCGATGAGTTTTTATGCTTTAGCATCCTTGCATGCGTGTGAGTGACTGCCATGAATAGCATGCTTACCATGAGGCTATGTGCTTATGTGATATAACTGCCTGAATGCCTGTGAGTGGAGGTTGGGTTAGTTAGATTGGAACAAATCATTGACTGTGTGTTTTAAGCCCACTAGATAGTGGTAAAACCATTATTTTCTAAGCCCACCCGAGGGTGGCAAATCCACGTCTTAGCCTACCTGCGGGTAGCACCATCAAATCATTTTCAAACAAACAAACATGAAATGTTTTGTTCCAATTTAGGCGACTCAGTCTATACTTGCATGCTGTGCGCATCACATAGTAACCTAGGCTAATAACCGGAATAAGAACGCATAATGTTTTCAAAATCAGATATCATGGTTAGTAGAGGCCGGTCTTTGACCGGGCAAGCGGGGGTGCTCATGAGGTGACCTTCCCCAATCATACCCAAGTTCCCGAGCTGAGGCAACTTTGGTGATGACGGACACGTGGCCTTTGGCACTGAGTTAGGGTTTCCTAAATTTCCCATTAAAAAAACATTTAGGTGGCGACTCTGTATCTGGCAAAGCAGTCCATGTTTGGCACTTCTTTCCAAAAAATCTGTTTTCAAAATCGATTTGCCGGATTTGGACTCTTTGGTTCAAGATTAAGAATCGTGACATTTGAGTCCTTGAACTGTAGTGACCCCAATATGAACAGAACGGGACCTAACCCTCCTGGGGCGTTCGGGGACGTCTACAGCAGCTTCTGAAACTGAAGGACAAACAGAGTGTCCGAAGAGCCCGGTTGAGAATACCACTGATGATGAATCCTCGGGAAGTGATGATGAAGAGCTTGAGCAAGCTTATGAAAAGTTGTACAAGGAATCTCTTAAGTCATCCAAATTGAATGACAAACTCACTATGAAACTTACAGCATGTGAAAGTGAGAATGTCAAACTAAAGAAGGAGATTTCCGAGGCTAGGATTGATGCCATCAAGATAACTAATGATCAACAAGTTCTTTGTGCAAAACTCTTGACTTGTGAGACAGAAAGGAACGAGCTGCAACAAATCTATGCAACATATGAAGAAAAAATTGAAACTCTCGAGATGTCTCAAGTTTCTTTGGAAGAACTAATAATCAAGAAAGAGGAAGAACTCAAGTGTGCCATGGTTATCATTGGTCTTTGGAACAAAGGATCAAAGACTTTGGACAATATCATTGGGTCTCAACAAATTTGTTCTGATAAAAGTGGCATTGGCTTTGATGGTAAGAAAGAGCAAAAACAGAGTGCATCTATATCTCATGATACAAGAACTCAAGGAAAATGAAAACAAAAAATTCAACATGAGGATGGACTTCTCAAACTTCCTAGAGTTGGTAAGGTAAAAAAAAAAAAAAAAAAAAGGTACACCCAGTATATCCTGTTTTTGTTTGTCATCATTGTGGTATGCATAGTCGTATTCGCCCTTATTGTTATAAGTTGCATGGGAGAGTGTATTTGCCTAAACCTATGAATAGGAAGTTGGAAACCATGTCAAGACGGGTTCTCATTGAAAGGGAAGGGAACCACAACTTCAAGACACCACCCAAAAACCGCAATGCTCACAACTTTGTTTATACTAAAGCGGTTTGGGTGAAAAAACTTGACTTGTGTTAATCTGTTTATTTGTTTTAGTTTTTGGGTTTATGTGTGCATGTTCGTTTTTTTGTCTTGCTTTGGTTAAGAAAAAAAATAAAAAAAATCCAAAAAGATTTTCTTAGTATGGTTTTGCAAGCTTGAAATTTTTGTGTGGTCATTACTCATTTTGGAGTGTGTGTTCTTTGATTGGTATGTCTCATTCTGTACACACTCTTGGATTAGCAAATTTTGGAGTCTTCCGCCTTAGTGATTATTTTTCTCTATGGACTTCTGGCATTGTATCTTTTGCTTTTCTTGAGGAATTGACCTATACTAGCATATCATGGGTGATGTTGAGTCTCTTAACCATCTTCCATCTTTTTGCATCTCCACGGCTTTCTCCTCTATTCTTTGGACTCCAGCCATAAGGAAAAGGCTACCTCAAAGTCACCAACCAGGCCATCCTTATTATATCCATGCTTCTCTGGTTCGGTTTCCATACTCTTGAGCGTGTCAGCCACCAATGAGTGTGCAAAAGAAAAGAAAAATGTGCAAAAGAAAGAAAAGAAAAGATGTGCAAAAGAAACAAAAGAAAAAGATGTGAAAAAAAAATAAATAAAAAAAATAAAGGATTCATTGATTGAGAAATATCCCTTGATTCCTGGTGGTTTGACTTTCCTTAGTTGTGCTTAGATTCTCTTGTCGGAGGTCCAGCTATCAGATCACTACTAGGATTTGAATCTCGCGTTTGTTGAACTCCAAGAGTCACACACACACTTTTATCATGGGATCTATACTTTTCACATAATGCATCACTTTCTTTTATGAGGAATCTTCTAGAGGCTGTGCACATTGTGTTTTCTTGTAATGGTGCTTCTTGGATAATCTTGTATGTTTTAAGGTACAAATCTGAAATTCCTACTTGCTTCACCATATTAATTTTTGTCGGTTTCTTTTTGTTCATATTTTTCTGTTTGTGTGGTTTTTGATCTTGCTTTAGTTGATTGAGCTTCATTTGTCAATTCATGACAAAAGGTGTTGTTCATATTTCCATGCTACATGTTCTTAATATCTCCAAGTCGCATCTATTCATGTTTTCCATCTCATGCTTCAAGATAATCTTGTCATATGTTTATTATTTTTTTTCATATACTCTTGTGGCACTAATAGTTGTTTTGGAGATTGTGGCACTAATAACTGTTTTGCAGATCATGACCTTGAGATAGAAGTTGGCTTTTGTTGGCTATTACGGGTTGAGGTGATTAGGATTTTATTTGTTAGGTGTGTTTTGTCACGGCATTGCCAAAGGAGGAGATTGTTAGGTTTTATTCTTAGCAATCCCGGTTGACAAGGATTTCCATAAGGAATTGGTTTTCTTCCAAAATTAGGATTACTTTGGTTTTCTATAAATAGTTGGTTTTCTCCCAAAACTAAATTAATCCCTCCAGATCTTCTTGTTGGATATTAAGATTTATATCTGAGGATATTTTGTTAGTTTTCTTTGATGTTTTATTGAGTATTCAACTCATGGTTTAAAGAGAGTACATCAAAGGTTTTATTTGTTATACACAAGAGAGAGAGAGAGTTGTTCTTCGGTGGATTCTGGAGTGGCTCATCGTGAAGACAATTCCGAGGTAAAGACGGGGTTGGGAGAGGCACATAGAGAATTAGGCGTAGATTCGCTAGGTAATTGAGAGTATACCTGTGTAATTCCTTTAAATCTTCTTAGTGGATTGTTTTGTGACTGTTGCCCATGGTTTTTTAATCACAGTTGGAGGTGTCCAATTGTGATTTTTCCACGTAAAATCATTGTGTCGATTTGTCTTTGATTGTTTGATTGGAATTATTATATTCTGCTTAAAATTGGTATATAATCACAAATCAACATCTAGAGTTTCTACATTTTTCATGTTTGTTTGATGTTTTATTTCAAAATGTTTTTTTATGTAAACCCGTTTACACGAAAGAACTTTTTCATTTACTTTTTTTTTCCACAGATTGAGATCTAAACTTTTTTAAAGATATTGTTTTTTTTTTTCAATAATTGGCGTGGTACAACTTTCAAAACTAACTTTTATCAATAATGTATAAAGCCAAAGCGAACAACCCTTCTGGAATTAGATACAAAATGGTCTTGTTTTAATTAATATAACCCCTCTCTACAAGTGGTTCTGACATTCTTGGAAAATAACTTGTGGAATTAAATACAATAAGTTGTTTTCCAACAACACACAGTAAAACATTTTTCGTGTAAAATCGTTTACTGAAATATGTGCCAAAAATAAAAATTTGTGTTTGAAAATATTTTATGCCAAACAACTAGAATGTTAGTCTATAATCATAAATAGGATAATCAATATTTTTGCTGCTCATGTACCAAAAACATTGGTATACACTTCTCATTTCCCTGCCCGCTTGATTAGTAGTTTGAGCAATAGGCCAATAGCATTTAAATTGAATGGGTAAATTTTTTTTAAATAAACATGAATAGCAATTTCATAATAAAATAGCAAAAGGTAAAAGAGATATATATATATATATAAATAGAACTTCTGTAGGAGTGATTTCGAAAAGTATGAAAAAGTTTGTGGGAAAAAATAAATGAAAAAGTTTTTTCATGTAAACGATTTACGGAAAAAACATTTTGAAATAAGACATTAAACAAGTAGTGTTTAAATTAGAGTTGATTATTACATTATGAGTAATAGTGTAATTAACATCTATGAAAAATGATAGTATTGGAAGAAAGTACATTATTAATTAAGTTTTGAACTACTTTGGAATAAATTACTAAGTATATGACTCAATTGTTCAGGTAGAAAGTTGATAGGACTTGATTATTTTTCTTTGAAAAAAACATGATTTATTGTTTATTTTTCTATATATATATATATAATAAAATAAATAAAAAATAAAAAAAGTTAAAAAAAAATGATTTACCTAAGGTCCCAATTAAATTCTAATCTTGGAAACACCACGTGGCTATGTACTGTTCAATAGTAGCAGAGGTGGCTCGAGTGCTATTAAAATATAGTAATGCTAGATATCTCAAAAATTCTATCAAATGTCTTATATGGGTGTGAGACTTATACAATGTAGGTCCCGTGTGAGTCACACACCCATATGAGACATTTGATAAAATTTTGATATCTCAAACATTTTTGATAAAAATAAAACTTCTACCAAAGGTGCAGCAAAAGATGATTTACCTAAGGTCGAGATATCCACTGGGTGGAGCCAGAACTACTTTGTCTCTTGAAGGAGGTAAGGGGCAAATTTTGCTGGATAGATGGTGGGTTAGCTAGGCTGATTTTTAATAAAATAAATTATAATTAAAATATTAATTAATATAGACCAATTGGTCTAATAAAAAATTATAGGACAACAGTTTCAATTTAAATATGCTAGTCATTTCTAATGCATATGTAATTAAAACAAAAATGTTTGGTGATCCGAATTTATGTAGTCCGAATAACTCGAATATGTCAAAACGATGTCGTTTTACACCCAAAATAACGTCATTTTCAGACATTCGAATCATTCGAGTCATAAAAATTCGGATCACTTAGCATTGTTGATATATGTAATTATTTACATAATTAATACTCAACGATCATAGACTTATAAAGCTTCACAAGTGATACAATTAAATAACTATAGCTCCACAAATGGTCCAATCAAGAACTATATAACAAACCAATATCTTTTCTTTATTTTAATTGTTTTTCAATTAAAAATAATAAGCCTAACTGCTTTTTATGAAAGCTGTATTGTTTAATATGATTCATACCAATTAAATTGTAGATATTTTTAATTAGTAAAAGAAATATAGAGTATATATTCTTATTTATCAGAATATTTTTTTAACATGTGGTTGTCAATAAATTTTTAAGGAGGGCCAAATTAAATTTGTAGGGTTTATTTAGTAATTCCATTTGGCTACAATCTTATTCTAGCAAATCTTAGTATTGGTGTTTTTTTTTTTTTTTTTTGAAGTTTGCCATTTCAAGTATTGTTCCTGTTGGTACCATAAGGTGTTGGGTTAAGTCTTGCAACGGGCCGTGTTCAGTTGCCATCGTTGAGTTTGGAACTCTGAACAGATTGTTGGTGATAAGTTTTATCATAAAATTTCTTCAATTTGTAGCTGGTATGGATATATGTAATTGATTCAATTATGGAATCATGAATAATTATTGGTTCAATCGGTACATTTAACATGAGGTATTATTAAATTTTGAAAAGCAAACCGCCTATAAAATGGATTTTTCATTTTTTTTTTTAAGAGATGCTAAATTTAATGTGGGAGGTCAATAGATGGGGTATATAATTACTTTTACAGGATTATACTGTGCTGCCTTTGTTAGATAGGGTGTATAATAACTTTTTTACTAACATACTTTAATGTTGAAGTAACAAGTTGGTGATCTTACTGTGCTGCCTTTGTTAGATTTATCTTATTTTTTGTTGGCCAAATTATATTAACAGTTTTTATAATTTGGAACTTATATTTCTTTGATCCCTAACTTTTAATTATATGATATATTTGATCGTGAATTTTGAATTTTGTTCCAAACAAAAACAATGAAAGATATTTCCTTTACAAACGGTCCATTTTAAAGGCAAAGTCTCATGCAACTAATTTTGTGTTGGTTAACTTATATGTTGTTTGACATGTAATGGCATTTTTTTAATGAATAATATTGAAACTTTCTTAATTATAAAGTTATGTTTGATTTGGTTTTCACAATTTATTTTCAGAAATTTTTTTTAAGAAATTAAAAATTAAATTGGTGAAAAAAACTAAAAACATATTTATATAACTTTGTCTTTTAGGAGGGTATAAATAATTTTTTAAATAATTCTTTTTTGTTATTTATTTTCGTTAAATTAGTTTCTATTAAATCAAAAGTCAAATATGGTGACAACTTTAATATTATTATTATACCAATTCATTCAATCAAAAAATCAAAAACTAAAAATATTTCATATTTAAACATATCGATTACACATTAAAAGCCTAATAACCATCTATTACATGATGACCATCCGAAAATATCTATTAACAACAAATGCAACCATCTATTACATGATAACCATACAAAAATATCAACAAAAATAATCACATATTACACATCATCTAAACACATATTAAAAATTAATTTGGTAAAAAAATAGAAAAAAAAATATGTGAAAGATTTATCATTTTTATATAATTTTATGTTTGGTGGGTAGAAATAATTTTTAAGAAATCAAAAATACTTTTTTGACATTTATTTTTATTAAATTAGTTTATATTTTATCAAATTGGCGACTTTGTCCTTGAAATGGAGCAACAACGTATTCAATTATCCTTATTTGGAACGAGATTCAAAATTCAGAGTCAAATGTATCAAAATTGAAAGATTAGGAATTAAAGTGACACAAACTCCAAATTACAAGCACCGTTAGTATAATTCACCCTGTTTTGTTTCAATGAAAATAAATAAACAAATAAATTTAGTCTTAGTTGTACGAGACTCTCGCCACTACGGGCCAGAAGAGGGTCAGATATACACAATCTTATTCTCTAATAGAGAGACTATTTTCGTGATTTGAACTTATGATTCCCAATCACAATATAACAACTTTAGTGTTACTTACGCCAAGGCCCACCCTCTATCAATCTGTATAAAATATAACCACTCATTAGCAAACGAGCATTACCATACAAGTCCAAAAATTAGACCCAATGTTCAAGTCTTATGATGTGACAATCAATTAAGATATCTAAAGTAATACTCTCTCTCATATTTTTTCTATCATCAACTAATTATATCACTTACACATTATTGAATCTAAAAAATGAATTTGAAAATTAAATTTGTATATCATTTTCCTTAGTAAATTTTATCACTCATCTCTACCAAACTGCAGCTCAGAGAATCAAACTTAAAGAAAAGTATTCTTAACATTTTCTTGAAATCAAATCTTAAAAATAAATAGTGTAGAACTAGATGTGAAAAGGTTTTATGCTTACAGGTTATTGATTCCAACACAAGCATCTGTGGTCTTTTAAAGACAAACAAAAGAACCAGTATATATTTGCCCATTTACCACTTCTCTGTTGACTTCTATTATACATAGGAAAAATTACACTTTGCACCCCAATATTTCACATCTAATCCCACTTTATCCTTTGACCTTTTGATTATTTTAATCAATCCTCAAACTTCAAGTCAAGTTACAATTTGACTCATTTATATAACCTCATTTTTAAAGTTAAAGGAGAACAACCACATGAAAGTATTAACTACATGTAGTAACTTTATATTTTTATCAAAATCTCACTTTAACCCTACTTTGATTCTTAGCATCCATATATTTTTACTAAAATCTCATTTTAATCCGTACACTTCAGCTCCTCCGTCAATTTTTAAAATGAAATTATAAGACTAAATCCAACTATTACTTGACTTAAAGTCTAGGGGATTGACTGTGATATTTAAAAGATCAAGCGGCAAAGTAGAGATTGAATGTAAATTATAAAGGTGCAAAGTATAATTTATCTTTATGTATAGTATGACTGGTGTCATTATGTGCTTGCATACCCTCAACACTATGGTAGCTTCAATAATTATGTACATCATTTCTTATAATAATAAACAAAACATTCAATTACATAGAACAGTGCAAAACACTCGTAGGAGTGGAGTGACCCAATTTTGGGATCCACATCCTTATGAGTATTAAGGCCTTGTTTGGGAAGTTGGCTATTTTAGTAGGCTATTTTAATTTTTGATCATTTTAGTAGACTAAAATTTTTGTGTTTGGGAAGATTGTTAGATTTTTTTTTAGTTGGATGTGATATTTGTGAAAAAAAAAGTAAAATGATTATGGATTTGATGTGACATTTTATCTTATTAACTATTTTAACCTATTTTATTTTTTTGTGAATTTTAGCCTAAAATAGGCTAAAATAGCCCTAGCCAAGCAAGGCCTAAGTGCCACTTTTTATGTCTGAGTTCTGTGTCTCACTTTTTGTGCCATATATAATGATGCCCTACCACCAGTTGATCCAAATAACCTGAACCCAAAATGCTTAAACTAATGATAGTTATATACCCAAAATCATCAATGCAAATCTTTAATATATCCTTATCTTAATATTAATGGTAGTAGCTTCCTATTTGAAAAGAGGATATATGCCAGACATATCAGTGATCAGGAATGGATTCCATAGAGAACAAGACATCCACCTCCTTGACCTTTGGTGTTGGAATTAAGTCAATATGTAATTCCATTCCAATCCCTTTATTCTCCAATGCATGTCAATTAAAGTAAAGGCTACCTACAAGTATATAGCACGTGAAGTGTTATAGAGGGACTATAAATTCAAAAAATTTATTTAAAATTTTTATTTAGAAATAGTAATATATGATCTAAACTTATATTATGTATAGACTCACGTTTTATCAATTTAATTTCTACTAATAAAAATTTGGAGACAAAAAATTAGATTAATAGAATTACACAGTATTATGGCACTACCGTTGTTTTTTAATAGTGTCACCAACAAGAAGCATCTGAAGATTTAAAAGAATATCAATCAATGTTTATAATATATATACGGAATATATATATACAGAATATCAGTCAGCTGTGGTTGTCCAAATGTTGTGTAGTCTGTTGCCTAGTTTTGGTGTTAGATCTGCTTTTGTTCTGTTTTTTCCTCTGCAGTTTGGTTGTTAGCTGTGGATGCCTTTCTTTTTTCTGTTTCTTTTGTCTGGTTTGTTGGTTTCTTATCAACTGGCACTTGGAGCTTCTGTTAGCTCCAAGCTCCTCTTTATTAATGTTCTGTATCTTTTTTTGGTTACTTTCATCAATAAAGATTTTCTTTACCGATCAAAAAAATATATATATATATAGATATTGGAGTGGATGTGTGGAGATTCTATTTAGCTTATAGCATGCATGGCATAACCTACACATTTCTCTACGTAAACCACTTGGCCACCTAAATTCAACTCTGCATATTATTTTTGAATTTAAAAGAATATCAATCAATTTTTATTAAGGTGAGCTCTATTGATTTGTGCCTAGAAGTGAGAAAATAAAACGAGAAATAAGATTATGCTTATCATTACTCTTTGGCAAATTACAGACTTGCACTTTATTTGTTTTGGCAGATTTTTTTTTTTATTTTTTTATTTTTTTAGTAGTTGATACAATGGAAACAAAAATTAAAAGAAAACATGTTTCTTAGTCATTGAAAAAAAAGCTTATTTGAAAATGTTTTCTAAACTGAATTCTTACCAAAACCACCACTGTTCTACCATCGCCACTACTATTAAAATGTTAGATTTAAATGTGATATCACGTAGCGGTATCATTATCATCCAATGAAACATTCTTGATTTATAATAGGAACCACAATATTATTAAATTAATGGGAGATGAGAGTTTTCACTTAATTCCATTTGTGACATTTTATTGAACGGTGACATTATGTAGAATGTTGTCACCGTTACACTCACAAACACTAATCATAAAAAAATTTATGCCATCCGGTAAAGATGAAAAATTAAACAGACCTATGAACTATGGTAAGGTGAAATATTGACAAAGGGCCAAAAACATTGCTTGCTGTTTCTGGTCATGCTCACTTAGTTGAAACTGTTACAATCATCAACTTCTGGTTAGGAGTTTGGATCTTCCAAAAGATCAATTAATTATTTCAACAGAGCCTAGCCTTCAACAGTACCATCTCCATCTGTAGACCTAATTTTCAACTTCCAAAGATGGTATCTCACATAATTATGAATTGGAAAGACTTTAATGTATGGATTGGTTTATGGGTTTGTCACAGAAATTGAGGATGATCCTATATGATTCTTCTGTTTACAGCAGACACACATCCAGAAAGAAATTGTTTTTTTTTTTTTTTTTTTTGTGTGTGTGTTGTAACTGGAACTGAGAGCTGCTAATCTTCATGATGATCAAAGTTGGAAGATTTCCTGTTCAGAAGGCATAAGAATGCATTAAACTTTGTGATCTAATATACATGAATGAAGTCATTTCAATATGGGATAAGGAAATGCTAAGAAAGATAGTCATAAATATAGAATTACATTGAGGGCTGCAGTATCAGTGAATGAAAAGGTCGCCTTCGGCAGAGTGGAGATTTTTCGATGTTCTGCTCTTGTTGAAAAAGAAATGGAATTCTTTAGTGGATGGGTGGGGAGGTTTGGTTCTTTTGCACAAATTTCATCATCTGAAATAGTGTATAGTAGAGTAGATCTCAAAGGTTTTTGGGATTCTCCATGCCAAAATTTCCAAATTTGAAGTTTTAATCCATCATCTGGATGCTTACAGAATTGAAGCTTTAATCCATAATCAGTTGCCAAAAAGGTCACTTCAGCTGGTTCTTGGGTATTTTTTATTGTTGTGTTTTTGCTGAGATTTAGCTGATAGGTACTTCTTTTCTGTGTAATTTTCTTTTCTTTCTGGTTTTCTTCCAACTATTGGAATGTCAAAACAATGTCATGAAGTGGAAAAAATCTCAGCCATACAAAAAATTACTCTAAAAAAATTACTTTAGAAGATCTGAACTAAAAAATAAAAAATAAAAAAATATGTATTCCAAAAAAATTATCAAATGTTGTTGGACCATCATGTGGCTTGTCCACTACAAGAAAAAGCACCTTTGGAGATTAAATTTTTAGTCGCCAAAAGTTGACTTTTTAGTTTTCCCGACTAAATTTTTTAGTCGCCGGTTTTGTCGCGAACACATGGTCGCTGGAGGTATTGGCAACTAAAAAAGTTTTAGTCTGCAAAAAATAGGTTATTAGCGACCAAAGTTTTGGTCGCCAATAGTCAATTACACTTTTTAAAATTATACATTTACCGACTAATCTTTTAGTCGCCAATAGTCAATGAATCGCCGACCAAACCTTTTAGTCACCAAAAGAACACTTTTAGCGACCAATAATTTTAGTCGCCAAAGCTCATTCTGTGAAAAAATAAATAAAAACTTTTTTTCCGTTGAAATTCGAACCACCAACCTCCCACATTCTAAGCTTTAAATAACACACTCTCTCCACTATGCCTCTACAACACCACATTATTATATATGCAACGTATATTATTTATATAGTATATTGACCCGTATTAATATAAAACTATATATATAAACATAATTATTTTTATTCAATATAATTTATGTAAAAAATAAATTATTTACTAAAAAAATAGAATACCACTTTTGGCGACTAAATCTGTTTTTTAGTCACCAATTCTATACTTTTAGCTACTAATTATTTTTTTAGTCGCTAAAAAAATTAATTCCCGCCTAAAACCTCCACTTTTGGCGACTAAACTGAATTTTAGTCACCAAAAACCTCCACTTTTTTTGTCGGTAAAACACGTATAATCGGCGACCAAACTATTTTTTAGTAGCGAAAACCTATACTTTTGACTACTAATTTTTTTAGTCGCCAAAAACCTTCACTTTTGGTTACTAAAATTTTTTTAGTCGCTAAAACCCATATAATCGGCGACTAAACTGATTTTTAGTCGCCAATTCTGCTACTTTCAGCGACGAAAATTCTATTTTTAGTCACAAATTCTGCATTTTCTTGTAGTGGTCTGTGCCTAATATTACATAGCCCTATACTATTATTAGGCACATCACCATGAATCTAGATTTTCTATTGTGCATGGTCTATACTGTACCCTATATAGTGCTCTAAAATGTCGTCATTTTAGGAGAAGGAAGAGAAAAGGCACATGTTTTGTTTTATTTATTTATTTTTTGTCCCAAAACGACGTCGTTTTGAGGTACTAGAGAGAATCCGAGTTTCCATGATAGTGCTATACGGAAACATCAAATAATTACTCATCTTTTAAAACTATTAAATGGGTGCAGAACATCATGTGATTGTGTGCCCGATCAATGATATTTTATGATTTGTCCATAATTTTTTTTTGCCAAACCGTATAAGCATATAATAGTAAATGGCCAGACAAAACTAATATAGTATTTCGAGAAGACAAGATAATAACTCTTCGTTCATTAAAGGATTAAACTTCTGCTTTTGGTAGTTGTTGCACACCAACAATCCATAGAATTAGACTGTATGGTATTCCATGTCCATTCACAGTCAGAAAATTAGAATTTTAATTAATTTTTATTGTTTAGAAAGATTAGATTGTATAATTGCATGTAATGTACCAAACAAAGAGATGTCTTGTTGGGACAGAGGATCTTAATCCGATTTAGACAAACAAAAAACTTAGTAGACCTTGAGCAGTAAGTCGCCAATAGCATGGGAAGTATTATTACTAAACGTGCCTTACAAAAGGTACATATGATATACACTTACATATCAAAAAAATCTCATACTAAGGCTATTTTAATTTATATTTCATGAAAATAATCATTGATTACACTTAGAATAAAGCACCACACACTAATAAAGGTAATCAAAAGATCATAACTCTTTCATGATCATTTTCATGAAAAAAATTTCATGATCCCTAACTTTTCTCTAATTCATAATCAATGCATCACAAAGCCAAGATCATTTCAGTTCATAATTAAACACCCAACAACTTGTATGGTATAATTTTTAAAAATTCTTTTAGAGTTTTTTTTTTTTTTTTTTTGGGTCTTTTTTTCTTCATATTTTAGTCATAAAAAAAAAATTAAAAAAACAAACACCTTTTAGATGCACCTAATGCTTCTAAAATAAATTTTTTTGTGAAAAAATCTTTTAAAAAAAAGTCACCAAAGACGAACAAAAAAAAATATCCATGTTTTTTTACTAAAAAGTTTTTAACAAATTGACTAAAATATAAAAATGTTCATTAAAAAACTTCAAAAAAAAAAAAACCTCAAAAGCAATTTTTAAGTTTGGAAATAAATAATATTATTCATAACTAGGATTACAAATGAATAGTGGTGTGAACTAGAGAATTTTCCTATCCGCAAAGTCTTTCATGGCCAAAACTTTGATTATTATTCCGAAGAGATAACATAGAATAATGTATGATGGTGATGCAGGTCGGATTCGATAAGGTTTTTCCAACACAAGTAGAGGGAAACCATCTCTATATAAATCCAGTGACAGCTTCAACATTGTAAGACAAGTGAGAAAGAAATCTACAAAACATTTGTTATATAGTTAGATTGATCGGTGAAGTTTCCAACTGTCCTCAAAGGCTTCCAATATTCCCTTCAATATGGAATATTGGGTCTTTGAGGGCGATTGAAGACTTTTTCCCTTGTGAATTATTGATATTTTTTCAGTTTACAGAATGCAATTGTTGTTAGACATGCAATTCAGTCCTCATATGAAAATATTATCCATTACACAGGAGCCTAACAAGTCTCCATTGCAATATGGAGTTCAAATAAACCAAAGATACTACAACAACATATTTTGTTGTTGTTCTTCTTCTTCTTCTTCTTCTTCTTCTTCTTCTTCGTATTTTTTTATTTTATTTTATAACTTTCCCAATATATCTAAATTTGGTTTTTGAAAACACTAATTCACATATTTAGGTTCCCTTTGATTTGGCAGAAAATGCTATTATTAATGGAAAACAATTATAGGTTTTTGCATAAAATGTTTGGGCACTCAGGTCATTAGATGAATCTTTTGGGCCATTAGGCCCAAACTCTAATATATTTGGGCTAAAATGATACAATTTGTCCAAAAAAAACAACTATATGATTCAAATCAACCTATCTGTCTATCTGTTGAAATTCATCAAACTAATTATCTGTTGAAATGTGACACATGTTACCCATTCAACAACCAATTTGTTAAATATCACACATTTATCTATCTCACCACCACCCCTTACTGCTGCCGTTGCCGGCGACTTTTTCAGCCGCGTTCTTATTACCAAACATGATTTTGCCTTAGATCTAATGCCTTATACCTCATTTGGGATGGACTTTTCACCAATTTTTCTAAAACGTTTTTCGTTATTTGATTGCGACCTTAAAATTAATATACTAGTGGTGTAGTGATGATGGTGGTAGGGTGGTGGTATGGTAGTGGCGATGGTAGTGGCGGTAGCCGCGAGGTAATAGAAAAGATGGTAGAAGAGGTGGAGATGGAGTGATAGTAGTGTAGTAACATTGATATAATTTAATTTGAAAAGCTTTTTTACCTTTCAAAAGTAAAAATATTTTTCGCTCAAAGAAGTATTCTTTTAGTTGACTTTTGTTACCAAATACTAGAAAATGTGAAACAAACATAGGTTTACATCTTCTAATTTGATACACTGCCTACAAATATTTTCAAGTAGGTCCAAATTGGCCATAATCTTAGGTGATATTTGGCCATAATCTTAGGTGAAATTTGTTTGGATGGACTAGACTAAATGTGATTAGTACTCTTCAAACTATTAGTTATGAAATTATCAACTCCTTTGGAATCTATATTCTATTCCATAATTGGAAGATAATACGAAGGGATTGAAAAAATCTTATTTAATCTTATGTTTGTTTGGAGAGACTGGAATGGATAGGCTATGGAATACATGATATAATGACTGTAATACCTTTATTATAATTAGGCCACAATGGTATATTTAGGACTGGTTAAACATCCAGCTAACCTGACCTCAAATTGACAGTTTCAATGTAACGGGGCAGACAGATGCAGGTCTAGTAATTTCAAAAAAATCAAATTTCTAATGGGTGGTGAATATACAAGTGTCAATCCATAAAACCCGACTCAACTGCATGGAATTAAAAAAAATCCATAAATATTTATATACACAAATATTATTTATTTGTTCAATAAATAAAATACTAAAATTTAAGAGGGATACTTTTCACTTTTAAAAAAAATAGTAATTGAACAATGAAGAGGAGTAAGGGTTCTATTTTTTTCATTGTTCAGTTTTTTTTTTTTTTTTTTTTTTTTGATAAATCGGATTTTTTTAGTAAATAAATTAGAATTTTGAGAAATTTATTATAAAATTCTCTTTCAATTCTAGAGTTGCACTTACTAAAACTCGTTTGCAAGAGATTCCATTTTGGTTGAAAAACATTTTGTCCAAAACAGGTTGTTGGAGGGTTTAAAGTTGGATCCTTAGAACTCCTACCGTGGAACTTACACAGACTAACACCCCTTGTTTTCATCATCGGGAGCTCAAAAGGGAGCACACAAGTCTAAAAGCTAGTAAAAATTGGAGTCTCTATAGTTGCCCCCCTTTGACAAAGTTCGGTGCTTTTTCATGATGTGAGTGAATGTCAAAACCCGAATATGACCCTTTTTTACAAGGCCATAAGACTTGGGCAAACAAACAAAATACAGATCAAACTTGGTTGAATGTAAGGATTGCTTATGTATCCTGTTGCAATGAATCAAACCAGTGCAGCTTAGGGATAGAATGCAAATGTCATACTCGAAACATATTTTGAAAATGTGGGCTTACGTAGCGCACACTGCCATGATTTGTTAATTAGGCTTACGTGTACCACACTACCAAAGTATGATGATGCGAACGCTGCAGAAGGTGACAAGGTGGAAAAATAAATAAATCTACAAAGATGACAAATGAAATAGAAGAACCTCATGCAAATGACATGCAAATCAAGCTAACAACTGTGAAAAACATAAAGAACGGTGCGCAACACAAACAAGCATGTAGTATATGAAATAAATACAACACCTATTTGCGCCACAACATGAGAGAGAAGAGAAAAGGACGACCGCAGCCAAAGTCGCCTGTGACTAGCAGTCTCAACAACAAATAACTCCACAGCACACTTCAAACATGCCTCGACATGGAGAAGAAAAAGATGGTGTTAACCAAGGATGGTGTTAACCACTAGCCCACGCAGGGAATGGTATTAACCAAGGGTGGTGTTAACCGCTTGCCTCATAGGGGACAGTATTAACCGGATGGTGGTGTTAACTACCTGCTCCAAAAAGGATGGTATTAACTAGAGGGTGGTGTTAACCACCAGCCCATGTAGGGGACGATATTAACCGAGAATGGTCGAGGGTGGTTATAGTAGAGAGGGAAGCTCTTTCGGTGTGAGAGGGAGAGCTTAGTGGGAGTTGAGTGAGAGAGAGTCCTCATCCATTGTAATCTCTTTGTAATTTCCATTATATAGTGAATATGGTTACTCTCTCGTGGACGCAGGCAGTAAAGCCGAACCATATTAAATATTGCGTCTCTTTGTGAATCATACCAAGTGATTTACACCCCTCTCCCACTTTCATCAGTGGTATCAGAGTTTCTAAAGAAAATTTTTCATAATTGCTATACATGGTTTGAAGTTGTGTACACGGTTTGTACACAGATTGAAATCTATAAATAGATATTATATTAGAATTATAGGAGGTGTAAGAATGTGTGAGATTGTAACAACCCCGACCTATGATTAACCGTTAAACCATGATTAAGAATTCTTAATGAGTAAGTAAGATGAAATTCTAAATTAATTGCATGTGTGTACCATTATTTGTATTTCTTTCTATCTATCGTAGAAAGATCTATTCATATTTCTGTTTTGTTCTGCGAATTGAAGGTCTTATCGGCGTCCAATCGTGAAATTGACTTGATTTATGTGTTATTTAGAATTTTTAGAATTTTATAGTAGGTTTAATTAAGATTCGATTCAGAACGAAGTAAATTAAAATAATTAATTAGCCACTAATGATATTCCCTAATCAAGCCTATATAAGGCATAAGTAAGCTCTTGATTTCATTTTTTTACACTCTCATCCCCTCATCCTTGAGCTCAAAAATGTGTGAGAGAGAGAGAGACCAAGAGAGGAGTGATCAATAAGGGAATTGCTAGAGAACTTGGAGGTTTTGGCTTGGGACTTCAAACAATTAACCATTTAAAGTGTAATTGATCATCTAAGGTAAGAATTCAACCTTCTAGCTTTGGGATTGAGTCACTTAGCACATGAATTTAAAGAATTGAGTTGTGTAAACGCTAGAATTGGGCTTAGATAGATGAACATGGGAGTATATCATGCATGCATGCTCATTTTATCATGTTTTGGGGTTGTTTCCAAGAAATTTATACATGTATGTGTTCATTCTAGGATGGTTTTGACAATTGGTCTCATTTCACATCATTTGACATATTTGATCATGTTTTCAAAGTGTAGAACATGAATTAATACATGCATGTTATGGTTTTCACCATTTCAAATTTGGTTTGGTTCAATTGACAAAGCTTTTGGACTTGATTTTGCGAAATACTTTTGAATTTACCATGTTTTATAAGTCTGTACAAGTTTCCTTCAATTTTGACCCAAAAGACCAAGAATTTCAGCTTTGAATTTGAGTTTTGAGCTTGGGAGTGCAATCTGGAAAACACAGAATTCTGCCTCTCCGCTCAAGCGACCACAGTTGTTTTTGCACTTTCGCTCAAGCGACCAAGAGTTGGCTCGAGCATAAATTGCATACTCCCAGAAATTCACACATTTTGCAGACCGCTTGAGCAACAAGAGTTACGCTCGAGTGAAGGCCTCAGTCTCACACTCAAACGACCATCGAGCGTGCTTCGAGCGGAAAAATCAAGCAACCAGTACTTTTGCAGAGTTTATAGACCGCTTGTGCAAAGGAAGTTGCGCTCGAGCGACCACACACATTGTTAGACCTCCGCTCAAGCGAAGAAAGCTACGCTCAAGCAAGATCCTGTTTTCAACAAATCTGTCTAAGTATTGAATAGCATGTTTTAGCATCCTCATTGCATCCTAGGCATTCCTAAGCCCTAGTTAAGACATAATAATGAGGATAAGAAGTAGAAACACACCTAAAGAAGAAAGAACTGAGTTAATAATTCCGGGTGTGTTATTCAGTACGTATTTGTTCTATAATTGTGTGGGTCACGCGCCGCAAGTTACTTGATTTGTCTACTTTGTTGTTTGTTTTGGAGCCATCTGTGAGTAATAACTTAGTAAAGCTATGTTCAACTTTATTTACTTTCTGTATATGGAATAAGATCTGTTTTATGAAATGTTATGTTCTATACAATGAATGAATGTCCAGTTTCTGACAAGTATTCGTGGCAACAATTTCGTGGCTCAAGTATGTTATCTGTTCCCGGTACTAGAGGTTCCTTTATGGAACTGGCAAGTATGTTATTTGTTCCCACTACTAGAGGTTCCTTTATGGAACTGGCAAGTATGTTATCCGTTCCCAGTACCGGAGGTTCCTTTATGGAACTGATAAGTATAACCCTTAATGCTCTGTATTTGATCTGTTAGCGCTAATGAATGTACCACATATGAACAAGCATAAATTCTAATTTCTATATATGATTCAAACAAGAATATGAATACGAATCTATTCTATTTTCTGTATTTGTTGGGGCATCATTCATTTAACTCTTTACTTTATTATTATTCACTGGACTTCCGCTCATTGTTTATATTATGTATGTAGGCGAGCAGGCGCATGACCAGGCCTAAGCTGCTACTTGAAAAGTTTTAGGGTCAACCAGCCACCGTGCCTCCCGGGGAGGTTCCCATATACAAAAGTCGCATTTTGTAGACCATGCTAAGAGTTATTTTGTGTATCATGTTAAGAATATTTATGTTTTTTTTTGTTTTTGTTTATCCGTACACTAGGCTAAGTCCCTTTTGATGATGCTTGTATGATGTTGTAATACTTACGTGGATAAATTTTATACCAGTTTTAAATTTTTGTCCCATGTATGTCAGCACAACTCAATGGACTATGTATAATTTACATATTTGCTTCTGCAGCCCCTAATTATATGTTATTCTGTGTAGAGGCCTTTGGTAATCCAAGGATTACTGGCCGGTTACGATGCTAAACCTATAGGGGCGGGTTTGGGTCGAGAAAGAGATTCTCAACATATATGAAAATGAGAGAAAGTGTGAGTTCGCCCATGTGAGAGAGAAATCACGGGAGAGATTTCTCTATGTATTGTATTGATTGTGAGAGATAGAGCGGGAGAAAATGTAATCTCTAAGTGTGGGAGATACAAAGCCATCTCTAGTTAGGGAGATTGGATTCTAAGAGAGTTTGAGAGTTTGAGAGAGTTACAGAGAGTTGCTCTGTTCAAAGAACTAAATCTAAATTTGTCCCATGATAAGTGATTATCAATTTAGGTAATCTGATTAAAAATTATATAACCACGATCAATGTAGAGAAGAGAAAGTAAGAGAAAATCATCACACCACACAAAGATTTTTATATGGAAAAATCACAGTTGGAATCCACTAACTTGTGATAAAAAACCATGACCCCTCATCCAAATGAAAAATCCACTATGAAAGAAAAGAGTATAAGAGATATCTTACAAAGGCCACTCTGGGCACACGCGTTTGCTTAACCTACGAGTAACACTTCTTCCTTCACTGGATCTCCGCTACAGTTGTCGAATTGTCACGACGCCAATTCCTCCATTAGAGGAATTAGAGATACTACTTGTATCCAAAATCAAAAATACAATTTAGTATTTGTTCTTCCAAATTATATTCTCAAAAATACATTGGGATCTCATTCCCATATCTCTCTCATCGGTGGATTTAATTTTCTATCAGTGATATCAGGGCCAGAAGAGCTTGAATTTATTAGAAAATTGAAGAACAGAGGAAAGTCCAAATTTTCCCAAAAATCAAAGTTCTCAAAATCTATTTTTGAGTATACCGAATTGGAGTACTCGTCAAGAGGATTCCAGCAACTCAAAAATCAAGCAAATCGAAGCTAAAAGGAACCGGAAATCGCTGGTCAAAATTTTACCCAAAAAGTCTCCTGCTATCGGAGAAAAATAGAAAAACCAACAAAAGGAAATTATTCAGTGTATTGCGGGCAAAGTCATAACCGAGCTATCAAACCAAGCCACGAGCCAAGTCACCAAGCCAACCCGCCAAAACCAACCGCTAATGTCACGCTGACGCAAACTGATCTAGGAAAAAAATTATCTAGTACTTCGTAAAGCAAAAATCTCAACAAATCTGAACCATTAGATTGTTTTTGGTTAAATCTAAGCCATCTAGAGTTCGATTACAAGAATCCAGTAGTCATTTCCAACTATTTGGATCATTTCGAACACATCTATGTGGTCAAAATTTACAAATTTAATTCATAAAAATTACAAAATTTTATTTGAAGACCAACCATAAAAAAATAAAGTACGAAACGAGAGAAAAATTAATGTTCTCTAATTACAACAGAAGAGAGATTGAGCTTTACACTTACTTTGGAATATGTGGTCTCAAAGACGTGCTCTCAGAATATTTCTTGTATAAACAGTTACCTATAAGAATTCAAGACAAGAAAAAAGAAAGATTACTTTGACAATTAAAAAAGTAAATACATTCAAAGTTTTGGAAGTATATTGAAGATTCTAAATGCCCACAACGAGTTTGGAGATCACTTGACAAAATTGTCACCAAACATGCAAGAAAAGTCCTAGCCATAGAATATTGGGTCAGATGTGTTGAAGAAAATAAGTTCAATTTGGAGAAGAGCTGAAGTTGCTAGAAAATAAGAGAACAAAGAGGAACAAATGAAAAAAAAAAAGGTTTCATGTTTAGGGGAAGTTTGTTTGCTTGTGGGAGTATTTTGTGTTTTGTCATAGAATTACCAAAGGGGGAGATTGTTAGGATTTTCAATCTTAATTTTGTGCATTACAATGCAAGTTGGCAATCCTGCTCCAAAGACAAAATCATGATTTTTTATTTAAATCATTTTTGTCTCATTTGTTGCTTGAATCAAGAAATCTTGTGTAGGAATGACTTATGAAGTTTGGTCCTAGCATTGCCAAAGGGGGAGAATGTAAGGATTTTTATCCTAAAAAATTTAATGAGTTGTGTTTTAGCAATGCCTCTTTTGACAAAACTAATTTTTGATTATTGATTCAAGGTATTTTGATTAGTTTGATTTTGTATATATTTCATTTGCTTCAAAGACATGATCACCTTGTTTATTATATTATTGTCTTATCCACCTTGAAATAATTGAATTGGTGTTTGTGGAAAAGTTTGACAGAAGCATGCTCATAGATTTAAAAGATCAAACATGTGTTTCTCGTCTCATATTTGTAATTGATTGTGCAATAATTTATTATATATATTTAATCTAACTTTTTTGTGAAAAGATTGTCAAAATCTTGTGCAAGTTGGGATGGCAAGCACGGGCATAAGAAGTCTGGTTATTTGATGAAAATGTGCCTTAAATCATGGAGGAAAAACAGGCCTCAAAAGCATGGTGCAAAAAGTCTACAATAGCTGCTCAATTCGCATGGGGTGGTTGAGCCCACGAACTTACACCTCGCACCCGTGGATAAGGCAATTGCACCCGTGACCATAATATTCACACCCGCAATTTAGAATGTTCAAAAATCTATCTCTTAATACCTTTCTCAACACTAGCGAAGGCACATTGTGCAAACGACCGCGCCCGTGAAAAAGAAGTCTGTGCCCGCGGTTTGGCTCTACCTTTGGTATATTTCAAGGACCCTTTGTTGCATTGGTTTGATATCTCTCTGAGAATTTCTCTTATGCTTAATTTGAACCTCTCCCATTCTTCTTTAGAGCTTAATATTGACAAAAATAAAGAGAGTTTAATTTTAGAGGAATATTCTTGAGAGTGTTTATTTTTAAAGAGAGTTATTTTTATGAGAGTACTTGTAGTGAGGATTATTTGTATCTCTCATTTGCTTGATGATTCATTAGTCACAGGAGCTTCAAAGCTAATCATCAAACTGTATAAGCTCGTCACACCTTTCCAAAAGTGAACCTTCTTGGTGGATTCCAAGATTGTAGGCTTCAGTAGATTCTGGAGTCATTAGCATCATGTGATTCGACAAATCTTCTTGGTGGATTCCAAGATTGTAGGCTACAGTGGATTCCAAAGCCATTTGGCGTCATGTGGATTCGACAAAGAGGATATCAAGTGGAGAATGTGAATGTACTTGTAGAGTGAGCAAAGTCGTGTGCCATGAAGTGGACTTATGTGCCTAGATTGGCCTTTATAAGAAATCTTTTGTACTACCTGAAAAATCTAAAAATTCCTGAGATATTAATTTGTGATTATATTTCAATTTTTAAATAATAAGTAATAATCTCAATCAAACAATCAAAGACAAATTGACACAACAATTTAATGTAGAAAAATCACAATTGGAGCACTTCCAATTGCAATAAAAAAAATCATGGGCCAAAGCCACAAAACAATCCACTAAGAAGACAAAAAGGAATTACACAAGTGTACCCTCAATTACCTTGTGAATCCACGCTTGAATTGAACGAACCCCAATGTGCCTCTTCCACCATCGTCTTCACCTTGTAATTGTCTTTCCTAACGTTGAATCCATAATGCTGATATCGAATCCACGACGATGAACCACTCCAGAATCCACCAAAACTTCAGGCCCAAGTTCCTCGGAATCCACTGAAAAACAACTCTCTCTTTTGTGAATAAAAGAAAATAAACAAACCCCTTGATGATGTTGATATAAAGTTCATGGATTCATTGATCACTCTTAAATCATCAAGGAAACACTCATAAAGCACCCTCCAATATAAAACACTTTGTTTTTTCTTTCTCTCTGGAAATTTGAACGGCTCAAACCATAAAACAAGCAAACAACGCACTTCATAGTAACTTGGATTGTGAAGACCGCTCGAGCACTGTGACTAAAGGTTGTGCGAAACATATAGGTTAACCACTCGAGCAATAAAACTTTCTTCCCGGTAGTTCAGCTCGATCCCCATACATAGTCAGCAAAGTGGCAAACATTAAGGCCTCAAGATCACAAACTCCTCTGCATAGGCACAATTTAGGTTGGATTTACATCTAAACACTCATAGCCACACTAAAATAAAAAAGCGAATAAAATTATAACTGAAAGGAGTTTTGTTAAACGGGATTGCCAATTACAAAAACCTAACACTATCTTTCTTTCATAGTAGATTATTCATCTGGCTGAGGGCCCGTGATTTTTTATCACAAGTTGGTGTGAATTCCAATTGTGATTTTTTCACATAAAAAATCTTTTGTGTTGTTGTTTTCTTAAACTCTCATCTCTCTGCATTGATCATGGTTGCATATTTTTATTAGATTGCCTAAATCAATAATCCCATTAACTCGGGATGTATCTAGATTTTCCAAAAGAGTTTTCCGCACAAATCTTGATTTTTCACATCCTACCAAAGATCGTCCTATACTAATTCTTGATATGAGATTCATTACCAAAACATGTCCATATTCCGATTATTAAAACTATCTTTACTACTCAAAACACGCCAGTATAGAGTAAATCATCCATTTTGGAAAGTTTTTATCTCTCTCGCAATGAAAATGAATTTGTCGAGAGTCCTCTAAGAAAGAAGGAGAAAACTCTCATGAAAGAGATAAAGGCACTTCCAACTTAGGCAAAATGTCCTCCAATCAAATAAACAAACACGGAGATATCTCGAGTAAACACATACCATCATGGTAGCCTGATGGACATAAATAAAGAAAGAATGCACAAACAAGATGCAAAGAAAGAAATGAGCTCACCTAATACTCATTAGCACCAAGCCAAGTGCAAAAATGGTTAAAAAAAATATGCATGATCCTGAGTTAAGAAAACATGCATGATCCTAGATACAGAGATCTAAAAATGCAATGAAACTCATAGCATGAATCCTAAGGGCCCAGTTGCCACTAAAATGATATGTGAATCATTTCAAGTATGGAAAGCATTTTAACACATAATTAACACCACATAGCAGTCGCAATATCTAATAAAATGCAATTAACCGAACCCGAATGCATGAACTAATCTATGATCATGAATGTGAAATATAAATAAGAAATAAAAAGGGAAGAGACAGAGATAAGAGAGAAGGAGAAGAGAGAGAGAAAAGGAAAATAAATGCACAAGAAAACTATAACAATAAGAATCACAAGTAATCAAGAGATAGAGAGTAAATGAGAAACAATCTAAAGTATAATGCAAATAAAGGAAAGTGAGTAAAATAAATGATTAGAATCAAGAGAACAAAGAGAATGAGAAAGGGATGAACAATGGAACAAATCTATTCCAAAAGTCATGGAAAGAGGCATAAAGCATAGCAAAGACCTCAACCCATGAAAAGTAACTTGAGTGGAATAGATCCAAGCCAAAACTCAAAAGAAAGGAAACTAGACCCCAAAAAAAATGTAGAAATCTACACCTCTATGAAATGCCCAAATCCACATTGTAAGAGGGCGTAAAAGGGTAGATTACAACCATTCTCTTATCAAAGAGAGAACTCAAAAGAGGCTAAACTACTAGAACTAAAGATAGAATAAACTTAAAGGAAATGGAAGAATTTGCTTCTTCTACTCAGGGAAATGAGCATGAACACTCAAATCCATGTAATCAAGGGGCGAGAAAAGAGATCTCAACCATTTCCTTCAAAAAGAAAGCAACACAAACCAATCTACTAAAAGAAAAGATAAAACAAACCAAAGAAAAGTGGAAGAATCTCCTTCTCTTACTCATAGAAATGAACATGAATGCTCGAATCGATGTAATCAAGGGGAGTGAGAATAGAATTTTACCATTTTCAAAGGGAAAGCCTATGTTTGGCTTCCTAGAAAATGAAAGAGAAAGTGCTAAGAAAGAGCAAGAAAGTAATAAAACAAAGACATTAATGAAAGGATTTGGCTATATTTCACTATATAAGCCATTTACTGAACTAGAAAATTAAAGAAAAGAAAGCACTAGACAGTGTTTGGCAACTAAGAAAATAAGAGAGAAAACACTAAGAAAATGAAGGCAATATACAATACAACACAAGATATGAGGTGTGTGGCAAGGATCCCCAAGTAACCTCAAGCCCAACACATCAATAATCTCTCAATAGAAGCAATATATAGGTAGTGTTTAAGAGAATAGAAATGAAGAGAAAAAATGAAAATAAAAGACTAAATAGATGGAAGTAAGGATTACCTCTAAGCTATCGGGCCCAAGCTGGTGATGGATTCTCTTCCAAACTCCCTCGAGTCTCTAATGATGTTATGTCTCCTCAAGTTCCAACCATAGATGAAGAAAACGTAAGTATATGTATGTGTATGAAAGTATGAGAGAGAGAGAGAGAGAGAGAGAGAGAGAACTATGGTGCTCAATTCTCCAAATCAAGGCAAAAATTTCAAGGACCCTTTCTCTTTACCAGGCCTTTGATGCTCTAGAATATACCATTTCGCCAAAATATCTCAGGAATGTGCAAATGACATCTTCCAAGATGTTGGGGGGACAATTTTCCAAAAACTATTTGTGCCGCACGGATTGTGCGGCCGCAGCATTTTTTTACATCCGTAGCTTTAGGCTACACCCGTAGGAAAATACAAGACTACAACTAAACAAAAGCTGCAACTTTAACAGAAGCTACGGCATTTAAGAAAATGCGGTTGAACAAAAAGCTACAGTTTGAGCACTTTCTAGAGTATTTCTTCCCTTTCTTTCATTTCAACTTTGTCCTTAACCATTTTCGAGAAGAAGAAGAAGAAAAAGAAAAAGGGAGGGAAATAAATAGTAGAAGTTTTTTTATTATTTATTTATAAATGTGGATCTTCGAACTTAGTTAAATGATTAAAACAACATCTCAAACCTTTGAAAATCACTTCGAAAATAGTTTTGAAGGTCTTGAAAACTTTTTGGCCAAAATAAGCATAGGGTTAGGCATTCTCTCCTCATCCATAACTTGCTCTTGAAGGACCTAAAACATCGCATTCTTGTTTTCATCATCGAGAGATTTTTTAGGAAAACCAAGTCTTAGAGCTAGTTAAAATGGGATGTCTACAATTAGGTAACATCCTGTTTAACTTCTAATAGCTAATTTAAAATTAAGATTATAAAACTTAATAAAATCACTTCCAATACCTTCTTTTTTTTTTCTTCTCGACTTGGAGCTTTCTCTTCTTTGGCTAACACTTACTCTCTTTCTTTTCTTTGCTTCAAGAAAAAATTCAATCTCTGGTACATGTTGCTAGAGCTAATTGAACACACTTCACCTGATATATATATATATATATATATGTGTGGGGGGGGCATATTTTTGTGAATGACAACACGTGGCCAAGATGGCATCGAAGTGCCAGCCGAGGTGCCACGTGTCCTGGTCATGGGGCCGAGGTGATCTTGGCTAGGCCGAGGTTATCTGCAGAGATACCAGAATCAGAGGTGAGCGAATAAGCTATAAGAGTCCTAGAATGGGGGAAGACCTCAGCCTGGATAAGGATAAAGCTCTTAGGGAGTTTATCTTTATCTATTGGAGAATCCAGGATAAGCATTGAGCCGGAGTCCATTAAAGCTAGGCTTCTACAGGGATCAGGTTAATGCTGGCTACAAAAGTAAGGCACCCTTGTGGGTCTAAGGTACGCTTTTTGTATCCTGGCTAGTGAGTTAAGCATTGTTTGCTATCTTTGAGAGATAATTGAGTACTAACTTGATCGTCGGAGTGCCCCCGGGTGGACGAATCACTGCCGGAGTCTTATCTTTCTGTGACAGGTTGTTCGGGCACAATCTATTCTGCCGATGTTCTCCAACTAAATACCTGCTTGGCAGTGTGGTCAGAAATCAACACACATAATTTGGCACCGTCTGTGGGAAAGAAAGAAGAATAAATGGCCAACGACAGACAGAAAGAGAAGATTGAGGATGACATCCCTATTAGAAGTGATAAACATATTGACCCTAACGTAGAGGAGGATAACTGCAATGAAAAACCCCAAGATAAGAATCCTGGAGAGAAAGACGTCGGCCAGAAGGGAGATGTACCAAAGAAGGCAGACCGAGGTGAGTATTATAATGAGAACGACCTCCAGGTATGGAAAGAAAGATGCATGCGAAGGGATAGTGAGATGAAGGGAATGGTAAACAAATTGGCAAACCTAAAATTGATCGTCAGTTTCATGATGCAGAATAACATCATGCAGCCACCCTTTCTATTACAAGACACACCAATTCCGGCGGCCAAGAACGATGCCCAAAAAGGGGGGCAGAAAATAGTTCCGACAATCCCTCAGTGTGATAGGACAAAGGAACATTCTCACTAGCCTTCACAGAAGGTCAGGTGAGGAGAGTTGATGAAAGGAGAGTCTCAAAAGACACATCATACCAAAGAAGCCTACACCAAAGAACATCAGCATGTTCAAGGGAAGGAGCTTTGTTTCAACACGACTAATGGAGAGAGGTCCAAGAGGACTCATAACGACACCAGAAGTAGCGCGCCAAAAAGGCTGAAATCCGTTGATAGTCGAGCTCTTGGGCGGACCAAGAAGGATTTAAGGGATTACCTCCAGAGCAAGCAACAAGATACCGAGGTAACCTCTTCGGTCAAACTGAGAATGCCGTTTTCGGTAGAATTGGACAAATTTGAGGCTCTAAAAAGGTTCTACATGCCAAGATTCCAGATATATGACGGTAAGTCTGACCCTTACTTTCATGTCGACTTGTACCTGAACTCAATGGAACTGTACACCGGGAACGAGCCGTTGCTCTAAAAGGTGTTCCCATCATCCTTTGGAGAAATCGCATCAGACTGGTTTTACAAGTTGTCGAAAGGAACTGTGAAAAGCTGGGAAGGCCTGGCCAAGATGTTCGTGGCCAGGTTTATGACAAACAAACTATAGCCGTTAAGGGTGGGCTCCCTGATGGCTTTGAGAATTGGCGAGGATGAAAGCCTCAAGGCATATGCCAAGAGGTATTATAAGGTATTTAACCGAATGCCAGGGTGTAACCAAGAAGTGGCGGTCGTATCCTTTAAGAATGGCCTGAACAATGACTGCCTGCTTCGAAAATCACTGGCAAAGACACTGCCAAAAAGTATGGAGGAACTTATGGCCAAGATCGAGAAGTATGCGAGAGCCGAGGAAGACATGCCAAGGACAAAGGCGTCGAAATAAGAGAAGAGAAACGGCTCGCCGAAACAAGGCCAAGGTAATACTGGTTACAACAAGCAAGAGACAGGACTGAGGGTTGCACAGGCAGTCACTACCGTATTCCGAATTCTGGTTTACAAAGTCTTGGAAAGAATCCAAAATCAGCCCTATTATAGAGCATCAGAGAAGATTCCTAGCAAATTTATGGGGAGAAGTCTGGGGAAGCGCTGTGCCTACCACAATGAGAATGGGCATCTGACTCAAGGGTATAGAGCCCTAAAGGTACATCTGGAAGACCTGGTAAGACAAGGTCATTTAAGAGACCTAGTAGATGAGGCTAGGACAAGGGAAGAACAAGTGAGATTGCCTCAAGCACCAGCAACACCACCTCCGCCAGCACCACAACCGCAAGCAGGTGGACCTCGAGTAATCAATGTGATTCACTCGAAGGTCAATGAGAACGAGATACGTGGGAAAACTCAGAAGGTGAAACACTTACAGTATATGCATCAAGTCCGGCAGAAGAGACCTAGGGCAGACGAGTGTCACAGACCAATAGTGTCCTTTACTGAAGACGACCTAGAAATAGTGCAGCATCCACATAACGATGCCCTGGTAATATCCCTCAAGGTTGGAGAGTGCCAGGTAAAGTGCATTCTAATTGACCAGGGCAGCTCTTATGATATCATGTATATCAGATGTTACAAGGAGCTTGGCCTTCACCAAAATGATCTGGAGTAATCCAATGGTCCAATAGTTGGGTTCAATGGAACGCCGACATGACCCCTAAGAGTAATAAGTTTGGAGGTGCAGGCTGGCACCAAGAAGGTAAACACAGAGTTCACAATAATTAACACCCCCTCCCCTTACAATGTTATCCTGGGAAAGCCATGGCTGCATTTAATTGGGGTTGTTCCCTCAACACTGCACCAGCTGTTGTGGTTCCCAACAGAGCATAGAATTGAGGAGGTTAGAGGAGATCAGGTGCAAGCAAAGAATTACTCCATAGCAGCAATGAAATCCACTTGTAACATACGAGAAGCAGAAACAGTAGAGATTGAGGACAAGGACATAGAGGTCCTAAAGGATGTCAGCAAAGAACCAGCCGAGAAAAGCGAGAAAGCCCTAAAAAAGATCCTGGTCCAGCAAGAAGATGAAGAGCGTTTCTTCCTACTCGGCTCAGGCTTGGCGGAGGAAAAGGAAAAGGAGTTAGAAACGTTCTTACGAGCAAACATTGAGGTGTTTTCCTGGACACCATACGAAATGTCTGGCATTGCCCCGAGGTCACTTGCCATAGACTGAATGTTGACAGGTCGGCTAAGCCTGTCATTCAACGGGCTAGAAGGCCGACCTTGATGCATGTTGAGGCAGTAGAAGAGGAGGTGGATAAATTGCTGGAGACCAGAGCCATTTAAGAGGTAAACTACCCAACATGGTTATCAAACACAGTCATTGTGAAGAAGAAGAATAGGAAGTGGAGGGTCTGCGTGGACTTCACCAGCCTAAATAAAGCTTGTCCCAAAGACAGTTTCCCACTCCCCAAGATTAACCAATTAGTAGATGTCACTTCAGGGCATGGAAGGATGAGCTTCCTGGACGCTTACAGGGGGTACCATCAATAGCCATGTACCCCCCCTCCCGATGAGGAGAAGACTGCATTTATCACCCCAAAAGAGTTGTATTGCTACAGAAGGATGCCTTTCAGGTTAAAAAATGCAAGAGCAACTTACTAGAAATTGGTGACTAAAATGTTCAGACATCTAATAGGCAAAACAATGGAGGTATACATTAATGACATGGCTGTAAAGACCAAAGAGCCTGAGGATCATCTAGTCAACTTGAAAGCAGTTTTTGATATCCTAAGGACATTTCTGGCTCTGACTCAATACCTCAAAGTGCGCATTTAGAGTTGGATCAGGAAAGTTCCTGGGATACTTGGTTACTAGAAGGGGCATTGAGGCGAGCCCATATCAAATCAAGGCCATCCTGGACTTGAAGAGCCCAACCTCAGAAAAACAAGGGCAGATGTTAACTGGAAGGGCTGCAGCACTAAATAGGTTCATAAGCAGAAACTTTGATAAATGCAAACCTTTTTTTAGTTTAGTGAAGAAGGCCACAAATTTCTTGTGGACAGAAGAGTGCGAAGTCGCCTTGGCCGACTTGAAGAAATACCTTACCACAGCTCTAATGCTCTCAAATCCAGCGCCTGAAGAGGAGTTATTCTTGTACTTGGCAGTTTCGGAGCATACAGTGAGTGCAGTGGTAATCAGAGAAGAAAAGGGAGAACAGAGGGCAGTTTACTATGTGAGTAAAACCCTAGCACATGCAAAGACCAGATACTTACCCTTGGAGAAACTGACACTGGCCTTAGTAATGGCTTCAAGAAACTGAATCATTACTTTCAAGCTCACAAGATTGTGGTATTAACTGAGCGTCCTTTGAAGTCCTTGTTATAGCAAGGAGATCTGACAGGTAGGATAGCCAGAGGGCAATGGTGTTGGGCCAATACAACTTAGAGTTTAGACCTATAACAGCAATCAAAGGCCAGGTTCTGGCCGACTTCGTGGCCAAGTTCATACCTGGCACCATGAGACATCGGTCTTCGGAGAGCCGAGGTTTAAGGTGTCCAGGTGAACAAGAAGAAACCCAGCTGGGGATGAAAAGCCCCAGAGCAAAACAGAAGAAAGAAGAGAAACTCAGGCCCTGCGATATTTACATCGGTAACTCCTTCCGCCTGTTTGTTGATAGGAGTTCAAATCGTCAAAGAGCGAGGGTAGGAGTAGTGCTAGTATCGCCAGATGGGCGGATATTGGAGTAATCTATTCGTTTGGGGTTTAAAGCCTCAAACAACGAAGCAAAATATAAAGCACTGATCACAGGATTAAAGTTGGCAGCAGCAATGGAAGCCGACGAGGTGGTGGTCTTCTGTGACTCCCAGCTTATTATCAACCAGGCAACAGGAAAATACGCAGCCTGAGATGAAAGAATGATGGCCTATGTAAAGGAGGTTGTCAGACTAGTAGCCTTATTCCAGGATTGCTGACTACAGCAAGTTAGCCAAGATGACAACAGCCATGCTGATGCCTTGGCTAACCTAGCTAATGCAATAAAATTAGGAGAGGCAAGGACAATAATGGTTGACTATTTGTCAGGCCCAAGTATAGAACCACTGAACACAGAGTATGAATCAATGTGTGTGGAGATGGGACCAAATTGGATGGATGCGATAGTAATGTTCCTTAGAGATGGGAAGTTGCCAGATTATCACAAAGAAGCACACAAAACTAGACTGAAGTCAGCGAGGTTCAGTCTAACAGCAAAAGGACATCTCTACAGAAGGTCTTTTACTGGTCCCCTTTTGAAATGTGTGCATCCTTCACAAGTTAAAGACTTCCTGTATGAAATACACGAAGGAGTATGCGGAAGCCACGCAGAGGGCAGGTCACTTGCTCATAAGGCCATTACTCAGGGATATTGGTGGCCCTATATGTAGAAAGATACTGAAGCTTATGTCAAAAAGTGTGAGAAGTGTCAGAGGTTTGTACCTTTGATACATCAACCAGCAGTAGATTTAAACCCAGTGTCCAGCCCTTGGCCATTTGCCCAGTGGGGCATGGATCTTGTTGGGCAACTACCTCAAGCGACTAGACAAAGGAAGTTCTTACTGGTAACAAAAGATTACTTCACCAAGTGGGTAGAACCTGAACCCCTTGCAAAGATTCGGGACATTGATGTCAAGAACTTCATATGAAAGAGCATCATCACCAGGTTTGGGATCCCAAGGGCAATAATAGCAGACAATGGCTCACAGTTTGACAGCAAGCTAATCAAGAGCTTCTGTGCAAAGTACAAAATCAAGAACTACTACTCCACTCCAAGCTTCCCTCAAACCAATGGTCAGGCAGAAGCATCCAACAAAATTATCTTGGATGGGATCAAGAAGAGGCTGGAAGCATCAAAGGAAAAGTGGATGGAAGAGTTGCCCAATGTACTCTGGGCATATCGGACTACGCCGAGAAGATCAACTGGGGAATTTCCATTTGCCATGGCCTATGGCACTGAAGCAGTTATCCCACTAGAAGTCGGCATCCCTGGAATCAGAACCCAGAGAGTAGAAAATGGGACTAACGAGGCATTCCTGGCCCGAGATCTGGACCTACTGAAAGAAAGAAGAGAGAGAGTAGCAATTCGGCTGGGGGCATACCAACAGCAGCTTGCTAGGGCTTACAATAAGAAGGTCAACCTAAGAGAGTGTCAAGTTGGGGACCTCGTCCTAAGAAAGGTCGTCGGCAATAAGAAGGATCCTAGAGAGGGCAAGCTTAGCCCAAACTGGGAGGGACCTTATAGAATCATCTTGATCACCGGCAATGGGGCATATCGACTTGAAGACAGTGAAGCCAAAGAGTTGCCAAGACCCTAGAATACTTGCAACCTGAAGTTTTTCTATCATTAGATTTTTCATTTTTTAAAAGTTTTTTGTTATTAGCCAAAGTAATAATAAAATTTTAGCTCGATTTTTAATTTCAAACTTGTGTAATACAGCTGATCAGTCCCTTGGCCATGTTTCTAGGTGAAACATGACGAATAACTTGGACTTATTATATGGCAAAGTTGAATTATACTTGCATATAATAGAGTTGAACTAAGTTGGCAATGTTTCTGATTGAAATATGACGAATAACTTAAACTTATTATATGGCAGAGTTGAATTATACTTGCATATAATAGAGTTTAACTAAGTTGGCGATGTTTCTGATTGAAACATGACGAATAATTTAGACTTATTATATGGCAGAATTGAATTATACTTATATATAATAGAGTTGAACTAAATTGGCGATATTTCTGATTGAAACATGACGAATAACTTGCTCATTATATGACAGAGGTGAAATTATACTTACATATAATGGAGCTGAACTAAGTTGGATTAACCTAGACTTGCTATATCAGCAGAATCACACTCAGATTGGAACTAAGTGCATTTGTGTAAGATTAACAGAGGAACCAAGGTTGAGAGCCTCGGCTAGTCTCTGTTTGAATCAAAATTCGGCAACAAGATCATAGCCACATACTTAATGAGAACCTAAGTGAAACTTAAGTTCACATTAGGGGGCAGAGAGCTAGAGAATAATGAATAAATTTTAAAGTGCTTAGGGACTTGTTAAAATTTTATAGAAAAATTTACAAGCTAGAGTTGGCTTAACACTTGTTGAAATTTTCAGAAAAATTTACAAGTTGAAGTTAAGCAGAGATAATATTTCAAGAAGTACGTACTTGCCGAGATGACCAAGTTACCAAACTTGGGGAGTATAGAAGACAATAAGTGAAATTGAAGTGGTAAGTTTAAAGACAACACTTATGAAAATATTTTTACAATGTTTTCAAGTGTTAAGCCAAGGCCGAGGTAAACAATCAGAAGATATTTTCGAGGTACTTTACCCTGAGGAGACTGCACAGTTAACGTGTACTTTGAAGACATGCAAAAATATTCTAAGTACGGAAATGGAAAACATACACAGGAGAAAGAAGACATTCAAATGTTTAGACGAAAGAAAGAGACATGCATTCAAAGGACAACTTGTTCAGAGTACAAAAAGGGCATATCAGCCAAATAAAAGCTAACATTGTTTGACAGAAAAAAAGTACAAGGTATAGAAAAAAGGAAAAGCTTCAAAATAAACTACTCGGCGTCAATGGCAGGCTGTGTCTCGGCCTTAGAAGACAATTGGGAAATCTTCTCTGCAGCCTTCTCAGCCTCGAGCTTGGCGTCAATTTCTTGTAAAGTTTAATCGAGGCTCTTCTCAACAATATGTACCTCAGGCATAGTCTTCTTGGGAGAGGCACTTTTTTAGACCTCGTCCTCCTCATCCTGAGTCAAGTCCAAAACTTGCTCATTCAGAGTTGGGGACTTGGCCTAAGTAGAAACTTCAGTATCAGCTACCACCTTGGCCTCTTCGTCTTCTTCTTCCTCCTCTTCATTTTCTTCTCCTCATTCTTTCCCCCCAGGCTTAGCCTCAAATTGGCTTGAAGCGGAAGGAAATGGCACTGCAAGTCGGCCTTCATCATGAAGAGGAGAATCCTCGGGGACAGCCAACTCCTTCAAAGCAGCCATCAAACCAAGGATGTAACCCTTGTTGCACACTTGTCTGACTTGTTTTTTGTACTCCTCGCGAGCGTCAGTTGCCCCCTCAGCATAAGCTTTCTCATCCGCCGCTTTGATTTTGGCATCTTTTGTAGCCAAGGCATCTCGGAGTTCTACTTGGGCTTCGGCATTTTTTGCTTCGGCCTCTTTTATTTCAACTTTGAGAACCTCAGCAACAGCCTCTGCAGCACCTGCCTTTTCCTCGACTTCATCTTGGGCTTGTTTAGCTGCATTGGCCTGATCTAGCAGGACTTTCATCTTGGCCTAGGCTTTGTTTAGGAACTGAAGCAAGCCAACAGCCTCCTTGGTCTTGTGGACTAGCTCTTTCTTCAAGTCTTCTGCCTGCATCGCAAAGAAGTGGGCGTACAGGATCGACTAGAAGAAATGGAAAGAACAAAGTTAGTAAACTCTTTCAGTATGAAACAGACAATGGAGAGTACCAAGCGTTAGGATTTTACCAATATAGAATGTTGTACCATCAGAGCGAAATTTTCATATTCGCTGACTGTAACAAGCCCGCGAGGGACCTCGCTACAGTTCGGACTCGATTTTGTTGCGGTTCTAAATCTGAACCAAAGAGTCCAAATCCGGCAAATCGTTTTGAAGAAAAACAGATTTTTTGAAAGAAGTGCCAAACATGGACTGCTTTGCTAGATAACAGAGTCGCCACCTAAATATTTTAAAATGGGAAATTTAGGAAACCCGACTCGTGCCAACGGCCACGTGTCCGTCATCACCAAAGTTGGCTCGGGAACTTGGGTACGATTAGGAAGGTCACATCGTGAGTTTCTCTCGCCGGTCAAAGACCGGCCTCTACTAACCATGATATCTGTTTTTGAAAACTTTGTATGCTCTTATTCCGGTTATTAGCCTAGGATTACTATGTGATGCTCGCAGCAAACAAGTATAGACCGAGTCGTCTGAATTGGAACAAAACATTTCATATTTGTTTGTTTGAAAATGGTGTGATGGTGCTACCCGCAGGTAGGCTAAAATGTGGATTTGCCACCCTTAGGTGGGCTTAGAAAACATGATTTTGCCACTATCTAGTGGGCTTAAAACAAACAGTCAATGAATTATCCCAATCCAGATAACTCAACCTCCACCCACAGGCATTCAAGGCAGTTATATCACATAAGCATTTAGCCTCATGGTAAGCATGCTATTCATGGCAACACTCACACGCGTGCAAGGATGCTAAAGCATAAAACTTACCGAGTACTCCCAGCCAAAACAAAAAACCGATTAGAAATCATGCATGATCCTAAATACACAGAATTGCCTAATGCAACACATGCAAAGATGCAAACTATAGCAGGCTCGGCTATTCTAAATATGGCATATGAGATGCAACAGCTATCAAGTACTCAACTTGGAATTGAAATACAGATGCAGTTTGTATGATGCGCCGAGCCCGGTGCGTGCAAAACAGATGAATGATGCAAACATGCTGTCATACTGTCATGCTAATTGAAATATGCCCTATATCTAACCATCCAAAGCGGATAAATAAAAGGGAGAAAGACGTGGGGTTGGAAGACATACATCACACTCACCCACCCTTATTACAATTTTGCCCTCGCTCGGAGGGTCCGAATAAATAATACAGTCCCGAATAAAAGAATAATACAGTCCGAATATTACAGATTTCTAATTAATTAACAAATTAAATAAGAAAACGGTAAAACTGGCATGCAAGCCAGGGACTGCCTTGCTTCTGATGTATGATATATGTTGGGCTGCTTGGCGCGGAAATCCACTGGGATGCCCCGATTAGCCTCTGTTTGCACTTTTCTCGAAATGCGTGCCAGACTCTGAAAAGTTGCTGATCCTTGATTTTGCTGCAACAGAGAGCAGGAAAGGGGCACAGCAATGTATTTCACAAATATATGCATGCCTCGATCCTCGTGCCACCAATCACGCATATCGATGCATGATGGCCGAGGAACCGAATTACACAGCTCAATATAGGATGAATGCACATGAATGTTACAATGAAAACCTAACTCCATCATGGGTAATCCGGAGTGTCGGTGACTTGGGAATTGAGACCCGTTCCGTCACTCGGAGTACGAAACGTATCTCGTTTCCCGTGCCCGGGCTAACGCCTATCCTGAACACAATGCAATATGCATGATATGCATGAAATGCAACTAAGATACAGCCTAGTATGCACAATGCTGATGAAAATGAGATGAAAATGAGACATCTCGAAAAGCGTGCACACGGGCACGCAAATCGAGGCGATGATATGAAATGCAAATCGGGTAAAACCGAAGTGCCTCGAAATGCGTGCACACGAGCACGCAAACCGAGGCGATGATATGAAGTGCAAATCGGATAAAACCGGCAGCCGAAATGCGGCACACCCGCACGCAAACCGAGGCGATGATGAAATGCAAAGTGTAATCGAAGCGCGAAATGCGTGCCTGTGCACGCAAAACCGAGGCGATGATGAAAGATGCAAATCGGATAAACCGGTGCCTCGAAATGCGTGCCTGGTACAGCGCAAAACCGAGGCGGCGATGAAAGATGCAAATCGGATAAAACTGAAGTGCCTCGAAGTGCGTGCCCACGGGCGCGCAAACCGAGGCGATGATGAAAGATGAAAATCGAATAAAACCGAAGTGCCTCGAAACGCGTGCCCACGGGCGCGCAAACCGAGGCGATGATAAAATGAGAAAATCGGATACAACCGAAGTGCCTCGAAATGCGTGCACACGGGCACGCAAACCGAGGCGATGATAAAATGAGAAAATCGGATACAACCGAAGTGCCTCGAAATGCGTGCACACGGGCACGCAAACCGAGGCATGGCTCGAAGGCATGAAATGGCACGGGAAATGCGAATTGGGCTTACGCTAATATGAGAGGGCCTCGGCCACACTCACATAAGCTGCCGACGGATAAAAAATGAAGTGCCTCGAAATGCGTGCACACGGGCACGCAAACCGAGGCGATGGCATACAAGCATGAAAATGCAAATTGGGTTTACGCCAACATGAGAGGGCCTCAACCACACTCACATAGGTCGCCGGATAACGAGGTCGCTTTAAATGATACGACACGGGCACGCAAATCGAGGCGAGGCTCTAAAGCACCAAAATGACATGCGAATGAGATGTGGCAAATGGTATAAGGAAGATGCAAAATTCAGCAACTAAAATAGTGCAAAAACAGCCCCCAAATTATGATAAAATTGCAACCGATGCCCAAAATGCGATGAAATGCACCCGAAATGGCCTACAGCCCTATTAAACATACAGAATATGGACATGGAATGCAAAACAGTGGCAAGGCAGCCCCTAAACTAGCATTTTATCAGCACAAAGCAAGGCCAAATAATGCTCACAAGTATGGAAACAAAAGCTTGCAAAAATACGGTAAAAGAGAGGAATTACAAAGCAAGTGGTATCTACCATGCTCAAACCCAAAAAATCAGTTCTACAACAATAAATATGAGCCAAAAATATTCACATTTACAGTAGATGACATCCCTCAAAACAGTGTGTAGACATGGCAAGCATAGCATGCAAAATATGGACCAAAAGGGGCTATAACATAAGGTACCATAAGAAAACATCAAATGGCCTAAGACCCTTAATAAAGCATGATGTATGGACCAAAATAAGACTCCTTAAAGACCTGATGAAGGCCAAAAACAGAAGCCAAAATAGTCTAACAAAGCATGCAAGATAGGCATAGAACATGGATTCAAAGCAAGTGTATGATAGAGGAGGAAAACATGGTTGAGCCCTTCTTCAATGTTGAAGAAGGGCTCAAAATGAGCACAATATCAGTAGGTTGCATACTCCAAATCAGATCGCAAATAGGCTAATTAACTCATGCAATTTTACGGTAAAATTGAAGAATTTCAAAGGAAGTGCATGCTAGAGCCACCAAACATGATGGAGCCCTTCTTCAATGTTGAAGAGGGGCTCAAAATAGGCCTACTAACAGTTTATGGTATGCTCGAAATCAGATCACTCAAAAGCCAAACAAAGCATGCAAAATAATGGCATAAAGAGTGATATTGAAACAAGTGTATCATGGAGACACCAAATGGGGTTGAGCCCTTAATCAAACATGTAGAATAGCTCAAAATAAGGCCCCTTTCAGTTAGTGCCGGAGCTCAAAACAGTGAGCAAGTGGGCTAAGAAATTGGTGCAAGAATGAGCTAGAAAAGAGGGAAAGTGAACTTACCCTTGAAGACCAATACTTTGACTACTTCTTGGACCAACTTTGATGACTTCAAGCTTCTGGAATCCCTCCCTTGCTGCTGGAAATGGAGTGGTGATGATAGAGCTTGAAGATGATGAAGAAAATGGGACCAAAACTTGAAGAAAAAGATTTTGGAGCTATGGAAAATGGAGAGAAAATGGTGTATCTCTCTCAAAAATCTCTAACCCCCTATCCAACCTCTAAGAACCTCTCCTTTATAGAGCAAAAATGCACCAAAAATATCCAAAAAGCACCAAAATATCTAAAAAGCAACAAAATATCTAAAAATCAACAAAAATATCTAAAAAGCAACTCTCTAATCCTCCATACACTTGCTGAGACAATTGCTGGCCTCCCACCCTCCAGTGATCTTCCTGGTGTTGAAACAGAGGTACCTGCCAAATTTGAACAAAAACTAATGCAAAACGAAAGCTCGGGGACCAAAACCGCGCGGGGTCCCGAAAATGGGCTGCAGGCACCGAAAGTGGCGTTCGGCCACGAAGTGGGCATCTGCGACCCCAGTGTCCCTCAATATGATAAAACAGAGGTTCCTGCCAAAAATCAGAGAAAACCGATGCAAAATGAATGCTCGGGACCAAAACCGCGCAGTTTGGGGTCCCGAAAATGGGCTGCCGGGCACCGGAAGTGGTGTTCGGCTGCGAAGTGGGCATCTGCGACCCCAGTGTCCCTTGAAATGACAAAACAGAGGTGCATGCCAAAAATCGGAGAAATCGGAGATGGTTGAGCGGTCCCGAGCCGAGGCACACGGCCTGACGGTCCCGAAAACTAGGAACCGGGCTCCGAAATGGGCAAAATGGCCTACGGCCACAAAAAGTAGCTCACGGCCGCTGGGAGATGGTCTACGGGACCACTCCCTTCCCTCAGGAAAGAAAACAGAGAAAACCGAGCCTGGTTCGCAAACCGAGACAAGGTAGAGAAGAGGGTTCGGAAGTCCGGAGGCAGGCGACGCCATGACTCGAGACTTCAACGAAAGCACAAGATGCACCATCACCGAGCGCTCAATCGGCAACGTCTGAGTCTCAAGGTCGGTCAAAAATGGGGTGTCTACAGTTGCCCCTCTTTGACAGAACTCGGAAGTCACAAGTGACGGGAGTGAATGTCAAAGCCTAGAGACGACCCATTTTTGACAAGGCCGAAGACTTAGACAATCGTACAAGATGAACAAAGTATGCCCTCAGGCGTGCCCACAGGCCAGGGGGCAAAAAGCGATATGCGGGAAAATTTGATAATTGGACTTACACCCTAAGCGAAGCCGGTTTGAAAGTTGGACTTACACGCTACGCGAAGCCGGTTTGAAAGTTAAGGATTCTTCATGAACATGTGCGACAGATACACAAAAATGAACGAAGTGTGATGGATACACTAAGTGGACAAACATGTGTGATAAATACACAAAAAGTGAAGAGAGTGTGATGGATACACTATACGAATAAAGTGTGATTGATACACTAAGTGAAAAGAGTGTGATGGATACACTAAGTAAATATGTGATGGATACACTAAGTGAATGTGTGTGGTGGGTACACACAGAGGGCATGTGTGATTGATACACAAAGCAAAACGAGTGTGAGCGTGTGTGATTGATACACAAAGTAGGCAAAGCGAGTGTGTGATAGATACACTATTTGAGCAAAGTGTAATTGATATACAAAGGGTGAAGTGAGCAAAGTGTGATGGATACACTAAATGTGAACACAAAGTGTGATAGATGCACTATGTGAACAGAGTATGATTGATATACTAAAAGCGAACACAAAGTGTGATAGATGCACTTAGTGAACAAAGTATGATGGATATACTAAAAGTGAACACGAAGTGTGATAGATGCACTTAGTGAACAAAGTATGATTGATATACTAAATGTGAACACAAAGTGTGATAGATACACTATGTGAACAGAGTATGATGGATATACTGAATGTGAACACAAAGTGTGATAGATGCACTTAGTGAACAAAGTATGATGGATATACTGAATGTGAACACAAAGTGTGATAGATGCACTTAGTGAACAGAGTATGACACAAAGTGTGATAGATGCACTTAGTGAACAAAGTATGATTGATATACTAAAAGCGAACACAAAGTGTGATAGATGCACTTAGTGAACAAAGTATGATTGATATACTAAAAGTGAACACGAAGTGTGATAGATGCACTAAGTGAACAGAGTATGATTGATATACTAAATGTGAACACAAAGTGTGATAGATGCACTATGTGAACAGAGTATGATGGATATACTGAATGTGAACACAAAGTGTGATAGATGCACTTAGTGAACAAAGTATGATGGATATACTGAATGTGAACACAAAGTGTGATAGATGCACTTAGTGAACAAAGTATGATGGATATACTGAATGTGAACACAAAGTGTGATAGATGCACTATGTGAACAGAGTATGATGGATATACTGAATGTGAACACAAAGTGTGATAGATGCACTATGTGAACAGAGTATGATGGATATACTGAATGTGAACACAAAGTGTGATAGATGCACTTAGTGAACAAAGTATGATGGATATACTAAAAGTGAACACGAAGTGTGATAGATGCACTTAGTGAACAGAGTATGATGGATATACTAAAAGCGAACACAAAGTGTGATTGATGCACTTAGTGAACAAAGTATGATTGATATACTAAAAGCGAACACAAAGTGTGATAGATGCACTTAGTGAACAAAGTGTGATTGATACACTAAGGGTGAGCGCGAAGTGTGATAGATGCACTAAAGTAATTGAAGTGAATATGTGCGTGATAGATGCAAAATGAGTATGCGTGTGATAGATACAAAGAATGAGAATGTGTGTGATAGATACACAGAATGAAAGAAGTGTGGTTGATACACTAAGTGAGGAGAGTGTAATTGATACACGAAATGACGGGAGTGTGATTGATACACTAAGTAAACATGTGAGAGGTACATGAAGCAAACGAAAGTAAGTGAGGTGTGATGGATACACTAAAGTGAACATGTGATATGAAGAGAAGAATGGTGTGATAGATACACAAAGAGACATATGAAGTGTGATTGATACACTAAATGAGAACGTGTGTGATCGATACACTAAGGCAAATAAAGTGTGTTAGATACACTGAATGAAGCAAATAAATGTGTGTGATAGGTACACAAAGTGAATGAAGTGTGATTGATACACTAAGGTAATGAGAGTGTAATTGATACACTAAGTGAATGAGAGTGTAATTGATACACTAAGTGGATGATCTCAAACGGAACTTCTTTGAATGAACCGTACATACAATATCGTGCATGACTGAGAATGAAACTTGATAGGTACAATGCATTACAATGCATGATGCTTAAAGAAAGTAATAAATGAACAAAGCGGCGCTTTGGAAAGCACCTCATGAGGTGAGTGGCGGTGAACCGCTCTACTCTGACGGGGATCTCCCCTCGTGCTCTTCGAACACTTTACCTTTAACTCACAGTACAAAGGTTCTGGAATGCTAACAAGTAACAATATCTGCATGTGGGAGCCACGGCTGCCGCTTGTCTTCCTGATCATACTCACAACTTTCCCTATTCTCCAACGGGGTGACAGACTAGGTTGGTTCAGTATCCAGAATTGAGGTGCATACACGCTATCTCAACCTATGGGGCTTCCATACAGATTTCAAGCCGAGGACACGCCTCTGGGTATTTAAACCAGACTTTAGTCTCGGAAATCCCGAACCTTTGCGTTCTAGGCCACGGCCATTCGAACTCTAGTTTCCACCGTCGCAGTTGGTCTCCTAGGAACTCATCGCAAACACGTCCAAGATGCCTCTGGTAGGGAATGGTATTCAGGGAGAGCACTCCTGATCGCCATTCTGGCTTGAAGTAGACTTGATTTTGAGCTTGAGGTAGAGGCACACTCATACTTCGGAACATTGGCAAGACCTGAAGAGGTACACACGGAGTATAGTCTCGAACTTCATCAAGTTGGAACAAACTCAGATGCTCGACATTTTCCTCTTTTGCTTTTGCTTTGCAGCCCGAAACTCATAGCTTCAGATAGGTCCTGGTTTCACTGTTCTCACATGACCTGGGTTGAACCCTGCAGTTTTATGAAAGAACAAATTCTATTTTGCACAAATGTGGAGAACGGCACGGCACTCGGAGCACAAAACGATTTTTTGAAATTGAGAGTGAGCATAAGTTCTCAACTGGGTATTGAGCCTACGACTGAATACAGCACACTACGACTCAACAAGAAAACAAAAGGCACACAACCTAGACACATCGAGTAACACTCGAGACGACTCAAAACAAGGATCGAGATAAAACAAAAAGACACGACACTCAGACGTGCACAGGGAGCCTGTTTCACCGGGTATGTTTCCCATCCTTTCTTATTTGTGATTCTCACATCACTCGGCCCTCAAGCTCCCTTTTTCCGAAAAAGCCCTTTTCACTTTTTTCTCTCATCGCACCTCTCTCTATTCTTCAATCTCTCATTTTTCATCCCTCCCCTAGGTGGTTGATGGATAAACAGCAAGTTGTGGGCTCAGGCCCCTAGCATTCAGCTAGATCCTTCTTCTTCTGCATGCAGCTAATGAATTCCTCCCACAGAGGGGTTGTGCTACAACAGGATGTGTAGCAAATCTGTAGCTGACATCGATTGATGATGCTTTGCTGGGGAGTTTGGACGTGATCAAATCTGTCCAGATGATGGAATGGAATGTCTTGGCCCATTCCAGTTCGCGCTTCGCACTTGGCTTGATACATCGCTGCTTTGAGGGTGAGAGAGCCTTTTCGACCATTTTGTTGTCGCCTTCAGTTGTGCCTTCTTCTGGCAGGTAAAGTGCCCTTCTTGGCGAGTATGTTGATAAAGGGGGAAAGACAGAACTCCTGACCCAACTGTGCCCCTAGTTCATCATTTTGACCATTTTTTATTTTTGCTTTCTAAAAAATTTGGCCAAAATGGGAGTTAGATTAACATGCTTGTTCGATTTTTGATTTGAAATCACGCAAGTCAGGCTATGAGCACTGAAAATTTTCCTTTTTCGAGTCCAAGAAAAAGGTTCAGTTCTTTGGAAAAGATGGAACAATTTTCGAGAGAACTAGTCAGCCTCAGTAAAAATTCTCCAAATCTATTTTTGCAAACGGCCACTGCTCAACGAGCATAGAACCCACTCTCGAGATGCACAACCTCGGACCCAAAGGAAAACTGCCCCGTGCTTGAAGAGAGCTGCATGGCAACAGAAAGTTGCCCCTTGTTTGAAACAAGATCATGGCGCATTGAATGGCAACGGAAAGTTGCCCCTTGTTTGACTGGCGCCGCAGCACACTGAATGGCAACGGAAAGTTGCCCCTTGTTTGGATAGCATCGCAGTGTACTTGTAGTCAGTCCTCAGAGCGACGAACACAACCAGTCTCTCGGATCTGAGAAGGCAAAGATGATCAAAACCATCACATGGACACAATTGAATTTGAATTGTTTTACTACCGACTTCGAATGAAGTTGCCTCGTATCCCAAAGATGGGAATCAAGCCTTACGTAGTTCGGGGTTAAGGTACACTCGGGTATTTAACCTCTCCTTTTTATGCTCTAACTTTTGCCAAGGCGCCTGTTGCAGGTTTTCGACCTTGCGAGCTTTGTTTTTCTTTTCTTTTCATTTCTTTTCTTCTTTTTTCTTCTTTTCTTTTTTGTTTTGCATTTCTTCTTTTTTTTTTGTTCTTTTTCTTTTTTTTTTTTTTTTTGCTCTAACTTTTGCCTGGGTCACCCTTTTGGGTTTTCGGCCCAGCGAGCCTCTCAAAGGGTAAAAGTGTAACAAGTCCATGCCAAATGGTTTTGAGATTGAAGCCTTCCGTATCCAGGAGAGTGGCCGTTGATTTGCAAGAGGACTCATCTTCGGCTGTTCGAGCACATCAGACATTTTTTGCCCCTAGTTCGAGGGGTGCTTCTGATTTAGCCTTGTAAGCTTCTCCTGATGAGGTCTGACCTTCTTCATCTGACTTTGGTGCCTCATGTTCGAGGGCTGCTTCAAATCTAGCCACACAGGCCTTACATTGTGGTCGACCGTTGAACATTCTGAATGCACGTTCAAGGTTTGAAAGCAAAGGGGTTGGGTCTCGAGGCTGAGAGCGATCCTAGGCTGCACAATCTCAAGAGCGATTCCACACATGTCTTCACAGGACCGCGCAAAACATTTTGTTTTTTAAAATTTTTAAGAAAGCGACAAATCGCTCGCGCTGAAGATAGTGTGAAACCAGTCTGGATCAAGCCAGGGTCCTTCTCAGTACTCATACTAACAAGCATGATTTCATTCATTAAGGGCTTAGCACGCCTCTCTTTCTCTCAATTGATCAAATTTTTGCAAATCCTGCAGGAATTCCTTCCTCGTTGTTTTCACCGCAGTGTTAGAAAAAGTTTTAAAAAAAACTTAGGTCAATGCAATGATTTTAAGGCACAGAAGAGCAGGTGGAATGCACTGCCATTTCATTCAAATCCCGGCACAACTAGCACACGGCAGAAACAAATGCGAGAGTATGGAAATCACTGCTGTTTCATTCAAGATCATGGCATATCGCTCCTCGCGTAAACAGACTCAAAACAAAACAAAAAGACAAACGCAAAATAAAATGGTGATGCCCGAGGTAATACCCCCTGAATCACCCGACTCCTATACAACAGGACTGACTCAATACAACAAGACAGACCCAAGACAAAGGAGGCTGACTCAAAACGAAAAGACAGACTCAAAACAAAACAACAAAACTGACCCAATACCCAAGTCATAATGTAGCATTCGCCAAATGCTCAAAATAAAGGCGTGCATATACGCCATATCTGGCACATCAATGCCGCGGGTGATTCATCTCCTGATCACATCACATTATCCCCCACAAGTTCACTGATCAAGTGCCGATAGACTTTGTAGGACCCGGGATGACTCGTTGTCGATCGTGATCTTGTATTTCGTGGCGAACGAAAGCACATGTCGGTGTCATGGCTACCACGATGGAAGGCACCTGAGTCGGTCAGGGTTGTGTGAGAGATGGAGGTTCTTTGGTAGCGGCTGTGGCTCCAGGGGCTTGAGATGGCCTTGTCCAACAAGGATTTGGAAAGCTTTGGACAAAGGCATGTGGAGGGCATGGAAGACCTTCCGACCTCGGGGTTGGTATTTCTGGGTTTGTGGATTTTTGCTGGACGCACTAACAGAGAGATTGGCAGGTGCTGGCCTGGTTTGCTGATCTCTTCCTAGTGCAGGATTGTTTCTGATACGACGACCCTTCCCCCAGTTTTCCCTTTGATTCAAACTGCCCCTAACTTGAGCGGCAAAAGTGTCATCCACAGTTTTTGCAACAACTACGAGGACTTGCTCTTTGTTCAGTCCCTCGGCTTTCAAAGCCTCAACAGCAAACATGAGATGTTCATGGAAATCCATGCCCGCCCCTGCCTTGTTCTTTCCACTCGCCTCCACTTTGCCAAGGGATTGGCCTTCCTCGGATGCAGCTTGCCCCAAGACTGAGGAGCCTTTTGACATGAAATTCCCAACATGTGGTGTGGTCGATGATGGAGCCAATGTCCCGGAGGCCAGATCGGTCACAGTTCTTTGAAGATCTTCGATCATTCTCTTTAGCTCAGAAGTAATGGGTTCTGTGTTTGGGATGAGTGGGGTTCAGATGCACCCATCATGCATAAGTCCATGCTTTCCCGGATAAACAACTCAAAGCTTGGGTAGATGGGCGGGGTGATGTATATGTCAGTCATAGGTGGACGGCGAGATATGGATGAGGTTGAGATGTGGGGGTGACAGTTTGTGGTGGCCTCGAGGTCCCTTTGGTGGAGCTATAATCTCTTCGTCAATAAGATCCTGAATCTTATGACGGAGGCGATGCAACGGTTCAGATCATGACCGTCTTTGTTGATGGTAGGTCTGTTGTTTAGCTGGGTCATATCTCGGATGGAAGAGGGCTTGAGAGGGGTTGGGGTTCTAGGAGTTCTAGGTGCCCTTTTTCCCGTGAACATTTGCAAAGCTTGAGAAAGACTCATGTACAGAGGATGGAAATTTCGGCTTGGTGCCGTGTTGAAATGGTTGGTCTTTGGCTAATGAGGGAAGTGGTGATAGGTCTACTGAAAGCATTCACACCGTGCTACCATCAGGTAGCATTGAACTGCGGAACAACATCCTTCTTTGACGGCTCATTATCTTCCACAAAGATCCCCTGTCGTATGGCCTCCTTGATTTGAACCCCGATGTCATGGAGGTCCCTAAATTCGAATATCATATCCTGCAATGTTTCGGCTTGCCTAACCATGTCTTGTTGCAAATAATCCACCGATTGTCGGAAATTGATCAAGAAATCCTCCAATTTGCCGAGGGTCGCCATGATAGAGGTAAATGCTAGTGCTCCGATCGAGGTAATGGATCGTGATCGGCGGATCGGGATGAACCGGTGAGCCCTAACTGGCCTTTCTTTGCCTTGCCTCAGCGGAAGAACACTGGTTTCCCTTGAATCAAATTTCTGACCCGACAAAGTCTATCAGCACAAGTCTAATGATCCTCGGGGGATATTGGAGCCTTCCGAAGCTATGGTTCCCAAGACTACCTAGCAAAAGAGAAAACATGCAGCATCTCAGCCTGATTTCACCAAAACGGATATGAGCAAAACTGAATGAGTGTGTTTCATCAATTTCGCCCCAAAAATTTCTCAGAAGCCGATACCCTCGTAAAACCGATTCCACCAAATATCGATGCCCGCAGTTCGATACCCAAAATATCAATTGGTGCTCATGGCTCGATGCTCAAACTCATAAACTGATACATGCATTCCCTGTAGAGGCACACTCTAACAAGCACATAACAGATAAGTGAGAGCCAAAACACCCCTATGTTGGGGTAGGGTTGCCCTGTCCTATTTTGTCAGGAGCTAGGGTTTCACTACGCACGCAGCGGCTTCAAACAACCTATAAACGGGTAAGCAACCTGTCCTAGTTTGGAATGGTCACTATGGATCCGAATATGCACTAGGTCGAATGGTCAAAAAGGGCGCCCCGGTAAAACCGGGGTTTGTGTTCCCATGCTGTCAGAGCCCAGAGCCGATCAACCTTATGGACATGACTTGACAAGACAAGCCTCCAAGAATCGTTCGAATGGCATATGGCAAACACGGTGTCCTAGGCGCACCAATGCAAATGCAATGCAAAGAAGCACACAAGTGTAGTCAAAACCAGATATCATGAGTTCGAGTCAAGTTCTCTAAATCCCCAGCGGAGTCGCCAGAATCAGAATAAGCCCGCGAGGACCTCGCCATTCGGACTCGATTTTGTTGCGGTTCTAAATCTGAACCAAAGAGTCCAAATCCGGCAAATCGTTTTGAAGAAAAACAGATTTTTTGAAAGAAGTGCCAAACATGGACTGTTTTGCTAGATAACAGAGTCGCCACCTAAATATTTTAAAATGGGAAATTTAGGAAACCCTGACTCGATGCCGAACGGCCACGTGTCCGTCATCACCAAAGTTGGCTCGGGAACTTGGGTACGATTAGGGAAGGTCACATCGTGAGCCCCCCCTCTCGCCCGGTCAAAGACCGGCCTCTACTAACCATGATATCTGTTTTTGAAAACTTTGTATGCTCTTATTCCGGTTATTAGCCTAGGATTACTATGTGATGCTCGCAGCAAACAAGTATAGACCGAGTCGTCTGAATTGGAACAAAACATTTCATGTTTGTTTGTTTGAAAATGGTGTGATGGTGCTACCCGCAGGTAGGCTAAAATGTGGATTTGCCACCCTTAGGTGGGCTTAGAAAACATGATTTTGCCACTATCTAGTGGGCTTAAAACAAACAGTCAATGAATTATCCCAATCCAGATAACTCAACCTCCACCCACAAGCATTCAAGGCAGTTATATCACATAAGCATTTAGCCTCATGGTAAGCATGCTATTCATGGCAACACTCACACGCATGTGTAGACACCCCATTTTTGACCGACCTTAAGACTCAGACGTCATCGATTGAGCGCTCGGTGATGTTGCATCTTTGTCAGGCTCGTTCAAGTCTCGAAGTCGCGTCAGGCGCCTCGCCTCCGGACTATCAACCCTCTTTTCGTGCCTTGTCTCTTGCGAACCACTCGGTTTTCTGCTTTTCTTTCCCGAGGGAAGGGAGTGGTCTCAGAGGCTATCTCCGTGGCCGTGAGCTACATTTCGTGGGTCAGAGGCCATTTTGCCCATTTCGAGCTCCTGCCTTTGCCAGATCGCTGCCGTGCCTCGGCTCGACCGCCCAACCATCTCCGAATTCTCCGGTTTTGGTTTGCACTCGCTTTTAAAGTTCCGAGGAACACTGGGTCTCGAAACCCACTTCGCAATTAACACCACTGCGGCGGCATTTCATTTTCGGATCCCGAACCACGCGGTTTTGGCCCCGAGCATTCATTTTGCATCGATGTCTGTTCATTTTTGGCGAGACACCTCGCTTAGTCCTTCCGAGGGACACCGGGTCTCGAAACCCACTTCGCAGAACACCACTGCGGTTCGGCATTTCATTTTCGGATCCCAACCACGCGGCTTTTGGCCCCGAGCATTCATTTTGCATCGATGTCTGCTCATTTTTGGCGACACCTCTGCTTGGTCCTTCCGAGGGACACCGGGTCTCGAAACCCACTGCAGCCGAACACCACTTCGTGCCTTAATTTCATTTTCGGATCCCGAACCACGCGGCTTTTGGCCCCGAGCATTCATTTTGCATCGATGTTCTGCTCATTTTGGCAGACACCTCGCTTAGTCCTTCCGAGGGACACTGGGTCTCAGCAATGAACACCACTTCGCAGCCGTTCAGCCCATTTTGACCCCGCGGTTTGGTCCCCGAGCTGCTTTTGCATCGGTTTTTGTTCAATTTTGGCGGTACCTCTGCTTTCATCATTCCGGGAACATCAAGGGTCTCAGATGCCCACTTCGTGGGTCAACAAAATCTTTCCTTTTTGCCCTCAAAATATCTAGATATTTTGCCCTCAAAATATCTAGATATTTGAGGCAAGATATTTAAACCCTTTTGGCCCTCTCTCTTGTTCATTCTAGCAGCCGGCCAAGCCTCATTTTGGGAGGAGAAAAAAAATCCTTCAAGAACACTTGAGCAAAAACTTCCATTTTGATAGCAAAAGCTCCAAATTTCTTCAAGTCTTGCTTGATTCCTTCACCAACACCTAGCCTCACCATGCCAACTTCGATTCCAGCAGCTAGGAAGTGAATTTCAGAGGTTGAGAAGCTACAAATCAAAGCCAAGAAGCAAAGAAAGAAAGATCTTCAAGGGTAAGCATTCAAATCCCTTTTTCTTGCATAATCTTGAATCAAATTTTTACCCTATTTCCTTTTGTTTTTGGGGCTCCGACCCCTACTGGTTTTAGGCTTATTTTGAGCCCCTCTACAACTTTGTAGAAGGGCTCAACTTCATTTGGTGTTTCTATATACTAGTTTCTTCAATATTCACCAAGTTGGTCACATTTTTACATGCAATTTTTGACCTATTTGTGTTGGTTTTTAGGGGTCCGACCCCTACTGATTTCTTGCTTATTTTGATCCCCTCTACAACATTGTAGAGGAGCTCAACTTCATTTGGCCATTGTATCTACCACCTCCTTCAAATTTCATCAAGTGTGCCCATTTTTGCATGCAATTTTTGACCTATTTGTGTTTGTTTTTGGGACTTCGACCCCTACTGGTTTTAGTCTTTTTTTGACCCCCTTTACATGTTTCATGAAGAAGGTTTGGTCATTTGATGTATAGATTGCATGTCTTATGTTATACCCTTTTGTGGCTCCATTTTTCCTTCCATTTCTAGCATGTTTGTCTTATGATTTAGAGGCTGCCATAAACTGCATATATGCTTATTTTTGGGCCCTCTTTCATGTTGTAGAAGAAAGTTTGTCCATTTGGTGTTTGTATATACCACCTCCCATTGTAATGCTCTTTTGGCCATTAATCTTGTATGATCTTGTTGCCATATCTATATCTCCTTTTTGGCCATGATTGTTACTGAAATATGCTGTATTTGGGACTGCCTTGCTACTGTCCTTGCTTCCATGATCATTTTTTGCATGTATAGCATGGCTATAGGCCATTTCGGGTGTATATTATCGCATTTCGGGACCATTTCTCGCTTTGGGTGTGCTTTGGTTGTGTTTCGGGCTGTTTTCCTCTTGTAGCTGCTGAAATTCCATGTTGCATGTTTGCATGTCATTTTGTGCCTTAATGCTTTGCCTCGGTTATGCGTCTGCTGGCACGATTTCGAGGCACCTTCGCTTTTATCCGACGGCCTCCTATGTGAGTGAGCCGAGGCTCTCCCATGTTGGTGTAAGCCCATCTGCATTTTCAGATGCCATTTGTATCATTTTTGCATTGCCGGTTTTGCGTCTGCAGCACGATTTCGAGGCACTTCGCTTTTATCCGACGGCCTCCTATGTGAGTGAGCCGAGGCTCTCCCATGTTGGTGTAAGCCCATCGTTGCATTTTCGTATGCCATTTGTATCATTTTGCATTGCTTCGGTTTTGCGTGCTGCAGCACGCATTTCGAGGCACTTCGCTTTTTATCCGACGGCCTCCTATGAGTGAGCCGAGGTTCTCCCATGTTGGTGTAAGCCCATCGCGGCATTCCGTGTGCCATTTCATTGCATTTTATCATCGCTTTCGCTTATGCTACCAGGCACGCACTTCGAGGCACTTCGGTTTTATCCGATTTCCATTTTATCATCGCCGCTTTGCGCGTCTGCAGCACGATTTCGAGGCACTTCGGTTTTATCCGATTTATTTCATCATCGCTCGGTTTGCGTGCACGCACTTCGAGGCACTTCGATTTTATCCGATTTTCATTTCATATCATCGCCTGGTTTATGCGTTTGGCTGGCACGACTTCGAGGCACTTCGTTTTATCCGACGGCACTTCATATTCGCCGGTTATGCGTGCAGCACGATTTCGAGGCCCTTCGCTTTATCCGATTTATATTCATCATCGCCGCCTGGCGCGTGCACGCATTCGAGGCACTCTCGCTTTATCCGCTGGCATTGGCTTGATGCCTCGCGGCTTATGCTTGATTTCGGTGCACGATTTGGCGCGCTTGCTTTATCGCGCTTTGGCATTACTTGCTGTTTATGCCGCTGCTGCACGCATTTTGAGGCACTCGCTTTATCCGATTTACATTTCATCATTGCCTCGGTTTGCGTGCGATGGCCAGATTTCGAGGCACCTCATTCTTATCATCCCGGCATCCTATGTGAGTGTGGCTGAGGCCCCCTTCATGTTGGTGTAAGCCCATCATTGCATTTCGTACCTTTATGTCATCGCCTCGGTTTGCGTGCCAATGGGCACGCATTTCGAGGCATCTCATTTTCATAGCATTGCGCATGCTAGGATTGTATGTTAGTTGCATTTCATGCATATCATGCATATTGCACGGGAAACGAGGCACGTTTCGTACTCCGAGTGACGGAACGGGTCTCAATTCCCAAGTCACCGACACTCCGGATTACCCATGATGGAGTTAGGTTTTCATTGTAGCATTCATGTGCATTCATCCTATATTGAGTTGTGCAATTCGGTTCCTCGGCCATCATGGGACTGTATATTTATTCGAACCCTCTGCGCGAAGGCATAAATGTAATAAGGGTGGGTGAGTGTGGTGTATGTCTTCCAACCCCCATTTCTTTCTCCCTTTTATTTACCTGCCTTGATGGTTAGATATAGGGCATATTTCAATTAGCATACAGTATGACAGCATGTTTGCATCATTCATCTGTTTTGCACGCATCAAGACTCGTCATCGATCATACAAATCGCATCAGATTTCAATTCCAAATTGAATACTTGATAGTCAGAGCATTTCATATGCCATATTTAGAATAGCCGAGCTCGCTATAGTTGCATTTTGCATGTGTTGCATTAGGCATTTCAGATATTTTAGGATCATGCATGATTTCTAATCGCTTTTGTTTTGGCTTGGAGTACTAGGTAAGTTTTATGCTTTAGCATCCTTGCATGCGTGTGAGTGATCGCCATGAAAGCATGCTTACCATGAGGCTATGTGCTTATGTGATATAACGCCTTGAATGCCCGTGGGTGGAGGTTGAGTTATCTCGAATTGGAGCAATTCATCGATCGCTTGTGTTAAGCCCACTAGATTGTGGCAAAATCAGATTTTAAGCCTACTGCGGGTAGCAAACCATCTTTCACAAACAAACATGAAATGTTTAGTTCCATTCAGACGGCCCATTTATACTTATTTGTCATGAGCATCACATAGTAATCCTAGGCTAATAATCTAATAAGAACATACAATGTTTTCAAAATCAGATATCATGGTTAGTAGAGGCCGGTCTTTGACCGGGCGAGAGGGGGTGCTCACGATGTGACCTTCCCTGATCGTACCCAAGTTCCCGAGCCAACTTTGGTGATGACGGACACGTGGCCTTTTGGCACCGAGTCAGGGTTTCCTAAATTTCCCATTTTAAAAATATTTAGGTGGCGACTCTGTTATCTGGCAAAGCAGTCCATGTTTGGCACTTCTTTCAAAAAATCTGTTTTTCTTCAAAACGATTTGCCGGATTTGGACTCTTTGGTTCAGATTTAGAACCACAACAAAAATCGAGTCCGAGCTGTAGCGAGGTCCCCCGCGGGCGTTGTTACAGCATGCAAGGATGCTAAAGCATAAAACTTACCGAGTACTCCCAGCCAAAACAAAAAACCGATTAGAAATCATGCATGATCCTAAATACACAGAATTGCCTAATGCAACACATGCAAAGATGCAAACTATAGCAGGCTCGGCTATTCTAAATATGGCATATGAGATGCAACAGCTATCAAGTACTCAACTTGGAATTGAAATACAGATGCAGTTTGTATGATCATGCCGAGGCATGTGCAAAAACAGATGAATGATGCAAACATGTCATCTTGTCATGCTAATTGAAATATGCCCTATATCTAACCATCCAAAGGATAAATAAAAGGGAGAAAGACGGGGTTGGAAGACATACATCACACTCACCCACCCTTATTACAATTTTGCCCTCGCTCGGAGGGTCCGAATAAATAATACAGTCCCGAATAAAAGAATAATACAGTCCGAATATTACAGATTTCTAATTAATTAACAAATTAAATAAGAAAACGGTAACCGCATGCAAGCCGTGGACCGCTTTTGCTTCGATGTATGATATATGTTGGGTCATGGCGCGAAATCCATCGATGCCCCGATTAGCCTCTGTTTGCACTTTTCTCGAAATGCGTGCCAGACTCTGAAAAGTTGCTGATCCTTGATTTTGCTGCAACAGAGAGCAGGAAAGGGGCACAACAATGTATTTCACAAATATATGCATGCCTCGATCCTCGTGCCACCAATCACGCATATCGATACATGATGGCCGAGGAACCGAATTGCACAGCTCAATATAGGATGAATGCACATGAATGCTACAATGAAAACCTAACTCCATCATGGGTAATCCGGAGTGTCGGTGACTTGGGAATTGAGACCCGTTCCGTCACTCGGAGTACGAAACGTATCTCGTTTCCGTGTCTGCTAACGCCTATCCTGAACACAATGCAATATGCATGATATGCATGAAATGCAACTAAGATACAGCCTAGTATGCACAATGCTGATGAAAATGAGATGAAAATGAGACGCCTCGAAAAGCGTGCACACGGCACGCAAATCGAGGCGATGATATGAAATGCAAATCGGGTAAAACCGGCGCCAAATGCGTGCACGGCGCAAAACCGAAAGGCGATGATATGAAGTGCAAATCGGATAAAACCGAAGTGCCTCAAAATGCGTGCACACGGGCACGCAAACCGAGGCGATGATGAAATGCAAAGCGGGTAAAATCGAAGTGCCTCGAAATGCGTGCCCACAGGCACGCAAACCGAGGCGATGATGAAAGATGCAAATCGGATAAAACCGAAGTGCCTCGAAATGCGTGCCCACAGGCGCGCAAACCGAGGCGATGATGAAAGATGCAAATCGGATAAAACCGAAGTGCCTCGAAGTGCGTGCCCACGGGCGCGCAAACCGAGGCGATGATGAAAGATGAAAATCGAATAAAACCGAAGTGCCTCGAAACGCGTGCCCACGGGCGCGCAAACCGAGGCGATGATAAAATGAGAAAATCGGATACAACCGAAGTGCCTCGAAATGCGTGCACACGGGCACGCAAACCGAGGCGATGATAAAATGAGAAAATCGGATACAACCGAAGTGCCTCGAAATGCGTGCATACGGGCACGCAAACCGAGGCATGGCTCGAAGGCATGAAATGGCACGGGAAATGCGAATTGGGCTTACGCTAATATGAGAGGGCCTCGGCCACACTCACATAAGCTGCCGACGGATAAAAAATGAAGTGCCTCGAAATGCGTGCACACGGGCACGCAAACCGAGGCGATGGCATACAAGCATGAAAATGCAAATTGGGCTTACGCCAACATGAGAGGGCCTCAACCACACTCACATAGGTCGCCGTCGATAACGAGGTCGCTTTAAATGATAAAGACATCGGCACGCAAATCGAGGCGAGGCTCTAAAGCACCAAAATCACATGCGAATGAGATGTGGCAAATGGTATAAGGAAGATGCAAAATTCAGCAACTAAAATAGTGCAAAAACAGCCCCCAAATTATGATGAAATTGCAACCGATGCCCAAAATGCGATGAATGCACGAAATGGCCCTCTGACCCTATTAAACATACAGAATATGGACATGGAATGCAAAACAGTGGCAAGGCAGCCCCTAAACTAGCATTTTATCAGCACAAAGCAAGGCCAAATAATGCTCACAAGTATGGAAACACAAGCTTGCAAAAATACGGTAAAAAAGAGGAATTACAAAGCAAGTGGTATCTACCATGCTCAAACCCAAAAAATCAGTTCTACAACAATAAATATGAGCCAAAAATATTCACATTTACAGTAGATGACATCCCTCAAAACAGTGTGTAGACATGGCAAGCATAGCATGCAAAATATGGACCAAAAGGGGCTATAACATAAGGTACCATAAGCAAACATCAAATGGCCTAAGACCCTTAATAAAGCATGATGTATGGACCAAAATAAGACTCCTTAAAGACCTGATGAAGGCCAAAAACAGAAGCCAAAATAGTCTAACAAAGCATGCAAGATAGGCATAGAACATGGATTCAAAGCAAGTGTATGATAGAGGAAAACATGGTTGAGCCCTTCTTCAATGTTGAAGAAGGGCTCAAAATGAGCACAATATCAGTAGGTTGCATACTCCAAATCAGATCGCAAATAGGCTAATTAACTCATGCAATTTTACGGTAAAATTGAAGAATTTCAAAGGAAGTGCATGCTAGAGCCACCAAACATGATGGATCCCTTCTTAAATGTTGAAGAGGGGCTCAAAATAGGCCTACTAACAGTTTATGGTATGCTCGAAATCAGATCACTCAAAAGCCAAACAAAGCATGCAAAATAATGGCATAAAGAGTGATATTGAAACAAGTGTATCATGGAGACACCAAATGGGGTTGAGCCCTTAATCAAACATGTAGAATAGCTCAAAATAAGGCCCCTTTCAGTTAGTGCCGGAGCTCAAAACAGTGAGCAAGTGGGCTAAGAAATTGGTGCAAGAATGAGCTAGAAAAGAGGGAAAGTGAACTTACCCTTGAAGACCAATACTTTGACTACTTCTTGGACCAACTTTGATGACTTCAAGCTTCTGGAATCCTCCTTTGCTGCTGGAAATGGAGTGGTGATGATAGAGCTTGAAGATGATGAAGAAAATGGGACCAAAACTTGAAGAAAAAGATTTTGGAGCTATGGAAAATGGAGAGAAAATGGTGTATCTCTCTCAAAAATCTCTAACCCCCTATCCAACCTCTAAGAACCTCTCCTTTATAGAGCAAAAATGCACCAAAAATATCCAAAAAGCACCAAAATATCTAAAAAGCAACAAAATATCTAAAAATCAACAAAAATATCTAAAAAGCAACTCTCTAATCCTCCATACACTTGCTGAGACAATTGCTGGCCTCCCACCCTCCAGTGATCTTCCTGGTGTTGAAACAGAGGTACCTGCCAAATTTGAACAAAAACTAATGCAAAAGCAGCTCGGGGACCAAAACCGCGCGGGGTCCCGAAAATGGGCTGCAGGCACCGAAAGTGGCGTTCGGCCACGAAGTGGGCATCTGCGACCCCAGTGTCCCTCAATATGATAAAACAGAGGTTCCTGCCAAAAATCGGAGAAAACCGATGCAAAATGAATGCTCGGGACCAAAACCGCGCAGTTTGGGGTCTCGAAAATGGGTCAGCTGGTGTTCACCGGCGGGCATCTGCGACCCCAGTGTCCCTTGAAATGACAAAACAGAGGTGCATGCCAAAAATCGGAGAAATCGGAGATGGTTGAGCGGTCCCGAGCCGAGGCACACGGCCTGACGGTCCCGAAAACTGGGAACCGGGCTCCGAAATGGGCAAAATGGCCTACGGCCACAAAAAGTAGCTCACGGCCGCTGGGAGATGGTCTACGGGACCACTCCCTTCCCTCAGGAAAGAAAACAGAGAAAACTGAGCCTGGTTCGCAAACCGAGACAAGGTAGAGAAGAGGGTTCGGAAGTCCGGAGGCAGGCGACGGCCGACTCGAGACTTCTGAACGAAAGCTGATGCAACATCACCGAGCGCTCAATCGGCGACGTCTGAGTCTCAAGGTCGGTCAAAAATGGGGTGTCTACACTGACCTCGGCTATACGGTTGAGGTCATTGGGAAGGAGCAATGTAGTGAAAAGGGCAACGCCGACCTCAATGTCAACAGCGCTATCACCGGTTCTGACTGGCTTGTCTTCGATCATGATAGATGGAGCCCAAGGGTCATCAGCTTTAAGTGAACCCCGAGGTTGCTACAGAGTCCGACCTCGACTTCTTTGACTTAGCGGTTTCAAAGGGGTCATCCTCAGTAGGTCTCTTTTCGACGGCAGAGCGCAAGCTTTGAGATTGAAACTGTATCTTCATATTCAACTTGGGTGAAAGAGGCTTTTGCCTTGGCCCTCTTTACCCTTTTTTGCTTTGGTTTGGGTTGGGATTGTGATGGTGAAGATTGGACTATGACAATGCCAGGGATGTTGGCTAGAAGGTCTTCGACGATAGCCTTGTTGCATCCCATCTCGTCGGCAGTGGTAGTAACGGGGACTTTGGTGCCAAAGTGAATTACCGGTAGTGCAGTGGGTGGGTTGGCTGGATCGAAAGCTGACGCCTCAGAACTTTGGCGTTTTCAGCTACGAGTTCTACCAACAGGAGTGTTGGCGAGAACTCGACGACGATGTTGACGCTGCACTGGAGGAATCAGTTAGGGAGCAGATGTTAAAGGCTACTCTGTTGGGTCAGAGGTTGAGGCTTGGTCTGGCCGTAGTGATGAAGTGGTAGGAGGAGTTATAGAAGAAGGAGAGGACTTGCTCTTCTTGGGGACGTCGGGCAAAGTGGATTTGTAGGTTGAAATGTAGTTAAGTAGTAGAGGGGTCTTGCGCTGATTAACAGGCAAGCCCAGCAGCTTCTTGAAGTCTTTACTGGGGAAGAATGTCTTGCAAAAGTCTTTGGGTGGCTGGGGAAGAACTGCAAGTAAAAAATAGACATTAGAACATAAAAAAGGAACAAAGTAATACAGACTTGAAAACAAGTGAAGTGATACTAGGCTCTTACCATTACCCTCTTTAAAGACTGTTCGGCTCAAAGGGTAGAGGTGGAGGTCATCATCTGGTGGGAATTCCCAGTTGCCCGAGACAATGAAATAATCATCTCCAGCACCTTTGTTGGAGTCTGGAAGGTCGACAATGAGTTTGTATTCAGTGGATCTCAACTTAAGGTAATAAATGTAGCCTTTTTCTGACTTTAGGCCACACATGGTGTAACAATATTGGATATCGGCTAGTGTTATCCTAGCGTTTTCTTGGCTAGTTAGGGTGATTATGCCGTTGATGACTCTGTAAGAGTTAATGGCTAGCTGCATTAAGTTAAGTTTGTAATAGTGAAAGACTTGGCGAAAAAGGATATCGAGATGGAACCTAAGTCCGCACTCTATAAAAGCGCCTACTAGGAAGGGCATGAAGCTGTCATTGGGCATGATGGAGTCCTCCTCCCCTGCCAACCTAAGATTGACATCTGCGGGGATGGAGAACTCTCTCCTAAAGTGCTCAAGCTTTTATGGGGTGTCCACCCTGCACCTAAACATACCCATGACGTCGGTTAGCGGGGCAAGGTGAGAAAATTCAAAAGACAATGGTTTGTGTGGGTTTAAGGGACCTCAGCTAAACCCAAGACAGAAATTAGGGCAAGGGTTTTTCAAGATCAAGGGGAGTTTGTTTCAATTTTCCTAATTTTGTGATTTCTCTACCAAAACCCAAGCCTAAATCTATGTAAAAGCAGAGAATTGAAGGCAAGAATCTAGAAAATGCAACAAGGAAACAAAAAAACAGAGAAGAACAATGATTCAGACTCAAGAAGACAAACAAGAATTCAAAGAACACTGAATAAAGTGTGTGCAGATGTGCAAAGCCAAAGACAATGGAAAATTGCGAAAACAAGTGTATGAACAGTATTGTGTGTGCATATGTAGGCCCAGATACAGAGTTAACAGACACGAAATTGCAAACAGAACATGCTCAAACATGCAAATGATAAAGTTTAAAACATAGGCAAAGACTGGAGAGCATGAATGAATTCACCATGGCAATAAACAAAAGCGACAGAGTTTGAAACTGAAAAGGGAAAAAATAGTGACTTACAGAAGAGAATGATACTGGTATAAGGTGCGCCGAAGTCAGACAATGATAGCGAATGTAGCAGAATGGTGAATGCTTCGTCGGAGGAGGTGATCAGAGCAAGATGCAGAGCTTGAAAAACTTGAAACAATGGCGGGTTTTTTTTTTAGAGAAGTTTTTAGAGAGAGAAAGCTTGAAATCAAGGAAGGCAAAAGTGAAGAGACGGAAAGAGAGTGTTTTTATTAAAACACGAAAAAGCAGCAAGATTACATTGAATATGACTTAGATGGTGTGCTTGTCAGATGGCACGCACAGAAGCGACGCGACCTATTGGCACGTGTTAAGTACAGATCAATGAAGAAAAAACGCGTGGCGAAAACGGTTGAGAAACCATGCGTGACAACTCATGCACAGGTAGAACTCTTGGAGTTCTTGATTTAATGAAGCCAAGACTTCGGCTAGGGGGACGATCTCGGTTAAAGAACTTAAAAAACTTGGTTCTTGGTTTTTGGGCATTGATAAAAGCATACTACAAGTCTTGGTCATATAGAGCCGACAAATGATGACCTCGGTAATAAAATGTAAAGTAAGTTTTTAGCCGACGTGCTATATGAACAAATGATATAGGTTCCATCACCGCAGGATGCCAATGTAATAGAACCTGGAGGGCAGTTGTGGGGGCATATTTTTGTGAATGACAACACGTGGCCAAGGTGGCACCGAAGTACCAGCCCAGGTGCCACGTGTCCTGGTCATGGCACCGAGGTAAGCTCGACTAGGCCGAGGTTATCTGTGGAGATACCGGAATTTGAGGTGAACGGATAAGCTATAAGAGTCCTAGAATGAGGGAGGACCTCAGCCTGGATAAGGATAAAGCTCTTAGGGAGTTTATCTTTATCTATTGGAGAGTCCAGGATAAGCATTGAGCCAGAGTCCATTGAAGCTAGGCTTCTACAGGGATCAGGTTAGTACTGGCTATAAAAGTAAGGCACCCTCGTGGGTCTAAGGTACGCTTTTTGTATCATGGCTAGTGAGTTAAGCATTGTATGCTATTTTTGAGAGATAATTGAGTACTGACTTGATCGTCGGAGTGCCCCCGGGTGGACGAACCACCACCGAAATCTTATCTTTCTGTAACAGGTTGTTCGGGCACAATCTATTTTGCTGGTGTTCTCCAGCTGAGTACCTGTTTGGCAGTGTGGTCAGAAATTAACACATACAATATATATATAGATATATCTCTAACTTTCAATATATGAATGACATGAAATGTAGATGCATTTCATTTAAAAGCAAATTTGGCATTTTATGGCCTTTAATTAATGATGTCACCATATTCTGTTTGGTTAATAAACGTCTAACCAATAGAAAGACTTTACTATTACACGAACTCCTAAAGTATGGGGTGGCAGTGTGATTTCAAGAAATAAGAGAGGTGTCAGTGTCATTTCAGAAGAACATAGGGGGTGTTAATATGATTTACCTTAGATTTTACAGTTGTCTTTTAGTAATGAGTATAATAGAGGAAGAGTAAAGTGAATAAACAAATTATGGTGCATATACTTAAAAAAGATGCATATCTTACACTTTTTTTTGTAACTACATCTCAATAATTTGTAACAAAATTATAATAATTCATAATTTTTCTCATTATAATACTTCAAAACCTTTTAATATTTCATAGCATAACTACAATAATTCATAATTAAGTCTTACTAACACCACAAAAAATCATCTTCTACTGGTAAGAAAGTGTGTATTATAAATTTTTTCTCAAATAAAAGAGGGAAAGACTAAAGAGAGAAAACCGAAAATGAGAGATAAATCAAAGTGAAACAAGAAAAGGGTTGTCTATCATCTGAATGAGGAAGAAAAAGGGTAATAATTAATTATTTGAAGGAAAAAATACCTTTAAAAGGGACCTTGTGTGTTTATAGTATTTTAAGGAAACTCCCTTGCCTAGAACTATCATTCTAGACAGTCTAATGGTATCCTATATCTTGGGCATAGCTGTGAGGCTTAATAGAAAAAGAAAAAGGTGAATACTTCCACTAGTTGGGTAGAAGTAGACGACCCTAATGAATCAACTATGAAGGTGGCTAACAAATATGTATAATCCAACAGAAGATTGATGTATTTTTGACCTAAAAAGTCTAAAATTTGGACTGATTATCACAAAAATTTAGAAATTAGATTGATGATCTGAGTGCCTTATAATAAAGAGATTTTTCGAATCTCAAATTCATCATATATATTTATATATCACATTAGATTTGCTATCTCATTTGTTCTCATTAAATGAGTTTCATTACTAATATCTATTATTAATACAGTAATGACACATTACATGATAAACTAAATAACTATATAAATATAATTATTACAACATTAATCTTTGTACAAACTTCGACCTGTCACCTAATATAGAGCATGTGTATTGTTAATATAATTAATATACTACACCCACTTTGTTAATATAATATACTACATCCACTTTCGGCCACTTTCGGCCAGCCACTAGATTAATATATAGATTAATATATAGTTTGTATGCAACTTTAGGAACACCTCTCACACACATTAATCATTACAGTTTCTTTTCTTCCCCTATATAATGTACACACATTCTTGTAACTATGCACTGATCTATATAGAAAACAACTTCTTCAGTCTCTCTCTCTTTTATCTTTCTATAAATATTGTCACATGGTATCAGAGCTAAGTAATACAATTCTGGCATTTTTCAATTTTGGTGTTTAGTCCCGGGAACTACACTGCATTCTTCACTTTGGTGTTTAGTCCCGTAACTACACCAAAAATCTCCTTACGGTTCCAACGGCACCAAGTCCATCACGCCGCCTTTGTGCTCTATTGTGCACCGCGTCGCCGGACATCATTTTTCTTCCTGCGACATCATCACCACCTTTCCTAGCTATTTTCGACCTTCCGACTCGTACACTCTGTTTTACCTAATTTTGCTCCTCCTATTTATTTCATTTACCTATTATTATGGATCGTCATGATGCCTCCCATCCCATTTTCGTGATCTTGGATGGTTCCAACTATGTCCTATGGGCCCAAGCCATGTCTTCCTTCCTCAAAGGCAAGAAGCTCTGGCGAATTATCACCGGGGATGTGACCCAACCTGTAAAAGACACTGCTGAAACTACTGCTACTGCTACATATGAAGACCGCCTTGAGGAATGGGAGAATTACCAAATCATTACGTTTTCCATCACTTCAATTTGGTCGATTTCACTTGACTCACAAAGACATCTCGATTTTTGAAAGAAAGATGCGTCTTGCTCATCAATATCAGCTGCAGAGCCAACTTCATCGGATGCGCCAAGAGCCTAGTCAGTCCATCAATGACTTCCTTTCCCAAATGTACTCTGTTTGGGACCAGCTTGCTCTTTCCGAGCCGACTTGGCCTCACCGCGAAGATGCTGTCTTATTTACTGCCCATCGTAATCAGCAAAGGTTGGTGCACTTTCTCATGGCTCTCACTTCCTCTTTTGAGCCTGTACGTGCCTCTCTTCTTCATCGTCATCCTTTGCCCACTCTGGAACAAGCTATTTCTGAGCTGCTATCAGAGGAGACTCGTCTTGGTACTCTCCAAACTCATCATGTGGACTCTGTTCTTGCCACTCCTCAGCACCGGCCATCCTTTCTCCAGCAGACCACTGATTGCCTCTATTGTCATAATCGGGGCCTCCCTTCAAAACATCTTCTGCTCAATTGCGCAACAAACTTAGTCTGGTCATCGACACGGATTGTTTTCAATCCATTCGCTCATCCTCCAACAACCACTCTCCTCGCGGTGGTTCTTCTCGGGGGAACTTTCATCGTTCCGGGCATCGGTCACATTCCGGGAATCGGTCTCATCACAAGTTCCGTCATTTTCTCCAACGGATGTCGAGGCCATGTTCACACGCCTTCTCTCTCTACACCTCCTCCTGATTCCGTAACCCTTCTTGGTATTTTGACTCTTGTTGTAATCATATGACCTCTAGTTCTACTATCTTTTCTTCCATCTCTTCATCTCCTCACATTCCTCAATTCAAAGCTGATGGTTCTCTCATGTCATGTTGGTCTTGTTTCCACATCGTCTTTATCTTTACCTCAAGTTTATCATATCCTGCTCTCACTTTAAATCTTATTTCTATTGGTCAACTATGTGAACTTGGTCTAACTGTCACCTTTTCTACTACACATTGTTTGGTGCAGGACCCTCAGACGGGGCAGACTATTGGGATCGGCCGTAAGCACGGACGTCTCTATGAGCTCATGCACCTTCATGTTCCTGACTCTCTTCCTTCCTCTATTTCTCCTTTTTATCTTTGGCATTGTCGCTTAGGACATATTTCTGTTAATCGCTTAAAGTCTTTGGTTTCTAGTGGACAATTGGGTCATGTACCTCTAGATAATTTCGATTGTATACACTGTCAACTTGCCAAACAACCTGCTTTATCATTCAATAAAAGTACTTCTGTTTCCCATGCACCTTTTGATCTTATACATTCGGATATTTGGGGTCCTTCCCCTACTACTACTATGGGGGGATCTCGTTATTTTGTTGTTTTTATTGATGATTTTTCCCGCTTTACTTGGATTTTTCTCATGAAAACTCGGTCTGAACTTAAACACATTTATTATCGATTTACTCAAATGGTCCACACCCAATTTTCCACAACCATCAAACTTTTTCGATCTGACAATGCTATGGAATATCGGGATTCAGACTTCCTTTCTTTTCTTCAGAGTCATGGTACCCTGCCTCATCGTTCTTGTGCTGGCACGTCTCAGTAAAATGGCCGTGCTGAACGGAAACATAGACATATTCTTGACACTACTCGAGCTCTCCTTCTCTCTTCTTCTTGCCCTGAAAATTTTTACACTATCAATTGTGCTCCTACCCTATCATCCATAACCAAACTCCTTTGAGCGTCTGCATGGCACTCCTCCATACACTAACCTTTTTTGGCTCTTCAACCCCATGAACACACCAAACTTGAACCTCGTTCTCGTCTTTGTTGCTTTCTTGGGTATGGGATTGAACACAAAGGGACCCTCTCTCTAATCTCCGCCATGTCGTTTTCTGGGAGCACAAAATGTTTTCCTCCCTATCCTCTTTTCACTTACCCACACTTTCCACTAATATACTGTTTACTAATCCTTCTCTAGATCTCTTCTCTGATGCATTTGATACAGGTTCCTCCTTCATCGAGACGCCCTTGCTCACTCCTGATCCCGTCCAGACTGCTCTCCCTGAAGGTCCACCTCTCACTATACCACCTTCTTCTACATTCTTCCTTCCGATCCTCCTGTAACTCAACCTCCTATCCATCTTCGTGATTTTATTGTTGGATCTGCTGCCTTTTCTACTTATGAACCTACCTCCTATCGTGAGGCTTGTACTAATCCTCTTTGGCAGCAAGCTATGACTGATGAACTCCAGGCTTTGGACAAAACTCATACTTGGGATCTTGTTGATCTTCCTCCTGGCAAAACCGCAATTGGTTGCAAATGGGTTTACAAAATCAAGACTCATTCTGATGGCTCTATTGAACGCTACAAAGCTCGTGTTGTTGCAAATGGGTTCAACCAGGAATATGGTATTGATTATGAGGAGACTTTCTCCCCTGTTGCTCGACTTAGAGCTCTTTCAGATGGATGTCAAAAATGCTTTCCTCAATGGTAATCTTCTTGAGGAGGTTTACATGCAGCCTCCACCTGGGTCCACCTTTCCACCTCATAAGGTTTGCAAACTACAACGTGCTCTTTACGGCCTCAAACAAGCGCCCCGAGCTTGGTTTGCTAAATTCAGTTCTACCATTCATGACTTCGGGTTCACCTCTAGCTCCTATGACTCTACTCTGTTTATCCGGACTACTCCTCATGGTACCACTCTTCTCCTTCTATATGTGGATGATATGATTATCACTGGTAATGATGCGGCTGGTATTCTCCACCTCAAACAGTTTCTTCACCGTCAGTTTGAAATGAAGGACCTTGGTACTCTTAACTACTTCCTAGGCCTTGAGGTCTCTCATGATTCTACTGGTTCCTATTTGTCCCAGGCCAAATATGCATCTGATCTTTTGGCTCGTGCTGGTCTTACCGATTGCAAAACTACTTCCACTCCGGTTGATCCTCAGATTCGTCTCACTCCTCTCGATGGGGATCTCCTCTCGAGATGTAGTCTTGTCTATCTCACAGTAACTCGTCCTGACATTGCCTATGCTGTTCACATTGTTAGTCAGTACATGTCGGCTCCTCGCACTTCCCACTATACTGCTCTCCTCCACATCCTTCGCTACCTCAAAGGCACTATGTTCCATGGTCTTCACTACTCTGCGGCCTCATCTCTTGAACTGCGTGCCTTTTCTATCTTGATTGGTGGGGATCCGCTTCGCTTAGGGGATTCTCTTCTTGCTTGGCGTAGCAAGAAACAATCTCTCAGATACTACTCAGAGCTTCTCCTTCTTGATCTGGGTGTTTCCTCTGATGGAGCTACCTCTCTATATTGTGACAATCAGAGTGCTATTCAGATTGCTCACAATGATGTTTTTCATGATCGCACAAGCATATTGAGATTGATTGTCATTTCATTACATGTTACTTCATCTTCTCCTATTGCCTCCGATATCTTCACCAAAGCTCATCCTCCTGGCCGCTTCCGTGATCTTGTTTCCAAACTCAACTTAGTGGATGCCTACCCTCCTTGAGTTTGCGGGGGGGGCTGTTAATATAATTAATATACTACACCCACTTTGTTAATATAATATACTACATCCACTTTCGACCAGCCACTAGATTAATATATAGATTAATATATAGTTTGTATGCAACTTTAGGAACACCTCTCACACACATTAATCATTACAGTTTCTTTTCTTCCGCTATATAATGTACACACATTCTTGTAACTATGCACTGATCTATATAGAAAACAACTTCTTCAGTCTCTCTCTCTTTTATCTTTCTATAAATATTGTCACATGTATTAAACTACCAAAAATTTGTTTTTCAAAAATTAAACTTATTTTTTGAAAAATGAAAACTCGAAACAAACGTATCTGATTAGTTGTTTTTCTTTTTTTTTCAGTATTTTTCCATGGTTAAGAGGGCACCAATATGAGTTCCTCTAACAAAAACAACTACAATTACATCTGTTCTTTTTAAAACCATTCATCAAAACAAAGGCATGACCTTTTGTGCTCCGCCACCACATAATTTTTTTCCTTCTTTCTTTCAGTATGATTTTAAAAATAAATTGATTTAAAAATAAATATCATCCAAGCATATGATTTTTTTTTTTTTTTCAATTGCATAAACGATATGATTAACAAATCCTACAAAATTAATAACTCAAATCATTATGATACAATTGAGAGGGACGGAGCTATGCCGTGGCCAAAGGTAACCATGGCCCATCCCAAAATTCTTCAAAATTATACTATTACCCATTAATTCTAAAATTATTTTCATATTGTACATGACAAGACCCCTTATTTCAAGATTAATTTTACAATATAGATGAGATGTCCCTCCAAGTTTCAAAAAAAAAATTCTACTACTATATTTCAAACGAGAAATTAAAAGATAATAGGAAATGGAAAATTTATTTATCAAAAGATGAAGGTGCAACAAAATTACAGTTTAATTCAAGGTATCAACTACATAGCTAAAAAATTGTATGAAATAATTAAATAACTATTAGAAGATGACTGAAAAATATTAATTTAAAAATTGCTTATGTAAGATATTTATTTTATCATTTATTTACACTTAGCTTGTCCCAAGGCTACCTAGACATCATGAGTTCAAACCATAGAAACAGTTTCTCCACAAAAGAATAAGGTTGTGTATATTTGACCATTTTCAAATTCTGTAACATTGAGAACTTTGTGCATGGGACTCCTTTCAACACTTATGGCCCCCTCCAAATAAATTTCATGACTTTGTCCCTGAGAACTGAGATGAGTAGTAGATTGAACTTTAATGAGTTGAGCTTAAATAATTTGATTTTTTCTAATATTAATAGTAGATATAGCTTATCGAGAAAAGTAGGTTGATGAAGTCTAACTTGAAAATTTAATGAGTTTAAAATTGTATTTAAGCTTAATTTTTATATAATGAACCGAAGTTGAAAATAAGTCAAACACGAGTTGAACTCGAATAATATAAACCTTTTATGAGTTGAATTTCTATCAAATTCAATCTAAATTTAAGAGAACTTGACAATCCATGGTGGTCTCGCTTTGATGATCAGCGTTGTTCATATTTTGTAAGGTTCTCCATGTATATCGCCTATAAAAAAAAAATTAGGTTAAATCGATAATCATTTTTTTTCTATTCAATTTATCATGTTTGTCTTCAAAAAAATAGATGACTCATCTTTTAAAAGCATACTTATCGTTTATTTTTTTTTAAATCAAATGCAATAAAATAAAAGGTTGTGATTATCTGATCTACCAAATCTTCTATTTTTCTTTTTATAAATAATATAATAATAAAAATCTTACAAAATAAATAGTTCAGATCATTCACATTGTCTTATCATCTATTACTAATATTCATTATTACTTAACCTTACTTGCACGAAAAAACTTAATGACAGTTTCCAATACCTTTTGATCTTCCCCTCTGCCTTTTGGATTCAGCAATAAACCACATTAATTAATCAAACTTGTACTTAAACATATACAATCGGAGACAATCATATTCTATATCCTCTCCTTTGTAATGTGACAAAGTAAGATCGAAATTTAATGTGACTGACCAATCAACATCTCAGAGTAAACATAATGTGACTTCTTAATAATGTGAGTGGAAGAATAGATAACATCAGCTCAAATAGCTGTTACATAAAATACTTTCTCCTCTTTTCAAGCCATCCCTATAAATTCATTCCATTCCTCTAACTTTTCATCATCATATCTATCTGTGTCTCTTTATATATCATGGAGCTCAAATACATCATACTTTTCTTGCTCTCAACCACATCTTTCCTGGAAAATTCAACTGCAGCTAGGGACCTGCCCATTGAACAGGGCTTGTTTGCGACACTGGAATCCGATGGAGGTGTGGTAGATTGCTGGAATGCACTGGCGGAGATTAAAACATGTTCGACTGAGATTATTGTTTACTTTGTAAGCGGCACCACCAATATAAGCTCTCCCTGTTGCAAAGCCATTAGTATGATCACTCACCATTGTTGGCATTCCATGTTGACTGCCCTCGGTTTCACAACCGACGAAGACAACGTGCTTCGAGGCTACTGTGATGGCTCCTCTGCCCCTGCTGCTGCTGCTACTCCGCCAGTCCAACCCCCGGTAGATTTAATGGGTGATGTTTTAGTCTGATAAGATTAATATGCTGGACTGTTAATTACCATAGTTGGGATTGCTAAGATTACTTAACTTTCATGTTTAGTTTTGGTTTTGGTTTGTGTTGTCTTAAATCAAATTGTCTGGTGGAGTTTTCGATCTTCAAGGGTGTTTGGTGTTCTCTTCCACGTTGTTATGGGTGTGTATACATATATTTTTGAATTTAGATCCTCTCCATTTCATTCTATTCATGGAGATCTCTACTGGTGACAAATCATAAGGTATAAGAAAATGAAATTTTTTTAATAACAGAATCACGTGTCAAAATGACATGACAATGATCTTGCGGTATAGCGATTATTTGATAGTATTGAAGTATTGTTCCACATCATTTATTTTTTGACACTTGTCTATTTGTTCATCAAAAAACCAACAAAAAATATTGAATCCCACTGTTTTAACCAATCAATATCATATCAAGTTGGAACACCACATAACAAAGCAAAAAAATAATCTCCTAACAAATAAAATGCATCTTGATGATTTTAAAGTTCTAAAATAAATAGGTCGAGTAATTCAATCACATCACATTTGAGTTACAATTTTAAAGCATAGTGTTTCACACAAGATAACCATGATATATCAGGTCTCAATAGTAATTATGAACATCTATTTAAGAGGTAAGAAAATTTCCAAGTAAAAGTTGTCATCCAATCCCTAAGATAACTCATCCCATGGGAGTAGGTAGTGAAATTAAATTTTTGACCCTTTACTATTTAATATCTTTTTAAATATAAAATTTATTTATTAAATTATTTATACTATTATACTTGTTAAATTATTTATTTTAATAGTATGGTATTAATTATATTTAGGAAAGTAAAATAAAATTCAAAAATCTCAACTACAAATTAAAATAGATTTATGTAATTTTTATTAATATTCTATTTATTTAATTTTTTAAAAGTTCTAGTAAAAAAGTAAAATAAAATTTATAATTCAGATTTAATATTCCTATTATTTAGTAAATAATTCAAAAGGGTAAAATAGTCTTTTGAGCATTTATTATTCTCCATAATATTCCAAACATACATAGAATCCAATAAAATAATTCAATCCAAACATCTAATCTCATGACTAAACAAACATAATAATTCAATCCAAACATCTAATCTCATGACTAAACAAATATAAAATACAAATTCAGCCCAACTAAATAGTCCAGGAACAAGGTATCCTAAAACTAACAGTCCGGTGGATTACAATCTCTCTTTATTCATTTTGAGTTTTTTTATGAGAAATGATTATGGATTGGATGAGTCTGTCCAAACAAACATGCCGTATGACTAGAACTTCTAAGAATAAAGGACCAAGAACTACCAATCTCCATTCTTCTCTTTAATAGCATATTTTATTTTTTATTTTTTAAAATCAATTTTGATTCTATGAACTTATTTTAGGTAAACAATAAATAATGTAAACAGGACAGTTTATTTTACAAGATAAATAACCCTAAAGTAGATCTCCAAGGTTGACTTTTAGGGCAGCCTACTCAAATAGTACAGACTCTACATCTAGACAATCAAATAATACTTTTGAATAACCAAAAATAAAATGGTCCATTACAATTCTCTAATATTATATATATATATATATATTCATAAATTTAGTTCTCTGATATTAACAAGTATATGACAAGCATCTTTCCTCCTTTCTACTAATCAATTACAAATAAAGACTAGAAATTGGCAGTAGCATGTTTTCGCAACAAAAAAAGTATGAAGCCACTCAAGGAACAATAAAATCATCAAAAGATAAACAAACAGCAAAAGTAAATGAAAGTTACAATTTATTTTTGATAAATAAATCGGGAAAGTTGTATTTCTTGCCTTTGATTTCTTCCTGTACATTCAGAGACAAAATGTGGATACATTGAACCCCGAACCACACACAATGAGAGTTCACCTCTTTCCTTTCTCAAACCTATTCATTTCCCTTGAGGATGTTGTATTTGCAGAGTGGACATGTTGCGTTCATCTTAAGCCATTTCACGATGCATGAAGAATGGAAATGATGGTTACAGGGAAGAGCATGAAGCTCTGCTCCATCCTCGTATGGGTTGAGACATATACAACATTCCTAGAAAAAAACAAAGGACAAAAAATTGAAACTGAGTCTTCCAATTCAAGTGCAGAGGGAAAGTACTAATGTGTCCATGACAAAAGTAGCAACTGACAAAAATTCAAACTGATCAATATCCATTTATGTTTTTTTGGGTATAAATCCACATTTACATATATCTTCCGGTCACTATTTACAATCCATAAGAGCATCTGATTTGGTGCTGTCTCACATTCCATGTGTGCATGGATGTTTGAATTCATAATTTCATGTTAACTCCTCTCTACATCTACTAGCCATTAACACATACCCATAAAACCGCATGTAATTGGATGTAAGATGTATCATGTGCCGAGAGAATACGGAGCCATCAAATAATTTATTTTTGCATTGTCCTTTGGCTTCGGGCCTTGTACACACCGCCCATCACACTATGGGAGCTGGCCATGCTTCGTTCATGGTTTGATATTCTAGTGTCCTAGGCGTAGAGGAAGCACACCAATCCATCCTGAACTTGGTGGTTGAACTCTACTGCAGTGATGATGTTTGAATGGTGGAGACTTGTTGGGTGTTCTGGCTTCATGCTGTTAAATGCTCTTGACAGAATTCAAGGGTTTTGGTTGCAAATTTGCAACAAGAAGGCAAGTTTTTTGTGGGATTGTGTCTCTTGTGCAATATTTTGGGTTAGTTGGTTGGAGCATAATACTAGGATTTTTTAGGAAAAGAGTGAGGTTGATTCTTTATGGGAGAAAGTTTGTCATTTGGCCTATTTTTGGGTTTTGGTATTTTCCCCTTTTGAGGGGATACCATCGTTCTTGATTTCTAGAGATTGGACGATGGTGTGTGATTTATATTGAGATTCTTTCTTTTTGTTCATCTCTGGAGGACTCCTTGTTCTCCCATCCTTGTACTGCTGCTTCTTTTTTTGTTCTTATTTTGTTGCCAATCAAAATAAATAAATAAATCAATCAAAAAGTAAGGTGTAACCAGACCAAACATCAAACTCATAATCTCCTAAACATGTCATGACAAGGGTAAACTTTAGTGCTCAGGACTATCCACAACATGGACCCTGTTGAAAATGGCAGTTTTACTAATTTCTAATAATTTGATTTGCAGAATATATATGTTTAGTTCCCAAAAGAAATGAGCTAACATAGCCCATAGTCCGTACAACACTGAATATAACAAAATGAGGACTTATGTCCAACACTTACAAGTTCGTTGGGAAGTTCTGTTACGTTGGGAGTTACAGGATTGGGAGTTGATTGAGTTGATGGGGTTTCTTGAAAGGCTGTATGGGATATCTAGCATAGGGTAGAGGGAAGATTCTCCAAGATGGAGGTTAACTACATCAAGAAGTTGACAGGTGAAGCCTTTCTATGAGCCTTTGATTGGTTGCCATAATTCTTCTACTCTTTGGAAAGCAATCTGGGGATGCCTCCCAAGGTGGCTGTTTTTGCTTGGTGTGTAGCTCATAAAAAAAAAAAACAAATAAAGAAGAAGATCCGAAGAAAGCAGGTGATTGTGAAATGGTGTTAAATGTGCAAACATGACAGAGAATTGGTGAATCACCTCCTATCTGTAGCCAAGCAGCAAGAGATCTTTAGAGTTTGGTCCTTCATTGGTTTGGGGTGGACTGGACTGGACATTTTTCCTTACAGGGGGAAGTGGAGGAAGAACTTGTGGCTATTGATTCCCCAATGCTTCTCATGGATTATTTGGGATTAGCAGAATTGTAGGTCTTTCGAGGGTACAAAAGTTCCTTCTTATAGGACAAAGAAATCTTTTGCAAGTTTTTTTATGTAGAGTTGGGAGTCGAGAGTTGTTAATCCATCTCTTAAGTTATTGATGGACTTTCCGTTTTGAAGGAGACAGGTTCACTTAGTGTGATTTAATTTAAGAGTCAATCCTTCCATGTCGAGGATTAATACAATATCTAGGGAAAAGCAATTTCTTCATGTTTCTTGGCCTTGTCTTTATTGGGTTGTCTCAAAGCATGCCCCTATCATGCTTGATTGTGGGAGAATTAGATTTGGGCCTATCCCATTTCGCTTTGAAAATATAAGGCTCGGAAAGTAAGGCTCTCTAGATTTGAATAAAGGGTGGTGGAAGGATTACAGAGTGGTTGGCTCTCCCGATTTTGCTTTGAAAATATATGGCTCGGAAAGTAAGGCTCTCTAGATTTGATTAAAGGGTGGCGGGAGAGTTACAGAGTGGTTGGCTCTCCCCATTTTTCGCCCAATAAATACCGCTGCAAACGAACCAAGCTGTTCATGAACAACAACTCGACTGGGTTAAGCTAGGCTCATTATACTTGTATTAGTATATTTACCAATTTTGTACCAGATGTGAACACCAATCGATAATGTATAAAGATGGACATTATAGAAAGAGTGGGATGCATTATTCCTCAGTACTCTTGTCGATGTGGGACAAGAGAGCCATACTTTGTTTTAAATCACCGGCATACTATTTTATAAGAGATAACAGGCCCCATGGAGCTATGTCCTGTCGATGTGGGACAGAATAGGGACAGCACACTTACTCATCAACAATGCCATGCCATCAACAAAATGTCATGTGAACATGTAAATGAACTTTTCATTATCGCCCATTCTAACATATTTTCAATTGTCTTCCAATGAAATGGTATTATTATAATTCTACTTATTTATATATGTATATATTTCTGAACACACAGAATGTATATGTATGAACCTTATATATGAACACACATAATCCCATGAGTTATATATACAGTTAGGCACATCACCTATCGTTTCTTCCACATAAAGCACACAGTTATTTTCAAGACAAACACTACAAAATCTCCAAGTCTTCTTTGCAGAGATGCACCTCTTTCTAAGGAGGAAGAAAATGGGTAGCTTTAAGCGAACAAGAAACTGGGTTAGAACAAGAAAAGGCAATTAAGAAATTGGGTTTGGTTTGGTTCCAAATTTCAAGGAACCGTAGGCAGTGGTTTGGTCATTGGTTACTACTAAACCGAAACATGCTCACCCCTAGTAGAAAAAGAAACATCAATTCGGATAGTCTCAGACTTCATTGAATCAAACTCAGTTCCCCTCCAAACCCCACAATTTCACCATAAACCCACATTTTCAACTCTACAGGAATCATGGGGTGCAAACAAGCAGTTCCATTGTTCTCATTGTTCAGCTGGTTTGACGCTCAAAGTCCATTCCCATTGAACCAAGATGCTACATTAAATTGGCATAGTTATTAGTTAGGATGGTATTCAATGAGTGAAGGCAAGTGCCAATATCCTGACTGGCTTTTTGGTTAGTTTTTGTGTAAAGCAGCAATTATGGGAAAAAAAAATGGCGTTTCCCACATTGATCCCCAACAAGCTTAATAGACACCATTTATATATATATATATAACTGGGAACCGTGTCCTAGTGTCACGGACTGAGAAATCCTAATGCTACTCTCACTAGAAAATGTTGGAAGCCAAAGGAGATTGCTAGAACTCTCTAGAGAATGGCTAAAAGATGGGAGGCTCTAATAGAAGAACCTAGAATTCTCTAGAGCAGTCAAGGGGATGGTGGAACAAGGAAGCCTAGGGAGGTTGTAGAGAATGCTGGAAGGTTCTAGAACTCCCTAGAGCTTTGTAGAGAATTGTACATAACTCTTGTATATTCTGGAATAGTTCCTTTGAGAGGATGAGGGAAGGATCTAGAATCCTCTATCCTTGTAGGTCTAGAATAATCTAAGGTGTAGTGGGAGGAAGTGTCTAGAACACTCTCCATTAGAATAGTTCTAGAATGTTCATTTGTAGCCTATATAAAGGTGAGGGCCTCATTTGCCCAAACCACCAAGTGAGCAAGCATTGTAAAGCATTCAACTAATACAACACAAGCATTCCCCAAGAGTTCTCTAAGTTTCTCTAAGACTCTCTTGTGTGTGTATTCTCCTAGCTCCCTTCCACAAAAGGCTTACTTAGGTGCAAGCAAGGCGTGCTATAAGCATCAAAGGCCGCACGGTTGGCTTGGAAAGACTGAGGGTTGATTCAGAAAATCCAAGGCCGTGACACTAGGCAGGGACCTTTGGACCCACCCCAAGAGTGTAAACCCAAGGATCAAGCGACACCCCTAATCACATGATCCAGCCAAACAGGAGAAGCCAACAAGAGACTCAGCACTCTTATATAAGAGTGGGGCCTGACAGAAGACCAATGGTGATCCTTGCAGCAAGACTTGGGTCATCAAACATGAGTTTCTTTGGAAAAAAAAGTTTAATTTTTTGAGCCAACTCAAGCTTGAGCTTTGCTAAAACTTGACAAACTGAGTTCGATTTTGGCTCGTTTGGCTCAACTAGAGCTCAAGCAGAGCTTGAACACATTGCAAAATGATCGAGCTGAGCTTGAACAATGTAATACTCAACTTGGCTAGGCTCATTTGCAGCCCTACCAACAAAGAAGCGGAAACTGCATAAAGATGACTTGAAGAAATAGAATAAGGAGGTGTTCAGGAAGGTGGAAGCTAAGGTGGCCAGTTATTGGAACAAACTAAGCTATTAGATGAGAATAAGGGGGTGTTAGTCTTATATATGAAGAGTTGGTGGAAATGGTTGCAAAAGAAGAAGCAGAGAGGCTAATGATTTTCGAAGAGGGGAGTCGGAGACAAAAATCTAGGACGATATATATATATATATGAAAGGGATACGAAGCAAAAGAATAAATGGAGAGGCTTATGATTTCAGAAGAGGGGAGTCGAAGACAAAAATCTAGGATGATACATACATACATACATATATATATATATTAAGGGGATAGGAACAGTGTTTTTGAGAAGGGAAAAAAAAAAAAAAAAAAAAAAAAGGAAAACAGATTTTGAAAAATCAACCAAACAATTTTCCCATGGGATGGCAAATACTCATAGCAGCTCCGATCACATTGGGAGCTTAATCATTGATGAGAGGAGATCACTTGGGAGGAGGAAATTTCTTTGGCAAATGTGGATTTCTGTGAACACCTTAAGAGACATGGATTAGGAGACCTTTGCTTGAAGCTATGGAGTTAGCTTAAGCACGTCAATTTTTGAAGAAGTTTTGGGGGGCCTTTAAGCAGCAGTCTCAATGGTGAGAAAATGGAAAATCTGGATGGGTTCACTATTGCATTCTTCAGTTCCATCATTATTCGATGTCATGCAACAAGATGTTAAGGATACTATGCAGAACTTGTTTGAAACCAGGGAGTAAAGGCAGACATGGGCCGGGCCAGGGTTGCACTCAAAAGAAAATGTACTGTTGAAATCAATAAATATCTCAACTTATGGGCTTTCGAACCTTAACTCCTCCAATGAGAAAGACTAACAATCCTACTGCTCCATCATTCATCTGTACTTCAAAACCCAGGGCTCATGAAACTTCCGTGTAGAGATTACACTAATCAAGATTAGTCTCAAGAGAGATACGACTCCATTATCTATTACCCCACGTTGTTGCTTTTCACATCAAGTAACACATTCTAGTCTCAAAGCTGAAAAATATTTTTAATTCATCTATGAGACCCATACAACCTCAAGGCCAGTAAGAGATACAGAAATAGTTTTTCATTTTTTATTTTTTTGGATAAGTCAAAACTGGCAAAACACCAGAAACAAAAATAATGATCTGCATATGGAGGGTCAGTAAAACAAAAGTACAACAATCTCTCAATTAAACATCCTTTACCTTACACATTTAGCTTCCCTTCTCTTTTTCCTGTTGCTATTTTTTTTTTTTTTTAATTTAAAAAATATCTTTGAAAAATCATTAAAATTTTAAGCATTCAGCTTTCACTTTCCTTGTCTATTTAAACCCTCATGGAAAACCTTTTTTCTTGTGAAATTCTTCAGTTTTTTCTCAACAAAACTGTGTTTGTCTTTCAGACAGAACAATTAACATAAAACACAGTATAGACACATGAATTGAAATGCTTAAAAGGGCTAAATATGAAGAAAAATAGAATCTCTAATTCTTTCCTTCAACGTGTGGTGCCTAAAATAAAATTTAAAGAATGAATAATTTGGAATTCCACTTAAATAGGTGATCATGAAGAAAGATAAGCAATTTTTATTTTATTTTTTGAACTAAGAAACATAAGCAATTGATCATGAAGAAACATAAGCACTTAACATTTCATCATAAACCAATAACTTACCGCGTCCTCAGGTAAAAGAATACGTTCATTAGCCAAGTATTCACTACTTGTTTCAACAGGAACCATTCTACCTGCTCCAATGCCAGTCTTTTCCTCATTGCTATAGGTTTGAAATCTGTATTTTGGAAGGATACTGAGTTCTGCGTCTGATGCACCTTCCTGCATTTTCACATGGGAATTAACATCAGCAGAAAACTATTGAACAATGACAATCCACAATCTACTTTAGATATCGTGTCTGTCTTGTTAATTGTTCTTTGTTACCTGGCCCGCAACAGCATAAAGAATTGCAATAATGCAAGGCAAGCAGCAACAAAGAGCGATACCAATCAAACATGCCAAAACAACGCAAAAGACGGCAAAAAACACATCAAATGCTAGAAAAACCACGGCCAACCTGCAACATTCGGAATAAGAGATCACTGGAGTCTTCCTCTGCAACTGATAGTTGCATGCTTTCATAACAAATATAGACTTAAAACGAGGCAAACAATGGTTTATGGGCTATTAAGTCAGTGAATAAGATAAACAGAAAACTGTTCTCTGTATTACATTGGTTTTATTTATGCATCTTTTGTTATCGCAACAGGATTATCATCATTGAAAAAGCTAGCTGTCAACTTATTCACCGACATAGACAAATTAAAGGATCTTGAAATTAGATTAGTTCAACACATACCAGTACAGGCGTGGAGCATTTTGCAAAAGAATGTTACCACCAGAAACTACCCAATAGAAGCCAACTATCCACCAGAGAAATGATGCCATTGTATTTACAGACTCACATCGTCTAGTCATACTGAAATCCACAAAATTAGTAACAGATCAAGAGTGAATTCATTCCAGAGCAGATACTCTAGCAGCATAGACAACAAAAACTGAGGAGAGTAATAACACAGTCGGAAGTTTATTAGTTCAAATTAGTAGAGACATTTAGCCATCATAGGAGTGCCATGATTTCAAATTGTGGCAATGGTCAAGATAAGGGTTACTTACTGCCACTATGTTACATGAACTTGGGTACAGGCATAGGGTGTGGCTATGAGTCTTGAGTGTCTGATTCATCTAATTCCCATGTCCAAGGACATAGGGATGCAACAAAATATTCATATTTCTTAAAAAGTTTTTATTTTCTAGGGTGAAATAATGTTCTCAAGGTGTCATAGAGTATTTCATATATAATATGGGGTTTGTTGTATTGTTTTATGATTAACTCAAATTACTAAATATTCTTGCTAAGTGAATGTCCTACTAAACATGTCGGACCATATCTCACATACCTTGCCCAAGTGTTGAATATCTAACATGAGTAATATGTTTTAAAATGAGAAAACCATTAGCAAAGATGTGAATTCTTTTTTTCACATTCAAAAACTGCAAAATTAATCAAAATAGATATTTTTGCTAGATTTTAATGGATAGTGGGACATTTCTAGATGCCAAGATATGATTGGTTATAAATACTGCAGCCTGAGTCAACATCAACAAGAGTCAAGGGTGAGCAACAATGGAGGCGATAGGCTAGGCAAGCATGGGTGAGTTCTGTGTCATAAGAGATGAGGGAGACCAGAGCCAGTGTAGCATTATTGGGTATACATATGTATGTGTGTGTATAATGTTAGGAACTAAAAAGCACAAACACAGACACAGATACAAATGTGGACATTAACATAGACATGGGAATTTCAAAAAAATGGGGACACTGATACAGTGAGGACACAACAATAAAAAATATTATACATATATATATATATATATTATTTTCTATGTAAACCAATATTACATTTACAAACAATCAAAATTAACAAAAACTATCACTAATTCAATATAAATAAATAAATAAATCTCACTCTTAACTCATATTGTTTATGTCTTTTTTATGGTGATCTTTTAATTATTTAAATTTAAACAAAAGGTAATAAACATTCAATATCAAACATCTATCAAATCGGGATTCATATCGTGAATCGAAATGGCCTCATACCAAATCGCGAATCAAATCAAATCGTAAATCATAAAGATTCGGTCACTTTTTCTAAATTACTTAAGAACATATATCTACATATTTAGCTATTAAATATATCTTATGAATATGAAATATTTAGGCTTAAATCAATGAAAATATTATTTTCAATGATAATCACGTAATTTAATAGGTAAGAAATTAAGAAAGGTTTCTATGTAAGATCACCATCTTATCTTTTTCTTTTTTAGAAATTTCTTATCAACCATTCTTAATAAATATAATAACCAAATAGACAAACTATCAATTTCTAAAGTAACAATAATTAACAACGATATTGATAATTAGACAATAAGTATACATACTTTTCTAAGTAACAGTGAGCAAATCATAAAAAAGAATTATTTAGAATCTTTTATTTTAAAACCTAAAACATTTTAAAAGGTATAACTGATCTCACACATGTAAAATTCAATTTATTAAAATAGCAATAGATAATTCATAATATAACTTTAATCTTAAACATCTTTAAAAGATATATTATAATTTTTTAAAGGTGAAAAAATGAGAAGAAATGTTAAAAATATGTAGGGACTGACTGAATTTGATTGGATCCTATTAAAAACTCCATGATCACTAAAATAATAACAAATCATGTGTATATGTTGGTTATTTTGGTACTAAACGTTATTAAAAGTTGTATTATGTCATTTTCACTAAAAAGATGGAAAAGAAAAGAGTTAAAAATATGTTGGACACAATAATTTCAAAAATTGCATGAATCATAAAAAGTAAATCAAATCGTGAATCGATTGTGAATCATGCGATTCACTAGAGATTCACTTCTTAAATAGATTTACTTCTAAAATAGATTCACCTATAGATTCGTATTGATTTTGCAAAAATTGCGAATCAAATCGTGAATCGAATCACCAATCGTAAGATTCTGATAACAGAGGTTTGATTTGGTTAACCAAAAATAAAATTGTCTTTGACAAGGCAAAAATTAACTGGGGGAAGATTATTCAGTCGGTAAAATTGAGTATGAATTTTCGGGTGAAAATAAAGCACTAAAAATTATCAGTTAATTTAAATGAATTCCTATACAACATTGAAGGGGTTTGATGTTTGAAACTATGGAGGTGATGATATTATTGTTGGAATGATTTTGTGGTTCGCTTGATATGGTTATGAGCTTATCTATTTTTGCTCTATTTGATGTGTTGCTACTGTTAGTTACCCTAGTGTACCTTTGTGAGCTGAGAAATTATGTTGTGTAATTTCTGGTGTATAAGCAGTTGGAATTTATGTGAGATGGTTTGATGTTGATGTTCACTTCCCCAAGGGCAATTTTTGCTGATGAATGTTGCTCTTTATTTGATTTGGGTTTGCATATGGGTGGACTCTTAGTTTCTTCATCTAACTCTTGATAGATGCTGCCTCTGGGTATAATAGAAGAGAGAAAGAGGAATAGTGCAAGGGTAAAATAGTTTTTTGATGGCTAACGTTAACATATGTTGGATTGCAAATCAGTTTAAAATCACAAACATAGGTAAAGTGCTCCAGGCTCAAAGTACAAGAGATCAAATGAATTTTCCCTTTATTTCGCAACATTACAAATTTCTTATTAAAGAAAACATTAATTACTTCATTGAGATTTTGACTTAAAAAGGGTCTCAAAATCATTAAAGTGGGCATAGAAGAATTTAATACCGAAAGCCAAGCAATTCTTCACCTATCCCAATATGCCTCACACTCAATATGCCTCGTGCTAAACCTTGTCGTCCTCATCCTTACCTACTCAATACAAAGTACGATTGAAAAGCCCAGCACACACTTCTCCTTAAAACCTAGGTATTAAAGAGAAGAAAACTGAAGCCTTATAACCAACACAAATGAAGCAATTTCAGGCAATGTGGGACACATTCCAACACCCCCTCCTAGACCACAACATACAGTAGCCAGACAAACAGCACACCAGGCACAAGCCCAACTAAGTTCTGATACCAAATTGAAAAGCCTAACCCATACTTCTCCTTAAAACTCGGGTATTAAGGAGAGAAAAACTGGAGCATTATAACTAGCACAAATAACATATAGTAGTCAGATAAAGGGCACACCAGTCACAGGCCCAATCAAGTTCTGATACCAAATTAAAAAGTCCAGCCACTTCTCCTTAAAACCAGGTATTAGGGAGAGAGAAACTGGAGTCTTATAACCAGCACAGTTGAGGCAATTTTAGGCGATGGACGACAACATACAGTAGCCGGACAAACGGCACACTAATCAAGTTGAATTTTGTAATTGTCGTTGATAGAGTCAAGTAGAGAAGAAGTATTCATGTAGCCGAGCCCATTTGATGGGACTTAAGGCTTGGTTTGGCATTAAGGTTGACTATAAAGAGATAACAAAGACAAAAAAAAGAAAAGAACACAAAAGTTTAACGTGGTTCAACCAATATTGGCCTACATCCACACACACAAAGCCCTAGAGGGCTACATCTTTCATTCACTCAACTTAATACTCTTGTTTATATGATACACCATATATATAGAGTAAGAGATACAATCAAATCTCTTCAGTTAAAGAATTGAAATAAATCAAAGATACAAAAAATCATAATAAGTATAAATCATGAGATCTCTATATATTCTAATATCTTCCATATCTTGTAATATCTTTGACAATATAATCTTATATCCAACACTCTCCCTCAAGTTGGAACACGGAACGGTTGAAGTAAAGTATTCAACTTGAACTCGAAAATAGAATGATCATTACAAACAATTATAATGAAGTTGCGAAAAAACAACAATTGTAATAAGTCCCTTTAATTACAACTTCAATGAACATAGCAAGGAATCAAGATCTTGAAACAGAGAAATGTGCATTGAATCAATCATGATGGTAGTAAGAGAAACCAACTAAGAGAGAGAAAGCAACAAGGCCGAAGCAGCGGCAAATCACCATAAACAGAAAGGCTGAAAAACGGCATCTCACAAAGAATGCTACCGAACAAACCGGTAACAAACCATAAATAAAAAAAGAACCAAATATGTGTTCACCATACAAACATAAGGACCCTAAAAGGGTAGAGAAGTAGCAGGAAAACTCAGTGTATCACAAAATAATGCTATTGAACCCATCGACAACCCCAAAATAAGTAAAAATCATAAAATTTGTTTACCATATCAGCAAACTAGTGATCAACTCAAGGAAGAGGGAAAAACATCTCGATAACAAAAAAATGTAGAGTGAGAGAGTTCTCCTTAGAGAAACATGCCTAGGGTTTAGTAGACTCTGATACCAAGTTGAAAAACTCAGCACATGCTTCTCCTTAAAACTCAGATATTAAGGAGAGGGAAAACGGGGCTTTATAACCAACATAGATGGGAAAACTCCATTGGGACACATTCCAACAAGTACAACATAAGAAATTTTCCTACTTTAACCCAATTTTCTAATTATGGTCCTCTGGCTACTAATATAAGCATTCTCTTCCATATTAATGCACTCATCTCTCCAAATTCATATCTACGTCACCGTATTCTTATAATTTAAACTTCAAGCTTAAAGTGCCTTAAATTTTTCAAGACATCTGAATTGGGAATAAGCTAAACAAACACAATAATTTAACTTAATACTATAATAAATGTCTATAATAAACTAAAAACCCTGGAAAACAAGTGATAAATTTATCCTAGCTTCAAATTCAGAACTAAAATGGGTTTTATTAGCTGACCTCGATCTAGTAGTAATCCCTAAAGCCCCAACAGTGTCATCATCATTATCAGTCTCATTAGAATCCAAATTCGAATCAGGCCGCACTGCAACAGCCACCGCCGCCTCCTCATCCCGGCGGAACCTCCTCCAGTTCCTCCTGCTATACTCCAACCACACAAGAACCACATGCACCGAACACTGCAAAGCATAGCCACAGATCCAAATCCTAATCGGCACATTAGTCTTCTCACTCATTGAGCAAAACATCACCACCACCGACACCACCACGAACGCCATGTTCCACATCATGTCCAGCGCCACCACCGGCCGAGAATAACCCCAGTCGGCCCGCCGCTCCTCCAGCTGCTGCGCCGCCGTCTCCCTCACCAGCATCGACGCCCCCCTCCGGCCCGTCGCCCGGCCAAGAAGCAGCGCCAGAGTCGTCGGCCTCCCCGCCTCCTGCCGCGGCCGAAGCAGCGGCGCCACCGTGTCAGTCTCCGTCGCCGCCGCAGAGGTCTCCGCCATTGGAAATTGAATTCTAGAGAGAGAAACTCGGAGGAGGTTGAGGTCTAGAGCGAAAACAGGTGTCTACTACCAGTACCATATTTGCACCGAATATCTGTTTCCTGGGTTGAAAGGTAGATGGGAGTGTGGGACGACGTTTCAGATAGAGAATTTAAAGATTTTAAAATTTAGAATGGTTAAATTACACTTTTGTCCCATTTGATTTTTAAAATTTATTTTTTTATGTTTAATTTTTTTAAATTAATTTTTATTTAAAATTAGATTAAAAAAAGAAAAAATATTTGTAGCTCGAAAATCTTGGCCCCGAATCCCCCTAATCCGTGAAACGACATCGTTTCACGGATTTAATTTTCTTTTCTTTTTTTTTTTCTTGAAGAGCAGAGAGGAGAAAGAGAGAGAGAGGAGAGAGAGAGCAGAGCGAGAGAGAAAGAGAGATCATCGCACCGGATCGTCGAGCCGTCGTAGCCATGCCCCGATCGTCGCGACCTCTCCTCCTCCCAATGAATATGCCCTCCCTCCTCCTCCTCCTCCTCATCCTCCTCCTCCTCTCCTCCTTCGTCTTCTTCAAAAAAACACAAAAGGGATTCGGGGGAGCTCGGATTCGAGCTCCCAATCGCGGTTGTTAAAAAAAATATATCACATTAACTGTCATATACTAACATAAAAATATATAGCGCAAATGTTTGGGAACTTGGGCTGAGAAGATTTTTTTGACTAAAATAGTCAATATAGATAGAATAAATTAAAATAGTTAATAAGATAAAATATCACATTTAAATCATAATTATTTTACTTTTTCTTCTATAACTATCAAATCAATTAAAAAAATTAATTATCATTCTAAATATAACTTTTTTAGTCAAATTAAAATAGTTTAAAAATTAAAAAAATTATTGATATTTGAATTTGTATAAGATACATTAATTATATATAATATTAAATATTTTTATATCACGAAATTGTCAATATGTCATTAACTTTTGAAGTAAAATGAAAAAAAAAAAAAAAAAAAAAAAAAAACATAAAGATTAAAGTGAAAAAAAAAAAAAACTTTTAGAGTCATACTTAGGCCTCGTTTGGAAATAGGTTAATTTAGTAATTTTTTAGCTATTTGGCTAAAATATGAGCTAAAAAAAACTAATATGTTTGGGATGATTTTTTGACTTTTTACGAAAAGTTGTGCAAAAAATAGAGAGAAAAGAGAATCTTTGACTTTTTAGTATGGATTTTTAATTTTTTGACTTTTTTAGTAACTTTTTGACTAAACGAGTTGCTTCCCAAACAAGGCCCAAGGAATAACTAAATATAGAATGGGTAAAGTGTAATTTACCTTTTTGAATTTTTCGGATTTTCTTTCTCGGATAAAACTACAGTTTCTAGAAAAGAGTAAGGTCAAGTTTGGGAAGTCTCAAAAAATTCAAAAAGTTACTCAAAAAGTTAAAAAGTTATCACTATTCACCAAAAGTCAACAATTACGGCTGCACAACTCACAATTCTAATTTTCCCTTACAAATCAATTTTTGCAATTTTTTGTTACACATTTTTTCATAAAAAGTCAAAAAGTTAACCCAAATATTCATATTTTCAACCTCAACTTTTTAGTCTAAAAAGACAAATAGTACACTTATTTAGGACATCCCAAACAATTCCTAAATTATAGGACGTGATAGTGGGTGTAATGGTTTAGTACATTTTAGGGAGTAGAGGATTGTTGGCCGTTGAATTGTAGGAGTTGTAAGATTAGTGATGATGTGGCATTCAGATGAAGTGTAGGAAAAATTATTCATTGTCTCCGGATAAATGCAAGTGTGTCTCAATCTAAATATTATTGGTTAAATAATAATTTTCACTATTTGTTTGTCTTTTTTGAGAGAGATAATTAGGTACTTGTCTAAATATCAACAGTGTGAAATAATGTCTGTGGGACAGTGAATAATTTCTCAAATGTTGAGAAGGTTTGATAGGATTGGAATGTGATGCATGGAATAATTTTGACAACTACAAGTCAATGGGTGAATGCGTCGAGGAACATGGGGTTGGTAAAAGAATGAAGGGGGGACCGGATGATAAATTGGACTTCACCTCGTACGGACTTATCCTCGTTTGGGTGAATTACACCAATAGTATTTATAGTTTAGGATTTGTATCATTTTAGTTGTTAATTTTTTAATTGTGACACATTTGATCTTAAATTTTGAATCTTATTTTAAATAAGGACAATTGAAAATATCATTAGATTTTTTAAGGATAAAATCGTCAATTTGATAAAATATAACTAATTTGACAAAAATAAATATTAAACAAATATTTTTAAAGTTTTAAAAATTATTTTTACCCACTAAAAATAAAATTATGTAAAATTGATAAATCTTTTAGACATTTATTTATGTTTTTTACCAAATTAATTTTTATTATGTGTTTGGATGATGATCATGTAAAATTAATTTTTAAAAATTAATCATGTAATTTTTATTAATTTTTATCAATTTTACATAATTTTATCATTAGTGGATAAAAATAATTTTTTAAAAATTAAAAATATTTTTTTGACATTTTTTTTTGTCAAATTAGTTTATATTTTATTAAATTGACGATTTTGCCCTTTAAATTAAATAATGGTATCTTCAATTATTCTTATTTGGAACAAGATTCAAAATTCAAGGTCAAATGTGTCACAATTAAAAAGTTAAGAACCAAAGTAACGGGTAACTCTATTTACACACCACTCATTTACTCACTACCCACCGTTTCTCAATTTTTTTTATTACAATTGTGTCCCTCAATTAAATTACTTTTTTAGACAAATCTTTAACCCTAATTTCTCATACACACCTAAACACCACCACTGCAATCCACAAGCCTTCAATTTCGAATCAGCGCCGACGCCGCTCCCTCGCCTTTCTTCATACTTCTTGTGACTCCACCTCTTTCATCCTCAAGCCTCGTCACGCCTCTAATCTTCCACATCATCCTCTTCCTCTTTCTTCTTCTTCTTCTTCTTCTTCTTCTTCTTCTTCTTCACCGTGAAACCCTAATCTGTCCCTTTGTTTTGCGGCGGATCTCTCTCTTTCGCGCAACAGCGAATCTCTCTCTTTATGCGATTTGGGGGTCACGATAGATGAGGGTTGTGGCAGAGGTGCATCACGGCGGTGAGGGGCTGCAATTTTACAAGGAAAGCAGATCTTGATGGCTATGGCTGATGACGACGGTCGGAAGTAGAGAACAAGTGTAGACTCGAATAAAAAGGGAAAAGAGAAGGTGCATGAGGAGGGCTGTGAGAAGTGGCGAAAGGGAGGCGACGAAAGGGAGTGGCGACCTGAAGGGCTGAGTAGGAATGGTGATTGGTGGCTCGCTGTTGATGGCGACAACAGGGTGGAGTTGAGGTTAGGGTTGTGATTGGAGAAGATGGGGATAGTTTGGGAATATTGAAAAATTAATAGTGTGCATTGAGTGAAAAATAAAAAAATAAAAATTAGATGTGGTGTGAAATGAGTAAATGGTGTGTATTGAAAGAGTTTATGGTGTGTAAATAGAGTCACCCCAAAGTAACACGAGTTCCAAACTATAGAGACTGTTAGTGTAATTTGCCCTTCTCATTTTGATTGTTATTGATAGAATTATGCAACATGCTGTCTAATTTATTGAAATTATATCAATTCTTATTATTTTATGCTATCTTATTTATTAATTATAGATTAAATTTTAAAATTTATAATCCTTATTTAAAATCGCTCTGCTCTGTTATAATTAATACATATATATTTTTTATTTTCTAATAAAATATCAAAATAAAAATGAATATGAAAGAGATTTAAGATGTGAAATTTGTTACAAATTAGAAGTTATATATATGAAACATATTATATAAAATTAGTTTGTGTTATATATATGAAAAATATTATGTAAATTAGTATTATATATTATGTAAATACTTGATAATTAGTTAAAATATTCTTCAATCCGCCAATCTACTCAAAATCGCTCAAATCGCAATTTATCAACCGCCAAACCGCCATTCGGTTTATAATTTTACTTTCAAACCGCCCGAATCGTACTACGCACCCGCCTAATTATTGGGTTGATTAATCGGGATAAGCTCCTTTTTATAACTCATTTTTTCATATTTTTTTTTATAAGTTTCAATTTGTATTCGTATCAATCATTTAAATCATTCATCTTATAGGTCTTACAATAAAGGTCATTCATGCCAAAAATTAATTTCATCAGAAAATTATAAATATAAAAATAAATCGCATTTTATTTTATAAAATAAATGGTAAATATAATTAAATTTAAACAATTGATTTTATAAAACAAAATGTGATTTGTTCTAATGTTTATAGTTGTCCGATGAAGTTGAGTTTTTGCGTGGATGACCTTTATTATAACTTACGAGATAGACGGTTCGGATGATCAATGCGAGTCCAAATTAAAAATCATTAAAAAAAAATTTTAAAATTAAAAAAAGAGTATGAAGAGGTATGGAGAGATGGTATAGAAGGGAGCTCAACCCTAATTACTCACAAGTGTTGCTGTTATGAAGACAAGTGGATCATTAAATCCCATAAATGTTTATATTAATTAAAAAGTCGTTCTGCATATTAAAACACTCATTCTTTCTCCTTTTTTTTTCTTTTTTTTTTTTTTTTTGTTTTAGTCCCTCTAGATAGCTCGAATTCTTCAAGGCTTGAATTTTGGCATCTTTTTTTTTTTGTCTTTTCTTTTCATCTTCCTCTGCCTTCATGTATCTGTTCTTCATCTGTTTTTTTTCTTTTCTTCTTCCATAACTCAGAATCAAAAAAATAGATAGAGGAGAGAAAAAATCAAACAAGATCTGTGTACACAGATCTTCTCCACCACCCCTCTACTTCTTCTATTCTTCTTCTTCTCATTCTTTTGTATTGTCTGCTCTACCACCACAACACCCAAAATCAAAATCCACAGATTGAAGAACACATAGAGAGAGAGAAAGAGATACACAAAACAGAGAGAGAGGGATACACAAAACACGGAGAGAGTGTAATAACCAGACCCTCACACATGTTTTCTGATATATTTTCCGTCCTTATTTTGTGCTTTTAAATGCTTGATGTGAAATTTGACGCGAAATTAAGATTAAGTAAACAAACTCCATGTGTTAGGGTGTCTATCTGTTTCACAAGAACATTTTCTGTCACTATTAACACATTTGAATTAGAAATTGGAGGCCTTAACGGCTTAATTATCTGAAATTGATTATATATCTGTGATCAGCATAATTTTTAAGTAATATTAGGCATGTTTACGAAATTTCAATTTCGGAATGATTAAACGATTGGATTTTGTCCTATTCACCTATTAGATATATCTTATATCTCATGTCTTCATGTTCTTTAAAAACACTTGACTTGGGAGGGGGATTTTCGTGGCTATCTCCTAGAGAGGAAAAACAAAAGAAGAGAAGAAGGAAAAGGGGGGGAAAGTTCAACAAGGAAGGGAATTGGGGATTAAGTTAGGAGGATCTTTGAAAGTTTTAAAGCTCAAGGTATGTTAAATTTATTTTACATGAGAATTCTCCTTCCAATTGTGGAGAAGGGTTTGTTAGTTTCATATGTATATTATTAGGGTTGTAATGGAGAATTGTGTGTGATTCATGTTTGATTATAAAAGTTGTGCTCATCAATGAGTTGTTTTGGGATCTAATTTAAGTGTTGTGTAGGATTTCTACTTCAATCTTTAGTTCCATGCCAAACCCATGAAAGCATGCTTATGTGTTGTGTTATGTTTATGAACATAAGAAACTTGAATTAAATGATGGAATTTGAAAGAATGGTGACTTGATCAAGCTTCTAATCATGTTTATTTATGATAATTTCATCATGTTTATTTTTGTGGTGTTCATCATGTTTAAGCTTCTAATCATGTTTGCTTTGCGGTGTTCATCTTATGATTCATGTTATAGCAAAGTTGGGTTAATGTATGCCATTAATTGAACCTTGTTTTGCATGTAAAATGAGTGGGTGTTGTTGAAATTTGGTGTTGAAAACGGATTGCCCAAAACAGGGGTCACCACCGCCGCGTCGCGGAGTCATGCCGCACGTCGGACCAAAGAAGAAAAAGCGAATGCCTCATCTCTGACCACTCGGAGGGGGAATACCACACGTGCGGTGCATGGCCGCTCGAGCGAAGGGTCCGACCGCACATGCGGCCCGGGCTGGAAAAGTGGTTCGCTTAATTTTGCATGCTTGACTCTCTTGTATTTTTAGAACATTTTTCTGATGATTCTAAGATGGTTGTAAATTCATGCAAAGTGTAATGACTCAGGAAATGACTTAAGAAAGAAAAGGGAATTAATGTGCAAGTTTTGAATGTGTGCAGGACACACTCCGGGAGGAAGTAACACGTCATCTCAACACTGTGAGTAGTAGTACATTTTACTTACAGCTAACGAATGCCATAGCATTCTATTGTATATATTAATTATGCACGTATGCAAATGATTAAAGGAATGTAAATGTATGATTACTTTGCCTACTCTCATGCTATCTGGACCTATGGTCAATATGTTTCAAGGGCTATTATGCCATATGTTTCAAGGGCTATTACGCCACATGTTTCAAGGGCCTTATGCCACCATATTTCAAGGGCTCCATGCCATATTTTCAAGGGCTTATAGCCATCATGTTTACGTTGTAAGATTGGGCCTAAGGCCGTCATGTACTTAGCACAGAATCAGACTAACTATGTGAACTCCGCATTTTTATATGCATTGATGTATATTATGTTTCAAGTTAAACATTGTTTTAATTATGTATTACTATTTACTGAGCCCGGCTCACTCTCTGTTATGTCTGTTTCTGTAGGTCATCAATCAGGTGGTCAGTCCTAGCCATAACGCCGCTTTCTTTTGTCAACCTTTTCGTGTCCAGGCACTATACACGACCTTTCATTTTCTGAAATTGTTAAGATGTTGGCTTGCTACTTAAGTGTCCATCTAAGGTTGATGTATATAACTTTTATGTTTTGTATACGCCCAATTATAGGACTGGGACTGTAATCGTGTATGTATATAACTGGTGCTCTGGGATATAGTTTGGACTTTATCTATCCACTGTGATGCATGTGTTGTATATGATCCTGGAATAATAGAAATAGCTCAATAGAGTATGTTTGTATCTATGTTATGTTAGAATTTTATGCTTCCGACAAGGCCCCGTAGGTTATGTATACCAGGTTATGTCCGTTTCTGAATAGGTCATGCCCAAACTTTTAGGGGCGGGTTTAGAATGTGATAGAGAGAGAGATACACAGATCTATACACACAGATACACACAAAAAGAGAGAGAGAGAGAAAGATACACAGAACACAGAGAGAGAGAGATACACAAATCTGTACAGATCTATGGATACACACAAATACACACATAGAGAGAAAAAGATAGACACACACACACAGAAAGAGAGAGAAAGAGATACACGGAAACAGATCTATACAGATCTCTGTATACACACAAAGGATGGTGGCGCCGATGATGGCAACGCCGGTGATGGGTGGAGCTCTCTCTCTCTCTCTCTGTGTTCCCCCTCCCTCTTCTCTCTTTTTTCTCTCTTCCTCTTTCTTCTCTCTCTTTCTCTCTCTCTTCCTCTCTCCCTCTATTTCAGAGATAAAATAAATAAATAAATAAATCCAAAACAACGTCGTTTTTTAATTTGGACCACTCGAGCCTCAAAAATTTCGAGCTCTAAAGCATTTTTCTTTTCATTTTTGATAGAAAAACGACCAGTAACCATTGATTGGGGTTCAACAACCACCGATAGTTTGTTGCGGCCACTCCTTCGCCTCACCTCTTTCACCTTCAGTAAACCCCTCCCTATGTCCTCTTACACTTCCTTCTTTGTTTCCATTGCTGACTAGAGCTCCATCTTCATCATTCTCTGTTAGATTTAGGCTAGATCTACATCATATCCGGCCAGATCTAAATAAAAAATGATCATCGGAGTATAATCCTCTCTATATATGTCTATCTCCATCATTTGATTTATCATTTTTTCTTCTTTTTCTTTACTACACACTTCTTTTTCCCATTTTAATAAAGAAAATTTTCAAGTTTTGAACAAATATTTTTTTAGTTTTAGTTACAGATCGTGAAAACTAGAAAATTTTATGGTTTTTTTTTCTGTTTCAATTGTGTTTTGATAAATTACAAACAAGCAAACTGATAATTTGTACATTTTTGAAATTGCAAATTTATATAGTTCGATGAACAATAAATTCAAACTCTAATTTTTACAATTTTGTGAACTAAAAATTATGTTCTCTGTATTTCGTATTTTGTGGTGTTGGAGAGGATGTGATTAAATTTTGCTATATTTTCACTTTAATTTTTTTTTCTTTCTTCTTCTTTTTTTTTCGGCAATATTCTGGACATTCTAGTGAGCTTCTAACGATGTTCTCAATGTCCGGTGACTTCTGGTGACGTTCAGAACATTTCAGTGATTCTTTAGCAACTTTCCAGCGATGTTTCGCAATATTTCAAGGCTCCAGTGACTGTTTGACAAGAGTTCAACGATGGTCCGACAGTGATGGATGTGGCAACGATAATGACAATGGAACATGAGGACTTGTTGGTAACATTTAAAAATGAACATAACTTTTGGTGCACCAAAAAATCATAAGGACTTTTTGGTACACACGTCTCCCTAACAAGACTTTTTCTTCTAATTTAACAGGACTTTTCAGCCAATGCCCCATTATTATTTTGTCTTTTTCTAGTTTAGTCTTTAAATTATTATTATTATTTATTTCAATTTTACTATGTTTGATTTTGAATTTTTTAATGAGATTCTTTTATTCAACTCTTTATAAAAGATTTTGTATTAGTTTAAAGATTTTGTATTAGTTTAAGGACAAAACTATCCTTAGTGTACTTTCATTAGCCCACCAACTTTTGAACATCTCTTCCACTGTCGATGACTACCTTCGATCGGGAGAAGAAGAAGAAGAGAAGAGAATAGGAAAAAGAGAGAAAAGGCAAGAAAATTCAAAAAGCTAAAGATTCAAGCTTAGAAATTCCAAGAAAATCAATACGAGGTAAGAAACTCAACCCTCTTTCATATTCTCATATCAAAACATCACCAAAAATTTATTAGGAATAAGTGTTGGAAGATTGAAATAAGAAGGAAGTAGGAAAGTTTGGAAGTTAGGAAAGAATTTGAGGAAATGATAGAAAAACTATGTTTTGAACTAATTTAATGTAAGATTTAAGCAAGACAATCATTATGCTATGAACCTACACCTTTTATTTGTGATTAAGAAGTTTTAGATCTTGATTTTGAAGGATTGAAATCATTGAATGAAAAAATAGGATTTAAAAGGTTAAGAAACTTGAAATAAATTATCTATTGCTTGTTAAATCCTTAAATTCATGCATAATACTAAGTTTTTATTACTCCTTCATTATATATATGATTATTAGGATGTTATAGATCAAGATTTGGGATTTGAAAGCTTGAAAATTGGGTTTGGAAGTCATAGAACAACTTGGAACAGAGTAAACCACGAACTACAGAAATCTGGTCTGCAGTTCACTGCTTGAGCAGTGAAAAGGCTGCTCGAGTGGACTACCCTGAAACCTGGCTGAGTCGGTTAACCGCTCGAGCAGTTGAAGGCTGGCTCGAGCGCACTTTTGCAACTCTCAGAATCTAGTCTTGTAGACCTGAACTTCTAGAAAGATTCATTCACCGTTCGAGCGGTAAAGAGACCACCTGAGCGGACTGGTCATTTTTAGCATAGTTTTACATCTTGTTTCACTTGATTTCCTCCCTTTCTTTGGACACTTTTAGGTGTGTTTTGAAATCTAGACATAAAGGTAACATAATTGGAAACTCACTTAGGGCATATTTAAAAAGAAAAGAAAATTAAAGTTTAATAGCGTAACCAACTAATATAGGAAGATAAGGATTATTCAAATATTTCAATGTTTTGTTCTTGTCATGTATATGTCAAGCTTGAGGAGGTTCAAATCCTTATTCATGGAGCTCATAGTGAGTAATAATTTAGTAATGCTATGTTGACAAATTATGTTTTCAATACCAAACTTGATTATATTTACAAGCTTATTATGTTTTACTATAAATGAACATTCTATACTTTTATATCATGTATTTAGATGGCATTCTTGGACCTTGTCCCATGATTAGGGGAATATCCAATCACCTTGTTATGGCCAAGCTCATCTTGTTATGTTTAGCCGATACTCAGGCCGGTTAAACACCTTGTTTTCCTTAAATGCTCATCACTATGCACTTTGTATGCAAGTCAAGTTATGCTTTGTCTTGTACAAGAAATTATGTTGTTTTGAAAGAATGTTTAAAACTCTCAATGTTCATTCATTTACCACCGTACTTTATTACTATTCACTGACAACAGCTCACCTCTCTCCCTTATATATATGTAGGTGAAGACGTGGACCAAAGACCTGAAGAGGAGTTGCACTAGAACCTTTTGTCTTTTTGTCTTTGGAAGAAATTGTAACTTTGGAACTAGAGTGTTGTCTTTTTGGTTTGGTCTTTGTAAGAGTGACTTTTGTGCTTGTATCTTTCCTTTCATTGTGTAAATATGTGAATAACAAAGTAAATAAATAGAATGTATGCTTGTGTTGTTCTTATCTTACTTATACAACAAGAATACAAGTATTGATAAAATGAAAGCAAAACAATTGAACCATCTTAACTCAATTTTTTCTTCTCTAATTAAACATGATTTAAGTCGGCTTCTAGCTATGCTTAATTTTTGTTTAGGTTCAAAACATGCATAAGCATGTCTGGTGGGTCAAAAGAAGCGAAAAGAACTCAAAACGGACAAATGCCCTGTCTGGCCACTCATGCGTTGGAATTGGGCCGCACGGGCAGAGGGTCATGCAGAAAGTACACAAGATTGGCCTCATGTGCACCGGCCTCGGTCGTACATGCAGTGGCTGGGCTGCTTGAGCAGTGGCTTAGGCTGCTCGAGCAATGGGTCAAGTTGGGACAAGTTGTGTTCTATGCTAATGCGCCCAATGGTGGTCGCTCAAGCGCCTAGCAAGAAGAAGTCGGGGCTGAAGCTATTCTTCGAGTTCTTGGACTTCCTAACTTGATTTTCTTCATTCCCAACCTCTAAACATGATTTCTAAGGTACAAAAACATATACATATATATATGATGCACAATCCATGGGAAAATATGTTTATGCATTGAATTCAAAGTTTCAATGATCAAACCAGGATTTTTCTTCAAAAATTCTTCAAGATTCATTCTTTTTCAAACTCTTTCTCATTCCTTCATTTTCAATCTCTAAAACAAGATTTCAAGGCTTCAAAACATGCAGTAATGATGCAAAACCAACAAAAGCTCATTTGTATGCAAAAATTTCAAAGCTTAGAGAACTAAAAACAAATTTCAATCCATGAATTCATCTAATCTAGTTTCCTTTTTCATATTTTCTTCATTTTCTTCATTTTAATCCTTCCAAATCTTAGCCTAAATGAATTTTTAGCTAAAGCAACAATACTAGGTAGAAGGTTGAGTTTCTTACCTATTGATGATTTTTCTTGAATTTCTAGGCTTGAATTCAATCTCCTTTTGATTTTCTTCTTCTTTCTCCTTCTTTTTCCTTTCCTTTTCTTCTCTTTTTGCTCTCAAGAACCCAATTTCTCCCAACTTCTCCATCTTTCTCCAACTTTCTCTCTTTTATAGGACTTAATTAGCTTAAGTTACTAACCACTCCATTAGCTTAATTAACCAAGCTTAACTCTAATTAATCATACTTAATCTCTAATTCTCATTAGCCTAATTAAACCTAAATAGTCCCTAACTAATTCTACTTAACTTTCGTTAATCCCGCTTAATTTTTAATTAAGTGCTCATTAAACTCTACTTGTTAGACTATGATCATTAAAGCACTATTTGGTAGGGCTTATTTTCAGCTTATTTAAGCTTTTAACTTAATTTAAGTTGTTTTGGTGTGTTTAGTTTAGCTTAATAATACAAATTATAGCTTTTTATTAGTCAAAAATCAGCTTTTTCTTTGAGTGAGAGAGGAAAAGCTTTTTTGAAACAGCTTAAGCGTGCAGCTGCTATTTGAGGGTCAAAATGACTTAAATGCCTCTCACAATTTCAAGTTATTACAAGTGTGCCATGTATATAAACCAAAACATACTCATTTATGTCTCTCGCATGAACTAGAGAAGCGATTTCTGGAGAATTGAGGTAATTTCTGGCAAAGGGAGGTGATTTCTAGTTCTGTCTCTCTCTTTGCGATCTTTGTTTCTCTCTCTCTCTCTCTCTCTCTCTCTCTCTCACACAATCTGAAACTCTCTCTGTCACCACCGCTATCGTGATTTGAAACCCTAACAAGAAGGGCAAAACCCTTTCGTCGCCATTACGACCTGTAAAATAGCTTTTTGAGTTGTTCTCACTCTATCTCTCTCTCTTTCTCTTTCTCTCACGAACCAGAGGGGCAAAGCCCTAGCTCACTATCGCATCTATGTGATGATCGAACGATGACAAACCAGAGCTCACCATCAACGGCGTGGCGATCTCTTTATTGTAAAATGAAGAAAAATAAAAAAGAATGAAGAGAAAAAGAAAAGAAAATAAAATAGTTTAATGAAAAAAAATTGTGATTTTTATATTAATAAAAAATATGAAATAATAATTAAGCCATTAATGAAATAAATTTTATATTAATTGATACTAATTAAGCCATTAATTGATAATAAATTAAATTTAAAAAAATTAATAAATATTCATGTATTTATAAACTAAAATGAATATAAAAAAATAATATGTAATGAAATCACAACAGTAATATAAATACATGAATATAATTAATATGTAAGAAGAGAAGAACAAAAAAGAAAATAACATAAAATGAAGAAAAAGAAAAAAATTCAAGAGAAGAAAAGAAAGAAAGAAATAAGGAAACAAGAGAATAACAACAATTAAGAAGAAAAAAAATAGAGAAAAGAAAATAAGGAGAAAAAGAAAATAAAATGAAGAAAAAAAAAAAGGGCAAAAAGGACATTACACAGAAAAAAGCTATTTTACAGCTTATTCAACCAAATACTACTCTGCTGATTAAATTCATAATCCCATAGTTACACCAAACAAATTAACAACTTATGTTTAAAGTTATAATCTATAATATACTTAAAATTACACCTTATACTTACAACTTTTTGAGGTTACATATAAAGTCCTAATCTGTTAAGTTTTATTTATAATCACAGCTCTACCAAACGGGGCCTAAGCTCCCCACTTACGTTGTGTTTGGTTGAGGGATTTGGAAAGAGACTTGAAAAGGGAAAGAGAAAAGAGAGCTGAAATGAGAAAAAAAAATACTTACATTTCACCTAATTTCACACACCTTTTCCCTTTTTATTTCCAAATCCCTCCCCAAATTTCCCAACCAAACACAGAATTAAGATTTTCCAAATTATCTAAGAGTTCAATTCTCAAACTCAAATAATTCCCCTAACTTTTCAATACTTGCCAAGTTTTCTATTTTGAGGTTCCATATTCAAGTTTTTCTAAGCTACTCCGTTTAGTTTAGTTTTAGAATCATGATTTGAGCGTAAATTGTGTTTTAAGTTGAGTTTTGAAAAGAAAAAATTTGTTTGATTATGTGTTTTGAAAAGAATTTTAAGTTTTGAGCTTTGAGTTGTATTTTGAAATTTTTTGGATTAATTTTTTTAGGGTAAATATTTATTTATTTTTTTAATGTGCACTATATTTACTACATGTGTGCACTATATATTGTTTTCTAATATTTTAAATATTTTTTTAAATATTTAAAAATTTAAAATGAGTTGTATTTTTTATTTTAAATATATCATTTTTATTTTAAATATTTTATTTTATTTTTTTAATATTTTATTTTATTTTTTTAATATTTTATTTTATTTTTAATTTTTTTTAAATATTTTATTTTTGTTTTAATTTTAAAAAATTTTGGATCGCCCATATATATCTAAATCATAACAAATTATTTGGCCAATACTTTAAAAAATAACAAAATATTTTTTTCAACAAAATAAAAAAATAAAAAATATTTTTCTTCAAAAATAAAAATGAACAAAATATTTTTTGAAATTTTATATTTTTTCAAAAGAAATAAAATAAAAATAATTTTAAAGAACAAAATAAAAAAATTGATTTTTTTTTTTAAATAGAGTTTTGAAAAGAGTTTTTGAATTGAATTTTGAGTTGTGTTTAGTTATGTGTTTTGAAAATAATTTTTGAATTGTGTATTTAATTATGAGTTTTCAAAAGAATTTTAAAATTTTTTCATTAAAATCACGATTTCAAAACTAAATCAAAAGCTACCTAGATTTTCTATTCATACGCCACAGGGTCTAAATTCTTTTCTAGCTAGCATATCACATGTACAATACAAGATTACATAATCAAATCTATCTATCTATCTATCTATACTATATATATAACTAAATGTAGTTGTTTTGTCAAAAACTCCAAATATTTATTCCTAAATTCTCATAATTTTAAAACTCTCTCTTTCTTACATGACAACCTTCTTGGATCGTTTTTCACGTTTTTTATTTTTCTTCATTTTCTATTTGTTTGATTAATTAAAATAAAAATTAAATTTCTTCCATAAATAAACATATAAAAATTGATAAATAACTTATAAAAATAAATTTCATATGCATAAATAAAGATAAAGGTTAAATAATTGATTTAAAAGAAAATGAAATTACTCCTTTTCCCCTTCATTTTGTACTTTAATTAATTTTATTATAGATAAACATATAAAAATTCATAAATAATTTATGAAAATTTATTTCATGACCTATAGATAAAGATAAAAATTAAAAACAATTATGTAAAAAATTAATTTCATGACTTATAGTTAAATAAACATATAAAAATTGATAAATAATTTATAAAGATTAATTTCGTAGTCTACATATAAAGATAAAGATTAAATAATTGATTTACAAAAATTAAAATAATAAAATTTAGATAAATATGTGATATTAATCTATATATCTATCAAAAACATATATATTCTAAATCTTTATTTTGATTTACTCATTTTTTTTTTCTCTCTATCACATATTATCTTTTTTTTTTTTTAAAAAAAATATTATCTTATATTATGATATACCTATAAATAACTTCTTCTCTCTCTCTCTTTAATTCTTTTCTCTTAATTAATTTTTTTTTATTATTTATTATCTACCAATAAAGAAAAATAAAAAAAAAAAAAAAAATTTATTGAAGAAGAAATGTATAAATATCAAATTACTATTCTTTATTATTTTAAATAAATTTTAAATGTAGCAAATTTAAATTCTAAATATAAAAAATAAGACACAATTCATGATCTTTCAAAAAAAATAAATAAATCTAATAATATACATATTGATACAATAGTTCTTCATCATGCAATAATGCAATAATAAACAAGTAAATAAAAAAATAAGTAACAAAAACCCCAAAGGTTTACAAAAGGCTTGAACTTGCAAAGTTTATACAGTTATTCAAACCCACACAAACACAAACACCAAACTTGGCTTGCATTAAACAGTCAAGAGCAAAATGAGCATTGTACTCCACACACACATATACTTCAGTTCCTTCACCTGGGATTCACAAACTCTCTTTCTGCCTGTAAAAAGCCTAAATAAGATAAAAGTCAAAAATTAATATTAAATTTTTACATAAAAGTTAAGATGAAAAGAGATGAATGATGCATGCTGCTTTTTTTTTTTTTTTGAAGATTTTTTTTTTTTCAAATTTTTTTTCATCATGTGAAATGAAATGCAATTCAAATTTCAAACAATTTATCAATAACAATTTATAAATGGTAAATACCACTCCTAGTAATAATGTCTAAAGTAATACTAAAAAACTACTACCAGTACTTACGAAATTGTTTTTTTAATTCAAATTTAACAAAGGCTACCTTTTATCCAACTTTTCTATTTTTTTTTCTTTCACCTCGGACTCTCGCTTATTCATATTCAATATCTATACTATCCAACCATATTACCAAAATACTTTTTAAAAATTCATTTCATGAAAAAAAACTTCATTCTTTTTTCTTCTTTTTTTTTTTTTCAATTCAAATCAAAAAATCAAATTTAATGTAATGAATTGAAATATTTCAAATAATTTGATAAAATATATATTTTTATTTCTTCTAATAACACAAATCTCTTAATTCTATTTCTCTTCTCTCTCAATTATCCTCAATTTCAATTTTTATTTCAAGACTTTTTCAATTTCATAATTTTCAAAATGAACAAACAATATATATATAACATAAAATATATATATATAAATATATAAAATATATATAAATAAAATTTTTTTTTTTTCAACAAAAAATAAATAAAAATAAATATAAAAATATAATTTTCAAATTTTCATCAAATCTCCATTTTCTAACAAGTTCTAAAATTTCTCTTAAAAAAAAAAAAATTTTAAAAAAAAAAAAAAGAAAATTTTTCAAAATAATCTTTTCTTCAATCAAGAAATAAACAAATCCAAAAGAACAAAGAACAACTTCAAAAAAAAAAATCACTTTTCAAAAAACTTTTCAAATCAAAAATATATATATATAACTCTAAGAAAATCCCTACCTCAAGTTTTGAAGAATAAATGAGATGAAACCCCCAAAATCAACGGTGTCGAAACTCGATCTTCACCGCACACAACGAAGCCCTCGAGAAGTTAACCAACTTTGATGAAAAACTTATGGCAGAACTCTAATGGATCTTGAGAAATCAAGGTTTTGATCCAATTTGGCATAGGAAAATGTAAAAAAAAATGGAGAGAAAAGGGTTTTTAGAGAGAGAGATACACAAAAGTGATCTGAAATATCAAATTCACGAACTGATATAACATGGTCTGCTCGAGCGTGGAAAGCCCCGCTAAAGCGTCAAATATACTTTCCCAGTACTTTTGCAGACAGGTCAAACTTCTGGAACCAAACATTCTCCGCTCGAGCGCATAAACGGCCGCTCAAGCGGACAAGCAACTTCTAATGCATTTTGCATTTTTGCTTCAGGGGCGCTGCCCCTCAACCCCGCCAGGGTACTGCCTTAGGACCCGCCAAGAGGCGCTGCCCCTTGGACTCCCGCGAGCTGACCGGGCAGCGCGATCCCCGACATATTCAACGAAGTGGCAAAACTGGGATCACTACATTAAAACTCTTTATTTCCTACGTGGCAACCTTCTTGGATCATTTTTCACGTTTTCTATAATTTATGAAAATTTATTTCATGACCTGTAGATATAGATATAGATAAAGATAAAAAATTTTAAAAAAATTTATTCAAAAATTGATTTCATGACTTATAGATAAATAAACATATAAAAATTGATAAATAATTTATAAAGATTAATTTCGTGGTCTACATATAAAGATAAAGATTAAATAATTGATTTACAAAAAATTAAAATAATAAAATTTAGATAAAGATATGATTTGTTAATCTATATATCTATCAAAAACATATATATCTAAATCTTTATTTTGATTTACTCATATTTTTTTGTCCTTCTATCACATATTATCTTCTTCTTTTTTTTTTTTTTTGATTTTTTATCTTATGAAATGTCCTTATCTATAACTTCTTATCTCATCTTAAATTATTAATCTTCTCTTGATAATTTTTATTATTTGTTATTATCTACCAAGGGATAAAGAAGATAATAGTAATAATAATAATAAATTATTGGCTCTGAATGAGAAGAGTAGTAATAATAAATAATGAAGGCTGCATGGCAGAAGGCAACACAAAAATCTCAAAAAATTAATTTCTGTCATTATATTTATCCAAGGTAATAATTTGATATTATTTCTATTAGTTATTAAAAATAGTTTACATTAGATCATTGCTGTGTGTTTTTTCTTTTTTCTTTTTTCTTTTTATTTTTATCAATCTCATCTCTAAATTCTCTTTTTGAAATTTTTGTTTTTTCAATAATAAAGTTTAGAACCAATTTATTATCAAATTTATTTTCTTGGTGCTTATTTTATTGAAGGATCAAGATGAGTAAAACTTTCATATGATAGATGAAATTAATGAATATAATTCAAAGATGATAGGAAAGTACTACATATTTATCAATATCTCTCTATTATTATTCGTTGATTTGTTAGATTATACTATCAATTTAAAACCCATATGATTTAATTCAATGTCTTTGTCTTTAGTTGCACTCAACCATTTTTTTGTTGGGTAACCTATATAATTGTTTTTTGGTATTTAATGATTAAAGCTATTATTTGTTATATTTCTTCAAGTACAATTCAAATAATTTTTCATAATTTTTTTTTATAACTAAAACGAATTAAAACTATTTTCTTATATAATTTTTATAATTTTACGAAATTCTTATCTTGATTAATTTTTCTTTTATAAATGATGTAGGAACTATACAAGTATTATTCAAACTATGGAAAAAATGATTATGGAGAAGGATTTATACTTTGATATGATGTACTTGTGTCATTGATAGAGGAGATCAAAGATATAAAGTTGCTAACGGGATCAATTAATAATTTGTTTAAGAAGTTCTTCTTATGAGTAATTTAACAAACTTAGACTAAAAAATTTTAAAAACTACTTATAAATTATAATTAAAAGTTGATATTTATTTATAATTTGGTCCCACAATAATAATATACACTATTAATTTAAAAATCTAAGTAAATTTATGATAACTTTTCTAAGTTTATAGAATTTCTCTCTTTTAATGTTTTGTATAATGTGATACAAGTTATTTATGTTATCAAGTGATTATGATACTATTATTCCCAACAATCTTTATAATTAATAATTTTTAATGCATATCAAATTTTATTGTGAAATTCTATGAGTTAATTATTGTTAACATCTACCTGGATGGCTTAACATCATGGCTTGCTGCTATTAAGACATAATTTACGATTAAGATAATTTATTTATCACACAAAATATATATAATTTATTTTTTCGTGCATCACACGGGTTACTACTAATTCTTAATATGAATGAATGTATGAATGCAATGCATGATTCGATTGTCGCAACAAGTTTCGTAGAATCCACTAAGGAACACCTCTCTTTTTATGAATGAAAGAACAGATCAACCCTCGATGATAATTAATATAAAACTTATTGGTCAATCAATCACCCTCAAATTTTATTTATTTTATTTTATATTTTTATAATTTATACAATTTCTTTATTACCCTCATCTCTAATAGGGTTGAGCATGGTCCGAATTGGACCGGATTGAGGTAAAACCAGGACCAATCTGTTATTTACGGTTCCTGAAAAATTGAAACCAATCCAATCCGTTTAAATCATAGAACCAATCTGAACCAATCCATTTAAATACGGATTGGATCAGTTTAGAACTACGGATTCACATAATTAAATAACAAATATATATATAACACTTTAATTTCATAAAAACATAAACATAGCGCTATATTAGTTCCACAATAACAACATGTCTTTCTATAATAGCGACATATTGTTCTAGAATTTGAACAATCATAAGAAAATTGGTTTCACCATAAGTATTTAGACCATTACAAATTAAAACTAAAACTAACAAACAAAAGTAATAAAAGAAGATATGATGCGGGTTTAGATTTGAGTTTAGGTTTATATGGAATAAGAGAAGATACTATGAGGGAGGATGTATAATAAAAATATAGACTATTTGTATACGGTCCGGATCGGTTCCAATCGGGATCCGTGGGGTTCAATCCAGAACCAATCCGTGGACTACGGATTTTTAATTCTTTAATTCGGAATCGAACCACGGATTCAAAAAACCAATCCAAACCTATCGAAATAGACTGAACTGGATCAGATTACGAATTTTACGGATTCTTTACTCAGCCCTAATCTCTAACCTTCTTCCTCCTCCTCTTTACATTCAAAACCTAAAAAATCATAACCGTAGTTTTCCCCCATCACACCACCTTCACCGGCCTACTATCGGCACCACCACTCCACCACCCTTCGCCTCACCGCCGCGACCATCACAACTATCACAACCATTTCTGTCTCGATTCTCACCAAGACTAGGGCAATATCCACATCAATTCATGGGTATCAATCGTTTTGAAGCTTAAGGCCCAAGAACTCACTCTATTCTTTGAAAAAACGAACTATGGGGTTTCAATTCATGGTATTTTGTCTTGCACAATGCTTGTTCATTTGTTATTGAGTCAATACCATGTTCTTAATGTTCCGAGGTCGGTTTGTTTTCCTAATCTCAAGAGTCTGTTTTTGGATTCTATTCAATTCGCCCATGGTGATTCTTTGGAGAGGGTTCTTGCTGGCTACCCTGTTCTTGAAGAATTAAGTCTGGAATGTGTTGAATTCGATGATATTGAGGTTCTTTACATCAATTTACCTTTTGTTAAGCTTTTGATGATGCGTAATTGCCACAATGAAAGTCAATTTGAGTTGGCGCTTGATGTCCCCAAACTTGAATTGCTCCATTACAATTTTGTAGCAAAATGAGGTGAAGAACCTGAAAGAAGGTGAGAGAAGATGGTGGTTGAAGGTGATGGTGAGAGAGAATTATGGTTAGGGTTGAGGAGTTTTTTTTTAAAGGACAAATTGCAAACCCCTCTTCGAGATTTGGTAAAAATACAGATTCTTTTTCAAGGTTTGAGAAATTACATTTCGTCTCTGAGGTTTATATTTTCATAACAAATTACCTCCTGAGGTTTTTATATTCATACAGATTCTCTCCTAATTTCTCCTAATTTGTTATGAAAATTTGACCCTCAGAGGACAATTTGTAATTTCTCAAACCACAGGAGGAATCTGTATTTTCACCAAATCTCTAGGGAGTGTTTGTAATTTGCTCTTTTTTAAAATATTCCAAAAAAAAATTATTTAGATAATTGACCCACTTTTCAAATTATTTGGGAAATTAACTTATTTTTTAAATCGCATTTTCAAAATGTGATTTTGAAATTAAAATTGCATTTTCAACATGTAATTTTACTTTGAAATCGCATTGAAATTACATATTATTAAAATCACATGTTGAACATGCAATTTCACCATGTCATCATAAATTGCATTTTGATTTCAAGGTGAAATTGCATGTTGGAAATGTAATTTCAATTTTAAAATCGCATTTGGAAAATGCAATTTCAAAAAATAAGTTAGTTTCCCAAATAGTTTGAAAAGTGGGTCAATTCTCTAAATAGTTTTTTTTTTTTTAGAATATTAAAAAAAAAACCTCATGGGTTGAGTGATTTGAAGAGAAAAGAAAAGAAATAAAGAGATATGTATTTCTCTTATTTATTTAGATAACTTAAGTGAGGAGAAATAGAGAGAAACAGAGATAAACTCATTTATCTTATAACCTTTATTTTTAATTTTTCTAAAAGTGGAGAGATTGTGAGAGAAAAGAAACTAATATTTTCATAATACCAATTGTTCCTGTAAAAATAAAATGATTGAAAATATAAAAAAGTTATCTTGGTAATATAATATAAAATAATTTCTTTTCTTTTCTCTTATGAAATCTAACCAAATAAGAAAAAGAGAAATCATAATCATTTCTTTTCTTTTCTTTTATTTCTTACTTATCCAAACAAGAATAAAGGAACAGCTTGCTTGTTTTCATTTTTCAGAAAACATTTTTTAGAAAATTCTACTTTCTTATTTTTCATGTTTTTTTGTTTTTATTGAATTTTTTAAATATTTTAAGCAATCTTCTTACTTTTTAAACGCACCTAACATAAATACACCTAAAAAAGTAAAAAAATTATAAATTTTTTTTAAAAAAAATTCACTAAATACAAAAAATATAAAAAAAAATACAAAAATTTAGTACATTTTTTATATTTTATGTATTTATTAATTTTTTAAAATATTTTTTCATAATTTTTTTACTTTTTAGATACATCTAACAACTAAGGTGCATCTAAAAAAGTAAAAAAAATATTTAAAATTAAAAAAATATTCACTAAAAATAAAAGAATACGAAAACCAAAAAACTCAATTTTCAAAAAATTTAATTCAGAAAACTCAAATTAAATACACTAAATCATTTTTTTTCTTTTCTTTTTTTTTACTTTATAACTTAAGTAATCTTTCTTTTTCTTTTTTCTCTTATGTTCCCAAATATAATGTCAAGGTTTTTCAGGTTTTGGGTGTAGGAGAACGATAAAAGTTAGGGAGTAAGATGATGAAGGAATTATAGAAATTATAAAATTAAAAAATTAAATTTTGAAATTAGATTGATGGTGTAAGTGGAATTTACCTTTTGACTTTCCTCCGAAATTGGGACGAAACGGAAAGGTAGTGAAATGGTTATCATAACAACATATTAAAACACCTAATTAGGAATTGTTTGAAGTATCTTAAATAAGTATATTTTTTATTTTTTTAAATTAAAAAATTAAGGAAAAAAATATGATTGTTTAGATTACTTTTTTAACTTTTTAAGAAAAAACGTACATTAAAAAATTATATAAATTAGTATATAAGAGAAGGTAGGTAGAGCAGCAGTACGTCCAACGGTCGTGGGCAGGGGCATTTGACATAAGAAATGGTTGTCTCATTTGTGGGCATTGCATTGGACTATGATGTTTGGCCTGTGAGGGTCCACCACGGGTCCTTTTTTGCTAATCGAAACCGTCAATGTGTAGAACTCGTCGAGTAATATCTATTTATAAAAAAATCACATTGATCGGATATCAGTAGCTATCTGATCGAATTAGTTTTTTTTTCAACTATTAACTATGACACCATCTATTTTTTTATACAAAATTGATTTGATCATATAACTAGCGATATCCGATCAACGTGATTTTTTACAAGTATCTAGTACTCGACGAGTTCTACATATTGAACGGTTCAGATTATTAAAACAGGACCCGTGATGGCCCTCCACGGGCCGAACAACAGCGTGCTTTTTGTGCAATATGGCTGTACAATTTTTTTTTAAAATTTAGCTTCACCTATGGGACGTCAGACGAGTTTTATTAATTTTTTGTGTAAAATTAATTTTTTTATTATTTTTTTTGGTGAATAGTGATAATTTTTTAATTTTTTTTTATAACTTTTTGACTTTTTAAATTATTTTTAAAATGTCAAAACAGGCCTAAGTATATATTTCATTAGTTAAATATTATCTAACTGGGAACTTTGCTTATTTGTTAAAAAAGTCACATTTTTTAGAATTTTTTTTTATAAAAATCTTTAGTGATTTTTTTTTTTCTTATTTTTTCAGTTTGTCTTGAGTAGATAAATCTAAAAATTTTAAAAAATTGAAAAATTGAAAAAGTCAAAGTAAAAATAAATAAATAAATAAATTATGTTTTGTCTTTTCTGAACTTTTTTTTTTAATTATTTTTTATCTGTCTCGTCAAGCTGAATCTAGAAGTCTACGATTGCGTTTAGTAAAGTTTTCTAAATATAATTTGAGAATAAAGTTGTATTTTAAATTTGTGAGTTTTGAAATTATGATTTGAATATGAAAAATTTGTTTAGTGAATGAATTTTGAAAATAGTTTTGAATTGAATAGGAAATTTTTGATGTGACATATGATATTTGATACAAAAACTTACAACTCATAACAAAACACACAACTCAAAATTCTATTAAAGCTCATAAAAAAACTTTAAAAAATTCAGAAAATATTTTTTATTAAATATATAAAAATTAACATGTGTCAATTAAAAAAAAAAAAAATACACTATTCCAATCAACCGGCTAAACGACCGGTGGGTCATCCAATTAGCCCAAATTTTTTCGTCTTCAACCTCATTTTCAAAAGTAAGTGTAGAATTAATTTTTAAAAATCATAAACAAACACTATATTCAAATCAAGCTCTAGAATTAACGTTTCAGAGCTCCACCAAACAGAGCCTAAAACTTTCACAAGAGATGAAAATAAAAAAAAATAAAAAAGACACCAAATAAACAAACTCCAAACACTCACTAAACAAAAAGGAGGAGATCTTCCCTACATTTCCTTCTCATTCATTTCATTTTCCTCACAACTAACTATTTTCTTCACTTCTCCTTCCCTCAATCCAAACAAACGAAGTAGCGCTAACAAAAGAAGAGTGGGAAGGAAAGAGAATTTAGGGTTGGGAGTCACCCATATTGTTGGATTTAATCTAACGATTAGAATAAAATCTCATAAATTCAATGATACAAGTAGATCATGTTTATTATATATATATATATATAAATAATTACATGTATAACTTGGGGTCGGGTTGCTTGAGTCTTTTGCCTATGAGCCAAAACAAAACAAAAAAACAAAAAACAAAAAACAAAAAAAAAAACAAAAACAAAAACAAAAATAAAAAAATTGTAATTTAAATAATGTTATGTGATAAGTAAAAAACGTGATTAGAAATCATACTTTTACAAGCTGGACCAACGAAAAAGAAAAGGGGAAATTACCACACAGTGGTAACTTCAAAAAATTATTACACATCAATGAAAAAGTTTATAATTTCAATTATAAATATTTATAATATTTATCACTTGGTAATTATTTTTGTTGACAGGGGTACTGATCTGTTAAAGAAAAGAACATATGCTTACTATTCAATACACAAGAAAAGTTTTATGTTTCTGTAATAAGAAACAAAATGCTTCTGGTAATATCTAATGTCAAGCAAAAGCTTTTGGAATGCATAGCAATTGCATCAACACTGCTTCAAAAGAACCTTCTACAAGCACAAAATATCAGATGCCAAAATTCACCATTTGGACCGAGGAAGAAAAATTTACAGTTCAAATAACTCAGCTTGCTCCAAAATGGCTAGTCATAGATACAAAATAAAGATGAAGCCAGTGACTTGGAGCTCATAGCCCATCTCTCTTTGCCGAACAGTTCCCGAAATAAATCATGCTTTAATCACAAGAACCGGTAAACTCAATGTAAAAGGTCTCCACAATTCTAAACACCTTACGACATTTAGATCCAAATTCTTCATGATCGAAATGATTTTCCAAGCAAGCTTCTCATCTGCCACTGACCAAGTGCAGCAAAAATATGTTGTTGCAGACTTACCGCCAAAACAGTCGGTGGTTCTGTAAGGACAGTTGTCCTTCAAACAAACAGTGATGTACATTGACTCTACTTGAAGGTGTTCGCCGCAATCTTGGATGGTCTCTTCAGTTAATTCATTTGAAAGTTTTGCAAATAATAAGTGAAGCCAAACGCAACTCACATCTTTGCTTGATGAAAGGTCTGAGTTTGTGGTCCTTTCCAAGTTGTTGATGGTTACCGGGCAACAATGAGCAAACTGAACTACATGTGTTTTTTCTCCCAACAATTCTGGAAGCTCGTCCTCGTGTACAACCTTAGCCATTTGGTTTCTCTCCATAATTAAAATCCCTTCTGCTACTCTTTCATCACATACCTGCAGTGTAGATGTGGCGCTAGTGTCAGCAGGCCCTAAATCAGAGTTCCCTATAGACCTTTTTAGAAACTTGAAGTTTGGACTCAAGGAACTTCGGACAAATGCATTTGAGGTATCTGCCTTTATGTAGTGCGTTGAAGGAATGCAGACAGTGTCGTTGTTTGCAGGATCGTGACATTGAATCCCTAATTCAGATTGAATTCTTCCTTTAAGTAAAGCCATCTTAGGCTTTTCGCCATGGACAAGAATCACATGCTTGGGAGAGAAATTTTCACAGATCCATAATTCCTTTGGCATCTGTATGAGGACTAAAGGACAACTGATGGATCTGAAAATTACCAAAAGAAGGATGATTGTAAAAAAATGAATATAGTACGATATCACTCACAAAAATTAAAAAAAAAAGAAAAAAAAGAAAAGAAAAGAAGATGAAAGGGATATTTTGCTTCAATCAAAGCAGGCCACAGTTCGAGTGCTGAAAAGGGAACAATTAGAATAGATCGATTCACTAGTGTAGTCTTAACAAGACCAGTTCTGTGGCACAACATATGAGAACAGTATTTCCTGCAGTAAGTCTGGAGGCGTAAAATATACAAATTACATCAATTTAGCATAATACAAAACAAATAACGACTGTATATAATGGAAACAGCAGAAAATAAATAAAGACACGAGCAACAGAAGTGTGTGCATGTGAGAAATAACAACTGACCAGAGTTTGTTTGTATGTTGTGTATACGATATATGGAAAAGCAATCCATTAAATTGCCAAGAGGGCACAACTCATGTACACACTGTCAACAGTGTGCTATTGAAGAAAAAGCAATGAAAGAGAACTAAAACCAAAATCTAAACCCAAATCATAAAAACCAACTAAGAATCAAAGAGAGAGCCTCGTCAAGGAGGAGATCAAGCCTTAACGGACCAACTGGACCACTGTACTAAACAACCCTGTAAACCTAAAAAAAACATTTCCAAGACTCCAACTACCATTGCCAAGCCCATTTGAGGCTCTACCTCTAAATTTAGAGAGCTCAGACATGCCTCCTAGGGTGGCATGTGATGTGTCTGATTTGTGTGAGACAGCGACACTTATTGGATACGAGCTGCTATATTAGACAAAACTCCAAACATGTCCTCCATTTTTATTATTTCTTTTAAATATTTACACACTTTGAACCAGTGTGCAAATAATATGCATGAGACACATACGAAGTCTTGGTAGTAGTTTGAAGCAAATAAAATTGGGTTAAAAAAAATATATATTTTAAAAATAGGTAGGATTTATATATATTGATCCATCCTTCAGGCCTCTTGATTTTTCAAAATTGCCACCAAGCATACTAGGGTGTTCATTTCCACATTCTTTCCAACAAAAAAATATAGCAAATTGACAAATTGTTATTATTTTCATAATAAATATTCACATCCGTTTTTTATTTAATAATTTATTTGTTGTCTGTGACACAAGCTTGTGTGGATCAACCCCAAAAGCTATCTTGTGAAGTGAGGGTGCTGTCATGCTTATACACTACACATCCCCTTTGTGCCCGAGCGACGTCGGACTTCACTTCACATCCTCCCTCACACCCAGTGTGCAAAGGCCCAACACACGCACCCTACCCATCCCTAAGGTACATCCAACTCTGATACTATGACAGTCTTGAGTAGAATTCAACCCCAAAAGCAAGCTTGTGAAGTGAAGGTACCCTCATGCTTATACACTACACATCCTCTTTGTACCCAGGCCATGTGGGACTTCACTTCACATCCTCCTCAAGAGTCATGCCTAGCGTGTAGGACCTAAGACACACCCTACTTATCTATGAGGTATGTCTAACTCTAATACCATGTGACACAATATTGGGTAGAACTCAACCCCAAAAGCTAACTTGTGAAGTGAGGATGCCCTCAAATTTATACACTACACATTCCCCTTTCATCCAGGTGATGTGGGACTTCGTTTCATAGTCTTGTTCCCTATGATGTCCTTATCTTGATTTATTGAAAAGTGTTGAGTAGGCATGTTAGTTTGTATTGTATTTGGGTCCTGTGCCCACATCCATGATTCTTAACTTTAAATTCTAGGAGACAACCAAAAGCACTCTTCACCCATCCCCTCTCTATTATAGAGCTGCTACTCCCTCCCTCATTTTTCCATCATAGGTGATTGAATTGCACAATTTTTTCATTCTCTTTCACCTTGAGATCTAGACATCTTCTCTTCTACCCTTTAATGCCCTTCAACCATCTTTTCAATATTCCCAAACAAAGTCAGCTGCATCCCTGAAACCCTCAAACAGAACTTCAAGGAATTTGTTGAAGACCTTAAAACTTTTCAATGTAAATAATGCATTTGTCTATAGTCTTTGTCCATACTACCTAACCAGAACTCTGAAGATTCAACTGCACTGTGCATAGCTACTGGTCAGCAGCACACATCCAACAGCCAGGCCCGTGGACTTGAGCATCCCTTTGCCTATATCCTTGAAGGACCTTTTTCCCCACAAACTGCATGCATTTGTATCTCCTCAACATCAAGTGGTTGTTTGGCACGTGCTAAAATAGCACATGCTATTTTAGCACATTATCCTATTTAGGTCACAATCATCTTATTTAAGTCACATCACCTCTCTACCACATCACTTCAAACCCAATCCATATTTCACGTTTTTTCGTAAAAAGTCAAAAAGTATACTAATCTAACATTTTCCAAACAACTCCTAAGTCAGCCAATCGATTACTAAAGCAAAAGCCTCGTCCCTTGAATTCAACAAAACTAAGTCTACTGACTCCACACTTGACACTCCCCTATCATTTCACCCCCGCTCTATTCTATCTCCATGTAAATCACTACACAAAGAGGAAAAATATCGAATGGTACCCTCAACTATTGTTGCTCATTTTACCTCTTACATAACATGTTGTAGTAACAAGGTGTAATCACATAGAATACTATTTTGGAATGGTAAAAGCAAATAAATAGAGTTCAAATAGATTGTCTAACATGTGATTGTCTAGGAAGCATAGACACTCCTAAGAAAGTAAGGGGTAGTGTCCGACACCATATCGGACTCACAAACACTTCTCAACACTTAGACACACATTACAAGTTTGACTAAAATAACAAAGAATCCAATGATTAAAAAAAAAACAATGTAAAGTTATATCTATTCTCCTCCTTTAGAATTAAAAATTATTATCTTGGACTTAAATATTCATATATACGACACATAATAATTAAATTTAAGGTAAATTACATTGAGCTCCCTTGAGGTTTGGAGAAAATTTAAAAAAAAAATCTCACAAGTTTTGGCATGATTACACTAGGCTCTACAGCTTTTAATTCATATAACAATATGTCCCATTTTCATCATAAATTTGTTAGTTGTATAAATGAAAAAAAAAAAAAATGTTAATCATCTCTATTATATTGAAATGTATATTTTACTTTGTGTATCTTTGTATCTTCATATCATCTGCATCAGTTTTGATCTTTTTAACCTTACTAAAAGGGAAGTCAATGTAATTATGTCAAAATTGTGGGGCTTACTATATTTTCTTCAAATGTCAATGGAGCTTAGTGTAATTTACCCTTAAAATTATAAATTTTGCACGAATGCTCTACATGTCTCCTACAGTTTTTTAAAAAATTCATGTCGGTGTGTCCATGTTGTGTCATGTGTCATACTTTTAAGGCGTTTGTTTAAGCCACAAAAGAATTTCCAAGACATACCCATACAATAAGCCACTTTTAAGTCACATGGCACATTTATTAGATAAGGCCCAACATCTTATGGATGTTAGTCAAGAAACAAATAGTGCAAAAGTTAACATGATTCAGTGAGTTCGAACCATTAGATTCCATTCTCAAACAAAATCAAATGGCTAAAATAATTGATCATGCTAAATCTTTGCACATAACATCTCTAACATTGGACAGCTAGACAGTGAGACTCAATAGGTTAAATAAAAAAATGTGACATAAAAGTGGCTGATCATATGTAAGCACATACTTCATGACTGAAAAAAGTTACAACCAAGTGAGAACTTCATCCTAAGAAGCATAGACACTTCTAAGAAGGTGTTGTGTCTGGGACATCAAGACATGTCGGATACTTGTCCAGATGTATACTATTTTTTAAAAAATTTAGACCCAAACAGGCTTCTGTCACTTGAGGCAGAATGAAAGAAAACATTGTATACTTTATACATTTTTATGTAAATACATTTGATACAACCATGAGAGCCATTGATCACAAGTGAACATCACAGAAATTCATAGAAGTGCTGAGGTGAGTGAAGAAGCAAAACACTTCTAAGGTGTCATGCCCAATGTGGGATACAAACAATCCTGTTGACGTGTGTACAGCTAGGGATTAGTTGACCTTTTTAGTTATTTATAGTAGCTGTTAATTATATTAGTTGTATTAGTTAATTGTAAATCTTTTCCTTTCTTGTATTGCCTTGTATGGCTATATATACCTCCATATTGGAGAAGAATAAAATCATCTGCTCCATTCTAGTATGGTATCAGAGCGTTGATCCTAAAATTTTTCCTCTGTTTTTTCTCCAGCGATTTTTACCCTAACATAATAATTTTTCCTCTGTTTTTTCTCCAGCGATTTTTACCCTAACATATTATCCGATCAATTCCGATCTGGTCTGAAAAGTTTGCTGCTGCCACTGTCACTGGAAACTGCTTTCCTGCCACTGCTGTGCAATCTTTCTGTTGATTACTGCTATTCTTCTCATTCACTCTCAACATGGGCGATGAAAAATCCGTTGCTATCCCTTCTCCGGCTACTGTGTCTGTGCAACGGGACAAAAAATGTCTCTACAAATCACCCCAGACAAATTAGATGGCTCAAATTACTCCACGTGGTCTCAGAGTGTGGAGATGTATATCACGGGAAGAGGATAAGTGCAGTATTTAACTGGAAAAAAAACCTAAACCTGATGAAACAGATGTTGATTACTCTACTTGGTTGGAGGATAATGCCATGGTTAAATCTTGGCTTCTTAATTCAATTACATCTAACGATAAGGCTATGTTTCTTCGTCTCCTTACTGCTCATGATGTTTAGGATGCGGTTTCCCAAACCTATTTTGTTGGCAAGGATGCTTCACAAATGTATGAACTCCGATGTCAGGCTCATGAGACACGCCAGAATAATAAGTCTGTGGCTAATTACTATGGTGCTCTTCAACTTATTTGGCAGGAAATTGACTACCTTCATCCGAGTACAATTAAATGTGCCACAAATGCCGCCACCCAGAAAAAGGAGATTCAGGAGGATCATTTATATGATTTTTTGGCTGGTCTTGATCCTAGTTTGGACTAGGTTCATAGTCAAGTCTTGGCTTAAGATCCTCTTCCCAGTGTCCGTAATGCTTTCGCTTTTGTACGCCGTGAAGAGCTTCGTCAGACTACTATGATGGTTGGAAAATTTCATGATGGATCTGCTATGGTGGTTGGGGCTTCTCTTAAGTCTCTGCCGATAGGCTCAAATATGACTTCAAGTAATTCTCAATCTCCATCGGTATTTTCTGGGTCAAAAAATTCTGGCAATAGGAAGTGCACCTACTATAACAGTACCAATCATGTGCGAGAAACATGTTTTAAATTGAATGGGTATCCAAAGTGGTTTGTTCAAAAGAAGGGAACTAAAAAAAAGGAGCAATCATGGACCTTAGGCTCATCACACCTCTACAGACTCTCAAGCTTCTGTCCTTTCTCCAGTAGATCATGTGAGAATATTATGTAAATAAATTAAATTGATTGTGTGAATATTAAATTGATTGTAAGAATATAAGTTTATTCTTATTTCCTTTTTTAGATTAGGTCTATATAACTCGATTGTACTCTTTTCATTCAAAAAACTTAAATGGTATCAGAGCCAAATGCGAAACCCTAGCAAAAATCGTAACTGGTTCTCTGGTTCTGAGCTTTAGTTCAGTCAAGCCCTCTGATTCTGTTTTTTGGCTTTTGTCGAAGCTCATCAAAGTCTTTCAGTGATCTTCGAAGTCAAGTTTCACTAGAATCTTGCCTTCGTTTGTCGTTGGAGTTGCGACATCAGTTTAGTCACCTCCATGGTTCGACTTCATCTGTCGCTGGAATAGAATCGCGACCCACCACATTGGGATCTCTCACTGTGGTTCAGTTCTTCATTGAGTTCGCTGTCGCTTCCTTCAATTCGCGGATACCGCTAGTTCGATTCATAACCCATCTTATATGAATCGCAACCCATTCGACCCATCACCAGATTATCGTAAACCATCGCCGCCACTCACCTTCGATTCGCAACCCTCTCTCGGGTTTGCCCGCTTCGTCTGTTCTTCGTTCAACATCTCCGTTCGTCGATCACTTTGTTTCTCTCCCTCTTCAGATTCTGGTTCGGTGGATTCTTCTCTCTGTGGTCCTACTTTGACTCAGGTTTTGTTTTGGGTATATTTTGGTTGGTTGACCCATCAACTTTGCTTTCAGTTTATTACTTATTGCCTATAGACTTTCTATCTATTACACTGTGACCCATCTGGTTCTAGTTTTTAATTATTATAGTTTGCCCCATCAATTTATTGTTTTACACTTAGCCCAATTGGTTCTCTGTTTTTGGTTCATTACAATGAAGGATGATAAGATTGCTAGGCTTGGAAATAGGTCACTGGCTTCAGATGAGTGTGCCTTCTACCATCAGAGGGGTCATTGGAAGTATCACTATCTCAAGAAGGGATGTCTACTTGCCTCGTCTTCTTAGTAGTCTCAGACCCAGTTTTGCCCTTCTCCTCCTAGTAATTTGCTGGCTCTTACCGCTTATATTGCATTTGCTCCGATTCTTAATTTTGACTTGGCTTCCTTGAGTGCTCAAATTGCTCAGCTTCAGTATATATTGTCTACCTTCCAAATTCTTCCCCGCCTCACTTGTTTCCTCTCTTCATTCAGTTGGCTTGGTTATTCTAGAAGTATCTGTTCGTCTGTCTAGATTTTTGACTCTGGTGCCTTTTGTCATATGACTCCTCATCTCTCCTTATTCCAAAATTGTACTCCTCACTTTCCTATTACTGTCAATGCTGCTAATTGGTCTGGTATGTCTGTTATATCTGTTAGGTCTATCCTACCGCCTACTATGTCTCATTGCCTCTATTCCATCTGTCTTAAATGTCCCTCAATTATCTATCAGTTTATTATCTATCAGTCAGCTTGATGCCTTCGGTTTTGATGTTAGCTTTTCTTCTTCTATCTGTTTTCTGCATGATCGAATGTCCAAGCGGTAAATTGAATAGAATTAGAGACCTCTATGTGGCGGAGAGCTTACATCTGCCTATAACTACCTCTCCGACTACCTTTTCCTCTTTTCAGTTAGATTCTCTGTCAAGTCCTTTCTATTTGTGGCATTTCAGATTAAAGCATTTGTCCGCTAACCGCCTATGGTCTTTAGCTCAGTCAAGTATATTGGGTAAAATTTCTCCTAGTCAACTTAACGAGTGTCAGGAGTGTAAACTTGCCAAAATGACAGTCTTACATTTCCATAAAAGTACTTCTATATCTGATACACTGTTTTCTTTAGTTCATACTGATGTCTAGGTTTCTTCTCCTATTCTCACTAAAGGGGATTCTGCATACTATGTGTCATTTGTTGATGACTGCACTCGTTACACTTGGATTTGTCTTATGACTTATAAGTCTGACTTCTACCAGATATACCGTACTTTTCAGTCTATGGTCACAACACAGTTTGGATCTACTATTAAATTTTTACGGTTTGACTTGGGTAGGGAATATTTTAAAACTGAGTTTTGTAAGTATTTTACCAATTTGGATGTACCTCAGTATTCTCCGACCTCTCTTTACTGTGACAATCGTAGTGCTATTCAGATTGCCCATAACACTGTCTTCCATAAGCGGACAAAGCACATTGAGATTGATTGTCATTTTGTTCGTCAACATCTACAGTCTTGCTCCGTCTTGCTTCCTTTCATCTTTTTGGCACTTTAACTTGCTGACTTCTTTACCAAGACTCACACCACAGCTCGTTTTCAGTTCCTTCTTGGCAAACTCTCAATGTTTTCTGCTAAAACACCTTGATTTTGAGTGGGGGTGTGAGAATATTATGCTAATTATGTAAATATATTAGATTGATTGTGCGAATATTAGATTGATTGTAAGAATATAGGTTTATTCTTATTTCCTTTTTTAGATTAGGTCTATATAATCAGTTGTACTCTTTGTATTATACACAATTGAATATATAGAAATCATTCAGAAAACTTATAGATCAATCTACTCAACAGGTTTCTTTGGCTAATAATGCTTCTATCAACATAGGTAATTTTGGATTCACTTTGAGTACCACTCTTGTTCCTTGTGTTAAAACTTGGATCATAGATTCAGGGGCTTCAGGTCATATGACCAATGACTTAAAACAGTTTGCTTCCTATACGACTTCTCCTAGAAATCATATAAGGTTGCTAATGGTCTTTCTACCCCAGTTCTCGAGGCGGTTCTATTCCTTTATCATCTTCTATCTCTTTCAACAAATCCTACATGTTCCTAATCTCTAATAATTTATTGTCTATCACCAGACACAACGCATCCTAAATGTTGTGTAACCTTCTTCTCCACTAATTGTCTTTTTCACGATATTCTTATGAAGAAGACGATTGGTTTTGGTAGAGAAAGTGGGGCTTGTATTACTTGGACTTGAAAGAATCACCGCTTCCGCTTTTAAAGGTCGCCATTTATATCAAGTGGGGACCAAGCATCTAAGGCTCAGAGAAGATCCGTTATGGCATAGGACATTGGGACATCCATCGCTTCAATATTTGCAACATCTATTTCGCCTTTGTTTTCTAAAGTCAACATTTCTAATTTTCGCAGAATCTTGCATTTATGCAAAAAATCATCATGTTTCTTTTCCTTTAAGTTTCAATAAAAGTGATGTTCCTTTCTCTTTAATTCATACCGATGTACATCTACCCCTCAACAAAATGGTATAGCCGAGCGTAAAAATCGTTATCTCCTAGAAGTGGTTCGATCTTTATGCTTTGCTATGCATATCCCAAAACGGTTTTGGGGTGTTGCGGTCCTTACGGATGCATTTCTTATAAATCGTATGTCATCCCGTATCCTCCAGCTCAAAACACCTCTCCATCAGATCTTAGTATCATTCTCTTCCTTCTCTTCTCAATATCCCACCAAAAGTTTTTGGGTGCGTCTATTATAGTCATGTTCATTAGCATCAACGTGGTAAGTTGGATCCTTGTGCCCTTAAGAGTTTTTTTGTGGGTTATTCTCCTACTCAAAAAGGGTACCGGTGTTGTCATCCTCCTTCTAGAAAAGTGTATGTCTCTATGGATGTTACCTTCCTTGAATAGAAAGCTTATTTTTCAGGGGGTGTTTCTGACACTTCTCTTCAGGGGGAGATTGGAAGTAAGAAAGAAGAGAAGTTTTCTTAGGATGGAATGACAATACCTTCTGTGTCAAGATTGGAGATCACACCACCAATCACTCTATGTAAATTACCTAAAGAAAAGGAATTGAGAGTGTATGCAAGAAGGAAGAAAAATCAAGAAAGTCAGGATCAAGAAGATATGCAAGTCAATCAGACGGACCCTACTCTTGAACAACCAGACCAATCGGCTACTTCTCCTAAGAATATCTATGAGAATCGTCCTGACCCTAAGGTAATTCCTAAACTTTCTTCCCCAGTTGATACTCGAATAGAATGCAGTGTTTCTATAGATTCTATTGATCCAGTTGATGATTCAGAGTTACCTATTGCTTTGAAGAGACAATCTCGTACTTGTCAATCAAAGTATAAATATCCTATTTCAACTATATATCATCTCATCGTTTGTATGATTCCCATATAGCTTTTGCAAACCATTGCATTCTATATCCACCCTTAATAATTTACAGATGCTCTTGGTAATCCAAAGTGGCAAAATACTATGGTTGAGGAAATGGAAGCACTTCAAGAATTCTACTTGAATTTGGCTTAACTACCGAAGGTAAGAAGATTGTGGGTTGCAAATGGGTTTTCACAAAGAAACATAAAGTTGATGGATCCGTGGAAAGGTACAAGGCTCAAGGTGGCCAAGGGTTATACACAAACCTATGGAATTGACTATCGTGAGACTTTTGCACCTGTGGCCAAGATTAATACTATCCGGGTACTTTTTTTCTTTAGCTATAAGTCCAGATTGGCCCTTGCAACAATTTGATGTCAAGAATGTTTTTTTTGCATGGAGAATTGAAGGAAGAAGTATATATGGACCTTCCTCCTGGGTTTACTATGACCTTCGATGTTGGGAAGGTTTGTAGGTTGAACAAATCTTTAAATGGGCTGAAACAATCCCCACGAGCATAGTTTGGCAAGTTCAGTCAATCTATGAAGAATTATGAGTTCAAACAAAGTCAAACTGATCATACTCTATTCCTCAAATGTGATAGAGGTAAACTTACAGCATTGATTGTATATGTTGATGATATGGTAGTTACAGATAATGATGAAGAAGGAATAAAAAGGCTGTGAGATTATCTTGAAAAAGAGTTTGAGATGAAGGACCTTGGTGCCCTAAGTTATTTTTTATGCATTGAGGTTTGCTCGATCTAGTATTTTTCTATCTCAAAAGAAAATATGTTTTGGACCTATTGACCAAAACCAGAATGCTAGCCTGCCAACCAATTCATACTCCAATTGAGCAAAATCACAGATTGGGGAATGATAGTGCTGATCAGGTTCCAACTAACAAAGAGAAGTACCAAAGGTTAGTTGGGAGATTGATTTACTTAACTCACACACGACCAGATTTGGCTTATGCTGGAAGTGTGGTAAGTAAGTTTATGCATTCACCTAATGAAGCCCATATGGATGCAGTTCATCGGATCCTCAAGTATTTGAAATCCACACCTGGTAAGGGTTTAATGTTTTTCTAAACATGGGCATCTAGATGTTAAGGGTTATACAGATGCTGATTGGGCAGGGTCAATTACTGATTGGAAGTCTACTTCTGGATACTTCAAATGTGTTGGAGGGAACTTAGTCACATGGCTTAGTAAAAAACAGAAAGTTGTGGCTAGGTCAAGTGCTGAGGCAAAATACAGGGCCATGTCACATGGTATTTATGAGTTGTGTTTAAAGATCTTGATGGGAGAATTGAGTTTTAATCTTGATAAACCAATCAATCTAAGCTGTGACACAAGGCAGCTATTAGTATTGCCAATTATCCAATTCAACATGATCGTACTAAACATGTTGAAGTGGATAGACACTTCATCAAGGAGAAACTAACTAATGGGATTATCAGCACGCCTTCTGTGAAATCTAAATATCAATTAGCAGATATCTTGACAAAGGTAGTATCAAATCATGTCGGGTTTTATATTCCACACTTGTCAAGTTGGGTATCCGAGATATCTATACCCCAACTTGAGGGGGAATGTTGACGTGTGTACAGCTAGGAATTACTTGACCTTTTCAGTTATTTATAGTAGCTGTTAATTATATTAGTTGTACTAGTTAATTGTAAATCTTTTCCTTTCCTGTATTACCTTGTACAGCTATATATACATCCGTATTGGAGAAGAATAAAATCATCTGATCCATTCTAGCAAATCCAAATGTCTCTTATTTTAGACAAATTTATTTACACTTGGGCATCTAATGCTTAGAGACACATAAAACACAATGCAAGTTTGAAAGTATTTAAAAACTATACAATATGGACTTAGACCCATACTGTGTTGTCTTGATTTATTTTATTTTAATATTATCTATTGTATAGGCCTGTCCATATTGTGCTTCTTGGGTGGTGAGGGTCAATTATCACTCCAAATATCTGATTTCAAAATTTGATTACAGTTGATTGGATGGAACTAGATTTAACACAACAGTCCATGACAAAGTCATGGCGTATAAGGTCAATCAGGAAACTTGATGCCTATGTTATATGGACTGCCATATAAGTATCGGGTGCTGGTGTATGTTCAAGTATTAGATCTTCCTAAACTTAAATATTTGGATATTGGGACATGTATTCAAAAGTTGGGTACAAGTACATAAGACACATCTAGAATATTTAAATATATTGTGTATTATATAATATTACGACATAAGATGTTGTAAATTATTGAAAATATAATTGAAATTGTATGAGAAACAGGAAAAAAATAAGATTTCTATCTCTCATCCATGTCAGAAGCTATAAAGTTTTCTTGACTACCAAAAATGAGTTTACTTTTCTTCGAATAATGTTAACAATAAAAAGACCAAATGTCTAATTTAGGTCCAGGTGTTAAACACGTATCTCATACTCTTATCCCCGTCAAATTCTGTGGACACAAGTACAAGAGAAGGCAAATAAATATGGACACGGACATGCGATACGATACTTTTAAGGAAATACAGGACACGACTCATGGGGGACACATATTTATTATGTCATATATATATATATGTATATTTCATTCAAAGATAATAAAAAACGCAACGTAACACTAATTACCAAAGTTAAAAGGATTAATGAGTAATAAATTTACATTGCTTTTCTTTTCTTTTGTCTTGTCTTTGCTTATTAAGTTTTTTTGTTCAAACTTAAAAATGTGTTTTGATAGACGCGTGTATCCCCCAAGTCATGATTATGATTTGCTTCAACCATCTGATCACTTTTTTTCCCATAAGATTGGCCTTCTTTTTCTTCTTCTTTTTGTTTTTGTTTTTTTTATTTTTTTTTTTTAATTTTAATTTTATTTTATTGGTTTTCTTTATCTTTTTTGTCTAAAGCTACATAGACTTCCAAAATAGACTTTGGACAAAAAAGATAAAGAAAATCAATAAAATAAAATAAACAAAAAAAAAAAAAAAGAGAGAAGAAAAAGAAGGCCAAGCTTATGAAAAAAAAGTACTCAAATGGTTGAAGCAAATCATAAAAAAGAATAAGAAAATGTTTCTCCAAAGTTCCTTCCACTCCCAATTTTGCAGTCCTATTTTGCTTCATTGCTCATCTTCTCTTTTATGCAAATGGAAAGGGCCAACTTTTTTAAAATAAAAATTACAACAGTGAATATATAAAACTGTGGTTACCCTCAAGGGTTTGAAATGACATTAAATAATTTCAGCTAAATAATTAAATAAAATTAACAAATTGAGATCACCTTGAAGATTGACAATACAAAAAATAAAAAGAATAAGCAAAAACAAAAAACTCAAATTAAAATGCCTATTTGGGATCTCCAAGTATAGATATTCTATGGATTCTCTCCTCCCCTCCCCTCTTAGCCTCCTCCACTATGAAATCTCCTTACAGAGAACACCCATGGAACATTCTTCTCTGCCTGATGGCTTTTTCTTCTGACCCGCTTCCCTCTTTGTCTTCTAGGAACGGTGGTGGTCTAGTGAGGATCATAATGAGTACTGGAAGTTAGATGAAGGCAAGGTGGGGTAGGGTAGGGTAGGTTAGGGTTAGGGTTAGGGTTTAGCAAAGATGATGATGATGAAGAAGAAGAAGAGGAAATTGAGAAAGAAGGCAGGGCAGCGTGGGGTTTATTGGGAGATGATGAGAGCAAACATTGTTTCAAAATTTGAAATTAGAGACTTGAGGGAACCATACAGTTCAAACAATCTCAGCCAAACAAATAATCTCTACCGTTCATTTTAACACCAAACAATCTCAGCCTTCCAAACAAAATATGAGTGATCGATCTCAGCCATCCAAACTTTGCCAGCTAGAACAAATGTCTATTCAAGTTTCAAAACCACCCTTCCCTTGTTTTGACCACTCCTTACTTGTGTGTATGTATATAGTAGGTGCGTATGAAGTTGATGTAGTATGTAATTTGAAATAATGCAATTGTAAACTTTGTGAAATTCATAATATAGATCAAAATGTATAAATAAAACAGGTGCTACACAAAATAGAAATGCAGAATTCACTTTCATTGGATAACTACAGCATATCAATGGAAGTATTTTTCCATTCCATGAGCAAAATATCAATCTATCTTCTATCTATCTATACTATCATAAAGTGAAGGCGTCTAGTGGGGTTGACACAAATGTGTCTCATATTTTAGGTTTTCCCAAAATACCCCTTTATTTTGAGTATTTGTAAAAATTATGCAAAGACGGGCCTTGAACCCATGACCATGGGTTTAATAATGAAGGCTTTTATCACATGAGCAACACAAACTATATGTGCATTTTTTCTTTGTCATTATTCTTAAAATGTTTTTTTTTTTTTCGAAGTTGCACGCATCGCATGTGTCCGCTTAGTATATCTTATGCTTCCACATGAGAATGCAATAATGCACAGAGACTTGCTACACCCATCAATTCATTTGCATTCGACACTTTTCCTCTATTGCATGAGTAGGATTAAACAGGAAATGGCTTCCAATTAATATAAAAAGGTAAGAAGCTAGGGTATCAAAGGATTTGGGCAGGCGTGGCTGATCAAAAGAGGATTTGGGCATGCAGATCCATCTTATCTGTTTCGTTTAGGCTCCAAACCTTTTAGTTGAAATGCTTCACCAGAAGTTCAAGAAATTGAGGTTTTAGTTCAAATAATAAAATTTATAAATCTGAATGGGATGCTGCTAATTACAAATCCAACTTAAATAATGTAAATAAGATTCTTCAACATGCCATGATTGAAATAAAAACATTCCAGAGAGCCAGGAGTTTGAGTAAAAAGTTTCCCTTGTTGACTTACACTTCAAAGTTGTAGCAACAATTCACTAAAGTAAAAGGGCTATTTAGGCAGGTTTGAATGGTTTTGGATTAAGAACTACACAAAAGTTTGAATTGATCAATGATCTAGATTCCCATTTCCCTAAATTCCAGACTTTTGTGAACTCCAAGGAAATCACTAGGAATACATGATAATGTGTTCTCAGTTAAACTTTCCAAAACAAGGTTCAATTGTTCACTCTAGGGAATAAAAAAAAAGAGAGAGAGAGAGAGAGAGGGAAATTACAAATCAGTGTAGAAGACGAAAAATAATTACATAGACATGGGGGGTGCATATATGGCAAAATGAAGTGTAGAATAAGAGAATAACTAGTACCTGGCATCGCACATCAATTTGGGTGTTCTCATCCAAATCAATTTTGGTGGGTTTACCTGACATCAATCTATGTCCTATAGTTCCAGCCACACAATACCTGGGAAAGCAAGTTAAAACAAAAATTAGGATAACTGAAATTTCCAAATTAGCAATTTACCATTCCAAATTGTATTCTTGAAAGCTTTATGCTCTTATTAAGGTGCTAGAGCATATTGTTCAACATAAACCAAGGAGTAATTTAAACGGAATTGAGGTTTCTAAAATATATTCATTGTTCTTTGTTCATATATTTCAGCATTGTCGATTGGAATGTCAGCATCATATTGATATTATACTTTAAAGTACATTTCTCCAAAAACCCAAGCAAGGTGACGGTGCTTGCAGATTTTTAATCAGCAGGATGCTGGCATATTTTTTCTATATACCATCTTGAAGGCACAGATATAAGTTGATAATAAAGGGATGATTGCACGAACTTCTGTCTCAGATTTTCCATTTATGGCAATTGTGAGGGGCAGGCCATTCTACCAACTTGATAAGAAAATAAGCTTTTGCACAAATATTGAAGAAGAGGTATATCGAATAATTTTAATGTAATCCTAGGAAGCATGGATACTTCAAATAGGTTGAAGTATCTGTATCCAATATACATGTGGATCTATATATACAATATGTATCATCAATATTATTTAATTAAAAGAAAACATTTTTAGCAGGCAGATACTTATCCTCAATAAAACATTAATAAAATAACATTGATTGTCATGCTCAGGAAGGACATAGTTTGTGTTGTTACACATAAAAATGCATGTGTGGGAGAGAAACGAAGGGAAGCAAGAGAGAGAGTTTATCTGGTCACGTGAAGGGGCTATTCGGATGCATTTGTTTCTTTCGGCCGTCAGATGTGTCAATCTAAGAAGCACAAAGACTTCTAAGGTGGCGTGTCCATATCGGACACCGATACTCATTGGACACTTCCCGATACATGTTAGACACATGTCCAAACAAGTTTTATCATTTTTTTAATTTTTCATTCGGACACACTTCGAACACTAGGGAAATTAGGGGTGGGCGTCGTGTCATGTTGGGTCAAGTTCACGTCGTGTCATCTCGGGTTTGTGTCGGAATTACCTCAACACTAACCCGACCAATATATTATTTCGTGTTATCGTGTCATGCCATTTTCAATCCGTGTCCAATTCATATCGTGTTAACATGTCATGTCAAAATTTTCACTATTAACTAAAAATATCAACTATATGAAAAAAACATTAAAATTTCTTCACAATTTAAATTTAATGAAACTAATCTCTATTAAATGAAATTATTTATAAAAATATTTGATTTCAACTTAATTTCATTTACTTACTTCATAAAAATCATATTTTATTATTATATTTTTTACTACACTAACTCAAATAATAGATAAAAAATACATAAAGTTCAATTAAAAGCAAAAACAAAACCTATATTAAACTTAAAATCATATTTTACATGCTTTTTAATAAATTGGATGTAATTACATAAGAGATTAAAATATCAAGATACTCTTTAGTGGAAATTGAGTGGGAAAATAATGATCTGATACCGCGCCGGAAAGATTTGGCCGGACAGAGTATGCCGGGCAAGATTGGGGCCGGGCAGGGTACTGGGCCAAGAAGGTGCTCGGTTGGGGCATCGATTGGGCGAACCAAGCTGCGTACTTCCGATGCGAGCAAGCCAGCAGTCTGAGGAATCCAGTACCGGAAAAGAAGACCGTGATGGAGCACAGCTCGGTTCTCTCAAGCTTAGCCGGTTTTGTGCCCGGGCATGAGGCACAGCCCGGCTAGGGATTGGGCAGCTCGGCTGCCGAGCTCCAGCATAGAAGGCTGGGGGGTGGAGTTAGGTGATGTCCAAAGATGGTGTAAACGACAGGCATGGTGTATGTGCTGACAGATGGGATAGCAGAGCCACGTGTTGAGAGATCAATGGGAGTGGATATGGGGCGCAGAGAGGTATATAAACAAGTCTGCGCCACCCCTTATGGGGATGGACAATTTTTGTAAGTAAGACTTACATTCAAACACTCTCCCTTCTCTCTAGCTATCTGTCTCAGGTGTGTGAGGTTCTAACTTGAGCGTCGGAGGTGTTTTCCGGCCACACACCGCCGGGTAGCTCACCGTCGTTGTGTTTTCAGGTGATCGGACAGCTGAGGAACTCGGAAGAAAGGAAGTGCGGGTCGTCGGAATATTTCCTCCCGTACAGAAATAATAGTAAAATGTGTAATTCATTATACTGATTATCTGTGTCAATCTTGTGTTACACAAATTTGACATTAACCCAACCTATTTAATATTGGTGTTATCAGGGCGTGTCATACACGTGTTTGTGTCAGAAAATGGTCAACCCTAACCTGCTAATTTAGGTATGCAGTTAATTCGTGTTATCGTATCGGTCGCAAATTCTCACCCTCGAGAAATATACATGTCCATTTCTTAGACACACACATGAAACAAATTAAAACTTTCAACAAAATAAGTTAAGACCCATGATAAGAGAAAATCAATTTATATCTAATAATCCTTTAAAATTTAACAATCATCGTTATGTTGTATTTTTT